>OZ007508.1:11275252-11843499 GCA_963931865.1 Axinella damicornis
GGGTCAGAGATCAAAGCATATCAAAGGACAATGGAGTGGAAGTCCATATAGCTGTTTGACTAGAAGTATATTCGTGGCACAGCCTGGGGCAAATTATAGCTCTCTAACAGGCTATGAACATGATCAGTGCACATGACCTACACATGATGTGTACAACATGAAACTTCTGGTATATGGCTTCCCACAGCCTCTTCAGTGGTTGTGAGGCAATGGAAAATGGCCCACGTCGCCTCCACTCAATGAAGTCAGTTGGTTTGACTGCATGGCCCTCATGCAGTTATATTCTGCAGCACACCTTGTACGTAAACGTGTCATTCTGGTGTGGGCAATGGTATCCAGTGCTACAAGCTGCATGAGAAGTGAGGGTCTCGGTTCTAGCCTGGAGAATCTGTGTCTCCTCTGGACACTTTCTTTCGCATGGGGATGATTTCCGCACGTCATACTCCGAAACGATCCATGCTGGGGTTGGTTTGGGACTGGGGCCAAGACTAGGGACCTCACTGTTCAGTCTATGTTGCACACATACATCTGTGGACAGTTTGTTTTGCAACATCAGCATGTACTGATTGGAGGGCAATACACTATCCCTTCGTGCACACACACACACACACACACACACAAATGTACATAGCTACACATGCACACTGCATGCGCATATAGACCATCACCTGGAAGCCAGAACTTGCAGTTTTATGTCTTACACAGCTGTGTATTTGCAATCTCCTTGTAACCCATTGCAAGATCGAGTTCCCAGCTAGAGAAATGCTAGACTAAAATCGCAGGGAGTCTGCAGGAGCTCATGAGGAGCATTTTTCAGTTGAAATGTGGCAGTCACTATAGCTAACACTAGAGATCAAAAGTTCTGGACTGAGATGTGATTAGCTACATTGATTGCTCATTGGCCCACATTGTATGACAACTAAATATTAAAAATGTGGGACAAACTGTAGCAGCAAGATTCCTTGCCCAAGAAACAGAAGGGAAATGGCTGGAGCAAATACAATTCAGCAAGTGTTACATAAAAGAAATCGGCATTGGAGTTTTGATTCAGAGGCACTTTTCGAAGGATCTCTATCACTGTTGGGGCTGGACACATTTGAAGCCATCACACAACAGAGGGTACAGCCAGTTGAATCTTTAGCAAACATTATGGTACTGGGTGCATATTGCATGGAATGCCCTGAGGTCAACGCACCGTAATCTCCGACAATTATTATGCCCACCCTTGACAATAAGCCCACCCCCCAATTTAGAGGAATTTTGCTGCACGCAAAGGGATAATTATAATCATGTGGGGTCATTATTGCTCCAAAGTAGCCCACCCTATTATCTCAACAACAGGAAGCTGGTTCCTGAAGCAGTACTGTGAAAGAAGGCTAATTGGCTATGTCCACAATTCCCAATGAATTTCATCACTGTTGTATGCCATTGCTATGTATTGGTGCAAGACATGAGGCTGTGCTCTGCATGCTTGTATTGTCTGTGTGCAATCGCCAAATATATATTAGCAGTGCAGTAATGGTCTGCATGCTTCAAGTACTCCTGCTGTTTCTGCTGACTATCCCTGCAGCCGGAACTATTAATTACCTATAGTGTTACTGCTGACTAATATACGTCAGGGAGTAGTAGTAGTAGTCAAGTCCTGCTAGACGGTTATACTGTTGGGGTACTACAGTTGAAATTTTGGATGCGGTGTGGGTGGGGCTATGATCAAGTGAAAACTCAACCCACCCACCCCAAGAAGCCACCAACATTCATCACCAATAGGCGTATTTTGGGTAGTAATGGAAAGTGCTCATACTCATATCATATGGAATATGCATGGGGGAGGCCCAGGGCTTCAACACCTTACATTTGACTACAGCAGAATAATATTCAATTTCGATCTGGAATTAAAGTCCCCAAGTTTGTTACTATAGTGTTTCACTGATACCAAATTTTACCAATACTTCCGATTCTGATATTAGTCGGATACCGATAGTATTACTAGCCTCGTCCCCAGGCCTCCACCCAGATTTTATCTCGCAGCTTGGAGAAAAACATGACTGTGAGATAAAATCTGGGCAGAGGCCTGGGAACGAGGCTATAGTATTACCACTGTGTGTCAATATAGTAGTCACCACCGTCACAATTAATGTCCCAACTGCATGTCCCAGTAGTCACCACTCACACAACTGTCCATGGTCACAACTGACTAACGTCTTGTCACTACTGAGACTGAGAGGAAGCATGTGCACTGTGCAGCTCTGCAATGCTCGCCAATGCCTCACCATTGTATTATCCTCTGCAGATACTATTACATCAGCGGCCATAGATGCATGGTTTACATCACACTATGGATTATCGAGCATTCACCAACCACATAACATGTAATGTATGCTACTCATCTCACAACCACCATGGATGCCTCTTTTCAATATTAGAGTAGTCATGTTGCTGCCTAGTCCCAAAAACCAACGTCTGGGAATAAGGCAAGATGCTCAGCGGCAAAGCTAGGGTATCAGAGACACCAGGGCCTCAGGGCCTGAGTATAGTATTGCCACTGGCAGTACCTCGAACCCAGTATCAGCACGGTATTGCTTTTTAGGAACCGAGAAAGTGCGTAAAGCGCAGGAAAATATTTTACCATCACATTTTTAGTCGTCAGGAAGGGCTGTCTTGGCATCTTGTTTCTTTCCACTGCCGTGCTCGCTAGATCTACTGGTTTCCACTTAGCTACCGGTTTTCTTAGCTGTCGCACGAAGCACGGAAAGTATTTTCACCATCATCTTTATGTCAAGAAGGCTCTCATGGTGCTTCCTACTGCCCTGCTACTGCTTTCTGCTTCTGCGCTGCATCTTTCTCAGCATCATGCACTGTGGCAATACTCTTATGTATTAACAAGTTTCTCACCTGTTGATAATTGATTATCCATTGACCGATCATACTGACGCCCGGGCCTAGGCCCGGGTGGGCCCGGGTTTGGCTATACTACCGAAGATATAATTATGCTGGTGAATGCTCAACACAGCACAAACACAGGCAGAGTTTTCCAGTCAGAGGAGAATAGCAAGAGCAGTGAGAGACAGTATTCACTGCCATGTCTTCCAAGTAAAAATGATGCAGGAATCTCTTTCCGTAATATATTCTACCATGAAGCACAGCCATAATCTCAAGCATCATGAATTACAGCATTCATCACAACATCCCCCACCCACCCCCCACCAAACACTAAGTGAAAGCGCAGTCAATCAGATGCTGTACTGCGAGTTTACTGTATTCATGTGTTCTTTAATTCCAGTGTCCACTTGAGTAATAGAATTGAAAATAATTATGTTTACACACGTGGTGATAATTGGAGGTGTGGACTGTTAGCTGTATGCACACTACTACTATGTTGCACATTGCATCAATCCCTTTCTACGCTTGGCATGTGGCGGTGAGGCACTAGCCTATGAGCGGAGTGCTGCACAGTACGAAGAGTCATAATTACGATGGAAAGTTATTACCATGCATAGCCGGCTGGTTAGCACACAAATATTAGTGTCTACTACCCAGCTCTGCTTTGGTAACACGTTTCATACGTACCTGAATCTCCCTCCGGGAAATTCAACAGCCTTGTCAACTTACGCCATGATTTTCACCGTGTAACGATGACTTCGTACATTGAACCTGATGTATCTGAGTGCTACAGCCTGATTGGTGTGGACTGTACAGTCCACGTGAACATGGCGTTGGAATGCGTGTTGCCAGAACTGCGTGTTCTCGTTTTGGTGTCTAGGAATGAGACTAGGTTCTAAGTGATGAAAAAATTATGTATACTGCCTGGCCATTTCTTCTGAACTATATACATCATGCATTCACTCCTTATGGCGAAGGTATGATGCAATGTTAGTGAAATTCCAGTGGAGGAAATGATGCAGGTGCGAAGAAGACATGCTGATTGAATTCCTCTGGAATAAGGTGGTGCAGTACATGTTGCCAGACCCTTTCTCGTTTTTCCGAGTGGGGTCTGGGATTGGGAACGAGCTTGGTAGACTACTTAGAACCCTGATCTGATCATAAATGCATTACAGGCTATATAGCTGTCACATACTTACATAGCAGCATGGACGTGTTAGCCAAGAATCTGTCTGTGACACCACAGCTACTAGGACCCTAGCCTCGTTCCCAGGCTGTGTAGGAGAAGCATTACACGGCCTGGGAACAAGGTTACTAGGACCCTAGCCTCGTTCCCAGGCTGTGTAGGAGAAGCATTACACGGCCTGGGAACAAGGCTACTAGGAGCCTAGCTTCATTCCCAGGCTATGTAGGAGAAACATTACACGGCCTGGGAACAAAGCTACTAGGACCCTAGCCTCGTTCCCAGGAGAAACATTACACGGCCTGCATGGAACAAGGCTACTAGGACCCGGAAACGGTCTGAGAATGATCCCTCAAAACCACTCTCAAACATGGGAGGGGGGCATCACTCTCTGAATGACCCCCAACCTGCATAGAACCCTAGTCCCATGGGCCAGCCGTACTTTTCCTTAATTCCCGTGGACTCCAACAATATAATACAGCTGGCCTATGAGACTAGTTACTGTTTATCATAACTTCTCATCGGTAGTTACCCACCCACTGTAATTCATTCCAGAAGGGCTAGCTGATGATTCTTCATAGTGCTGCATGGAGAGGACCATTAGTTCAGCATTTTGATTGGTCTAAAGTAACTTAATTTGAAACTAGAGTGGTGCATGCATGAAGCTGGGGTGAGAAGCGGGCTCATGGAAAAGCAGGACTTGGACACGGACACGGACACGGACACGGACACGGACATGGACTGGACTCACCCAAAATTCCGTAAAATGCCTTTTTCAGTGGAGGACAGAAGCTAAACATTCACTAGAGTTGCTGCATACTGTGGCATAGCCTGCCTTAGGGTCTTTCCTAGAGTCGGTAAAGGTCAAAGGTCACTTGCATATTACATAAGCTTCAACAATGAGCGTCAGTCATCGTCGAGGAATATTATTTCTGTTGTCTATGCTTCAGTAAAAGACTGGAGTTTGGTTTCTGCAGTAAATAAATGCTCTTCTAATCTTTTCTTGCAGCTCATTAAATATGCACGTGACCTTTGACCTTTACCGATTCTAGGAAAGACCCTAAGGCAGGCTATGCCACAGTATGCAGCAACTCTAGTGAATGTTTAGCTTCTGTCCTCCACTGAAAAAGGCATTTTACGGAATTTTGGGTGAGTCCGTGTCCGTGTCCATGTCCGTGTCCGTGTCCGTGTCCGTGTCCAAGTCCTGCTTTTCCATGAGCCCGTGAGAAGCCTGGGCACGAGAAGATAGATGATCAGGCACTGCTGGATATGTGTATAACGTGTGTGCATAGATAATAGAGCTTGGTCACGCACCTTGAGTGTAGATTCTTTCCCGTGCGAACACAAAGCAGCCCGCACTGTGCCCGCGAATTCAGTAGACATGCTGCCTTCTGATTGGTCAATGGAGATTGCTAGTACTGTTTTGGGCGGGAAATTTAGAAATCCTTGTTGCGCACGAGTAGACGAGACCCTTGTTGTACGTGTGACTGGCGAGAGGTAAAACCTTCTTGGAATAGTCATCCCAGTTTGTGGATTCCATCACCTCTCCTGCCACTTCAGTGCACATACATTGTTCAAGTGAAACTCATGACACCAAAGCAGTCCTCCATCCTCATGGCGCTCTCCTCCACCAAGCCCGTAGTCTATTCTCATCGAGTCCTCTCGCCTGTCTCCCTGTTGTCGGAAGCTGCCACTCCTAAGAGTGGCAGCTACCTAATACCCTACCTAATACCCAACACGGAATAGCCCTCTGCAGCACTGCTGTGTGCTGCCGTATGCTTGGCACTGGCCTGCTCAAGCAGGAAAATGAGGGGGCAGTAGCTCAAGCTAGCTCTGGGGCATGCGCATGCACAGATGTACTTCCGTAATGTACACCCCGTGCCTCACACACATAGTATTGTAGTCACATAATAATTATGTATTACATTGCATGTGATTTTTAATTTTGATTTTGCATGGTGGTGGCTATTGTGAGGGCCTGGAGAGGCAGAGCCTTTTAACCAGGGACCGACGGCTTTACATCCCCTCTAAAGGATGCACTGTGAGCTAGTTCCACCTTCAAGACCACTTTTTGGGCTCTGTGTCGACTCCTAGGAGTGAAAGAAAATCTCTTGCGACATGGTGTGACTCAAACAGCAACTGTTCGATTAGCAGTGGAATGCTTTAACCACTCGGCCACCAGCCATCCCTATGTGAAAACTATGGTACATTCCCCTCTCTCCTCTCCCCTTGATTCATCCACCCTCCTCCCTCCCTCCCTCCCTCCGTCCCTCCCTCCCTCCCTCCCTCCCTCCCTCCCTCCCTCCCTCCCTCCCTCCCTCCCTCCCTCCATCCATCCCTCCCTCCCTTGTTCCCTACCTCCTTCCACAGTGGACATTTTGGGTTATGGTTGGATGAGTACTTCTACCATGGCAGCAGTTATAGCTGTTCAACCTACAACAATGACTGTTTAGCAAGCCAACAAGACTTCGTCTGTAGTGGAATCGAAGCATGAAGGTTTAGCGACAGTCACTAAATCATTTGATTACTCAAAATGCATACTTCTACCAAGCATTGAGCAAACCATTATTCTGGTTTGTATTTGTTTCATCTTGTGTGTTTGTTGACAAAATTCATGTTGTGCCCTCTGATTGTAAGGTACGTGTTACCAATGAGATGTGCCAGCTATTGTCAGTATTGGGGGGTAGTGCATGGGTACTAAATGACAGACTACACCTTTAGTTGAGTACCTGTAGATGTTGCTACGTCTACAATCAATATTATAGAAACTGACTGCTAGAGACATAAGTATATATTACTATTATGTGCCCTTTTGCAGGTTTAGGAACAAAGCTTGTATTGAGTTGTATGTAGTACCTCCCTAATCACTACACATAATACAATCAACAGGACATTGAGTTCTGTTACCCTCTGATATAATTTATTTCTTCTTTAAAAGTTTTACA
The DNA here is from genome assembly GCA_963931865.1 of Axinella damicornis. NCBI lineage: Eukaryota > Metazoa > Porifera > Demospongiae > Axinellida > Axinellidae > Axinella > Axinella damicornis. The sequence continues at coordinate 11,282,261 of OZ007508.1, forward strand.
ATAGTGCAAGAATACACAATAGCAGCTGACAAGCTAATGTGAGTGTGTACCCAGTTATGACTACAAAAACAAAGGTGCAGGAAGTGATATGATAATGAACTAATGGTGGGAGCTGTAAGTGCTTCATGAGGTACATGTAGGTGAAACGTGATTCCATACAGAAATAGCTAAGCACAAAAGATGACTGAAAAGGCATTGGTAAGGTGTATAAACAAAATAATAAAGGAGACAGAGTTCCTTTTACATGAAATTGAAAGTAAGGAAATCAGTCTGTAGTTGGTCGCTTCACTGTGCATTTGGCTTGCATATTTGGGAATTGGAACAACAGAAGATGTCTTCACTCAGGGAAGTGACCTGGAAACATTGAAACGTTTACTCAGGGAAGTGACCTGGAAACATATTGAAACGTTTGGTAAGCTAGAGATGGAGCTATGCTGCGTGCAGTGACTGAGCATTTAAGCTGAGATCCCATCAGGCCCATTAGCGACAGTGACAGTGGAAAATTGAGAAATTTTCCTGGGGGGGGGGGGGGGGGGAATGTCCCCCAGATACCTTAGCAAGCGCAGGCTTTGTGCCGCAACATGTGCATGCACCATCCCTGGCCTGATCTAGGCCTGACCACTCTGCAACTGCTCCTGATTCACCATTGTTGGGCAGCTGTTGATTCACCATTGTTGGCAGCTGTTGAGACAATTTGCTGCAGGGCAGTGCATGTCGATGCAGTCCTCATTGTTCTGACATTGTTGTGCGGTCATGTATGCTGGCCCACGCAGTCAACTGTGTTCCATGCCCCGAGAGCCTATTCCAAATGTATATCTCACTCGTTCGCCCTCACTTTGAATATGCCAGCCAAATCTGGAACCCTTACAAATATGGGGAAGTCAATACTCTCGAGAAAATACAAAAGTTTGCTCTAAGAATGTGTGCAAAGCAGTGCATGGATAGTAGCTATGATGACCTCTTACAGCTGTTTTCTCTGCCATCACTTCAACAACGCAGACTCTTCCTCGATCTATGCACCATTTTTAAAAATAGTAAATGGTCTGTTTTATTTTCCACCTGGTAATTTTGTAGAGCAAACTCCCAGAGTCACAAGGTCACAGTCTTACCAATTATTTCTTTGTCCATATGCGCACACAACTAGTTTTTATAACTCTTTCATACCCTGCACCATACGTAATTGGAACATGTTTACTGCACATACACCCACCCTACCTGTTTCTGTATCATCATTTAAATCTAATATCTGGGCATACATGCAAAATTAGCTATTGTACAGCAAAACTGTGTGTCCATTGCATTCTGCATAAATTTTCATAGAAAAAAAAACAACAAAAAAAAACGGTTGTAGCAAGTCTTCCTCACCTCGAACACTTAATTAATGACGCGAGTTGAGTGACACTCAACAGCGGTGAGCTGCTTCAGTGTGGTGCCGTTGCTATCGAGCATAACAGCCGACAAGGTGGGACAGATTGTTAGCAAGTTCCGCGCGTTGATTGCCATGCAAGCCCGCGGAACCTTAAGCGAGCTACATTCTGATTGGTCAATGTTGGAGTAATTTTTGGCGGGAATTTACAAATTCTTTTGATGGACCGCGGAACGTTACGCGACCTACATTCTGATTGGTCAATGTTAATTTTTGGCGGGAATTTAAAATTCTTTTGATGGACTGCATCAGCGTCATCACCTTTCTCATTTCGTAGTAAAATGCTGAGCAGAGAATGAACGCTAAACAACGACAACAGACAATCCACACTCTGAGATAACTTCCGAAGAGAAAGGACTTCTTTTGCTGCCGGTTGTGCGCTCTCTGGATTAAGACGAAGGGGTGGAGAACCAGCGTGGAGATAATAGCCACTGAAATTTGTTCGAGGTGAGGGAACAAACAAATCTATTTATCTTACCGTTACTGTAGCTAGTGTCTACCGATGCCTTTTGCAGTAGTGATAATCAGGGAGCTCCATATATAAGTACGCAAACAAACAAATGGAAGTGAGTGAATGAACAGGTGCATCAAGGACAATTACACAAAGGAATGTCACGATGCATATGGCTCATGGCTCCGCAAGGTTGTGCGCTCTCTGGATTGAGGCGGATGGGTGGAGATCTTTTCCGTTTCTCGCTATAGTCTCTGGCGATGTGCTGATCCTTTGCTTCCGGTTGTGCGCTCTCTGGATCGAGAGGGATAGGTGGAGATCAGCGTGGAGATTAAATTTAGGCCGTGAGTGCACATGAAAATCTATTCCACTTCTCATTGCTGTAGCTAGCCTCAGGTGATATCCTGATACCATTGCCTGTCTGGTTGTGCGCTCTCTGGACCGAGACGGATCGGTACAGATCAGCGTGGATATTAACTTTACGTGAGTGCACATGCATATGTATTCCACTTCTCATTGCTGTAGCTAGTCTCTTCCGACGGATGGGTGGACATCAGTGTGGAAATTAAATTTAGGTGAGTGCACATGCAAATCTATTCCGCTTTTCATTGCCATAGCTAGTCTATGGCGATATCCTGATGCCATTGTCTGTCTGGTTGTGCGCTCTCTGGACCGAGACGGATCGGTGGAGATACACGTGGAGATTAAGTTTAGGTGAGTGCACATGCAAATCTATTCCACTCTGGACCGAGCTGGATCGGTGGAGATACACGTGGAGATTAAGTTTAGGTGAGTGCACATGCAAATCTATTCCACTTCTCATTGCTGTAGCTAGTCTCTGGCAATATCCTGATGCCATTACCTCTGGTTGTGCGCTCTCTGGACCGAGATGAATCGGTGGAGATCAGCGTGGAGATTAAATTTAGGTGAGTGCACATGCAAATCTATTCCACTTCTCATTGCTGTAGCTAATCTCTGGCGTTTTCCTGATGCCATTGCCTGGCTGGTTGTGCGCTCTCCGGACCGAGACGGATCGGTGCAGATCAGCGTGGATATTAACTTTACGTGAGTGCACATGCATATGTATTCCACTTCTCATTGCCATAGCTAGTCTCTTCCGATTACCTGATGCCATTACCTCTGGTGGTGCGCTCTCTGGACCGAGACGAATCGGTGGAGATCAGCGTGGAGATTAAATTTAGGTGAGTGCACATGCAAATCTATTCCACTTCTCATTGCTGTAGCTAGTCTCTGGCGTTATCCTGATGCCATTGCCTGTCTGGTTGTGCGCTCTCTGGACCGAGACAGATCGGTGCAGATCAGCGTGGAGATTAATTCTAGGTGAGTGCACATGCATATGTATTCCACTTGTCATTGCTGCAGCTAGTCTCTTCCGATTACCTGATGCCATTGCTTCTGGTTGTGTGCTCTCTGGACCGAGACGGATCCGTGGATATCAGCGTGGAGATTAAATTTAGGTGAGTGCACATGCAAATCTATTCCAATTCTCATTGCTGTAGCTAGCCTCTGGTGATATCCTGATGCCATTGCCTGTCTGGTGGTGCGCTCTTTAGACCGAGACGGATGGGTGGACATCAGTGTGGAAATTAAATTTAGGTGAGTGCACATGCAAATCTATTCCACTTTTCATTGCCATAGCTAGTCTATGGCGATATCCTGATGCCATTGTCTGTCTGGTGGTGCACTCTCTGGACCGAGACGGATGGGTGGAGATACACGTGGAGATTAAGTTTAGGTGAGTGCACATGCAAATCTATTCCACTTTTCATTGCCATAGCTAGTCTATGGCGATATCCTGATGCCATTGTCTGTCTGGTGGTGCGCTCTCTGGACCGAGACGGATCGGTGGAGATACACGTGGAGATTAAGTTTAGGTGAGTGCACATGCAAATCTATTCCACTTCTCATTGCTGTAGCTAGCCTCTGGTGATATCCTGATGCCATTGCCTGTCTGGTGGTGCGCTCTCTAGACCGAGATGGATGGGTGGACATCAGTGTGGAAATTAAGTTTAGGTGAGTGCACATGCAAATCTATTTCACTTTTCATTGCCATAGCTAGTCTCTGGCAATATCCTGATGCCATTACCTCTGGTTGTGCGCTCTCTGGACCGAGACGAATCGGTGGAGATCAGCGTGGAGATTAAATTTAGGTGAGTGCACATGCAAATCTATTCCACTTCTCATTGCTGTAGCTAATCTCTGGCGTTATCCTGATGCCATTGCCTGTCTGGTTGTGCGCTCTCCGGACCGAGACGGATCGGTGCAGATCAGCGTGGATATTAACTTTACATGAGTGCACATGCATATGTATTCCACCTCTCATTGCTGTAGCTAGTCTCTTCCGATTACCTGATGCCATTGCTTCTGGTTGTGTGCTCTCTGGACCGAGACGGATCCGTGGATATCAGCGTGGACATTAAATTTAGGTGAGTGCAAATGCAAATCTATTCCAATTCTCATTGCTGTAGCTAGCCTCTGGTGATATTCTGATGCCATTGTCTGTCTGGTGGTGCGCTCTCTGGACCGAGACGGATCGGTGGAGATACACGTGGAGATTAAGTTTAGGTGAGTGCACATGCAAATCTATTCCACTTCTCATTGCTGTAGCTAGCCTCTGGTGATATCCTGATGCCATTGCCTGTCTGGTGGTGCGCTCTCTAGACCGAGACGGATGGGTGGACATCAGTGTGGAAATTAAGTTTAGGTGAGTGCACATGCAAATCTATTTCACTTTTCATTGCCATAGCTAGTCTCTGGCAATATCCTGATGCCATTACCTCTGGTTGTGCGCTCTCTGGACCGAGACAGATCGGTGCAGATCAGCGTGGAGATTAATTTTAGGTGAGTGCACATGCATATGTATTCCACTTGTCATTGCTGCAGCTAGTCTCTTCCGATTACCTGATGCCATTGCTTCTGGTTGTGTGCTCTCTGGACCGAGACGGATCCGTGGATATCAGCGTGGAGATTAAATTTAGGTGAGTGCACATGCAAATCTATTCCACTTTTCATTGCCATAGCTAGTCTATGGCGATATCCTGATGCCATTGTCTGTCTGGTGGTGCGCTCTCTGGACCGAGACGGATCGGTGGAGATACACGTGGAGATTAAGTTTAGGTGAGTGCACATGCAAATCTATTCCACTTTTCATTGCCATAGCTAGTCTATGGCGATATCCTGATGCCATTGTCTGTCTGGTGGTGCGCTCTCTGGACCGAGACGGATCGGTGGAGATACACGTGGAGATTAAGTTTAGGTGAGTGCACATGCAAATCTATTCCACTTCTCATTGCTGTAGCTAGCCTCTGGTGATATCCTGATGCCATTGCCTGTCTGGTGGTGCGCTCTCTAGACCGAGATGGATGGGTGGACATCAGTGTGGAAATTAAGTTTAGGTGAGTGCACATGCAAATCTATTTCACTTTTCATTGCCATAGCTAGTCTCTGGCAATATCCTGATGCCATTACCTCTGGTGGTGCGCTCTCTGGACCGAGACGAATCGGTGCAGATCAGCGTGGAGATTAAATTTAGGTGAGTGCACATGCAAATCTATTCCACTTCTCATTGCTGTAGCTACTCTCTGGCGTTACCCTGATGCCATTGCCTGTCTGGTTGTGCGCTCTCTGGACCGAGACGGATCGGTGCATATCAGCGTGGAGACTAATTTTAGGTGAGTGCACATGCATATGTATTCCAATTCTCATTGCTGTAGCTAGTCTCTTCCGATTACCTGATGCCATTGCTTTAGGTTATGTGCTCTCTGGACTGAGACCGATCCGTGGATATCAGCGTGGAGATTAAATTTAGGTGAGTGCACATGCAAATCTATTCCACTTTTCATTGCCATAGCTAGTCTCTGGCGATATCCTGATGCCATTGCCTGTCTGGTGGTGCGCTCTCTAGACCGAGACGGATGGGTGGACATCAGTGTGGAGATTAATTTTAGGCGAGTGCACATGCATATGTATTCCACTTCTCATTGCTGTAGCTTGTCTCTGGTGATATCCTGATGCCATTGCCTGTCTGGTGGTGCGCTCTCTGGACCGAGACGGATCGGTGGAGATAGCTACACATGGAAATTACGTTTTTAGGTGAGTGCACATGCAAATCTATTCCACTTCTCATTGCTGTAGCTAGCCTCTGGTGATATCCTGATGCCATTGCCTGTCTGGTTGTGCGCTCTCTAGACCGAGACGGATGGGTGTAGATCAGTTTGGAGATTAAATTTAGGTGAGTGCTCAGGCAAATCTATTCCACTTCTCATTGTCGTAGCTAGTCTCTGGCGATATCCTGATGCCATTGCCTGTCTGGTGGCACACTCTCTGGACCGAGTCGGACCAGTGGAGATACAAGTGGAGATTAAATTTAGGTGAGTGCACATGCAAATCTATTCCACTTCTCATTGCTGTAGCTAGCGTCTGTCGATATCCTGATGGCATTGCCTGTCTTGTGCGCTCTCTAGACCGTGACGGATCGGTGGAGACCAACGTGGAAATTAAATTTAAGTGAGTGCAGATGCAGATCTATTCCACTTCTCATTGCTGTAGCTAGTCTCTGGCGATATCCTGATGCCATTGCCTCTGGTTGTGCACTCTCTAGACCGAAATGGATCAGTGGAGATCAGCGTGGAGATTAAATTTAGGTGAGTGTGCATGCAAATCTATTCCACTTCTCATTGCTGTAGCTAGTCTCTGGCGATATTCTGATGCCATTGCCTCTGGTTGTGCGCTCTCTGGACCGAGACGGATTCGGCGTGGCCAACATACATGCTACTCTCCTCTGCACTTAAGAAACCTTGATTCTCACAAGCATGCATGGGTGAGCGCACACCAAACAGGCCTACAGTTCACCTACCTAGTTGCCTGAGTCACCAATGTCCATCTAGAACGAAAAGGTCGATGACCTTCGTCATATAGGCAAGGATGTTGTCATCAGCTAATCTCAGTTTTGAAATCTGGAAAGTCTAGCTACTTCAGCCATGTCACTCTCCCAAAGGTATCGGTATGGTCATGTAAAACCACATTAGTAGCTAGCAACATTGAAGACCAACAGTTTCAAGGTGTTTAGTAGCTAAGACTTTTTTGTGAAGTCCCAAATGTCATAAGCTTGCTAATGTAAACACACTATGACAATTATGATACTTTTGTTTAGAATCATAATAATAATGGTATTGCAAACATCTTCTCACAGTTTCACAAATAGGAAGACGCGCAAATTAATATTACATAGCTATTGAAGATTATCATGATCATACCTGCATACACAAGTTGAAATGCGGACGTTTTAATTTAATCGAACTTCAGGAAAACATGTTCACCAAATGTGATGTATGCTCAACGATACATCGTGAAATGGAGAAGACAAGAGACCCGCTTCGAAAGGCAGAGGTGGATAAGATACGAAATGAGCACAACCCTCTGCAAGTGTGAGTTCTAGGGTAAGATACTTCCTTTGGATACACAGAAACCTATGTATCTCTCTTTTTTGTTTCAGAGAGTTGCGCACACACATCACTGGTGTGTTAGTGCTTGATTATGGGTCAACAAGCTATGTTGACTACCTGCAGTGGCCTCATGACCCTAACCTGAGGAGGGTTCTCATGGAGTATCTCCCAAAGAAGTCTACCCAGGAAACTAGCTATTCAGCTAGACAATTGCGTCAGGGATGTAGCTAATTACTAAGAAGAATATTTGAAGAGGTGAGGGAAGTGTATGTGTTAATATAACAACTAAGCCCTATAGATAACGTTCTGTTACACTCAAATTTGAGTGTGACCTTCATGTAAATATTGATGTTGCTATAAATTGAACTTGGATTCTTGAATGTCGGCCACATCCATGAGGATGTCGACGCCTTGTTTGGTCATGTTAGCACCTGGCTGAAGCGGCATGATGCCATCACCATTCCTGGCTCATGAGTTTAACACTTCCTCCTCAGAATAGATAGTTGTATAATTATATTACATACTCACAACACAGCAACTGAGGAATGCCTCATTAAGTGCTATCCTGTCCAAATCTGGAGAGTAAAATGCTAAACAAATTATGATGTTGTTGTGTAAACTCTGGTGTCTGTTTAATGTAGTGTTCCTGGAAGACCTGGATGCAACCACAGATGAATGAGATGCACAACCACACCAACCTGCATGTGTTTTGTTTGTGAAGGGAAGTGACAGCCGCTGCTACATGCAGTAATAACCTTGAGGAGTTGGATGCCAGGGCTGTCTTGTGGCTCCCACTGTTTTGTTGTACTTGTTGCACCAACGTAGCTATATACTGGGCATATTATAAAGGACTGATTTCCCTTCAGCAGATTATAGAATATCATTGCTGTTCTTCTGCAGTCCCTTCCAGATGGAGAGCCAACTGGTAGTTTCAAGCTATGAGAAGCTTGATCTGCAGAAGTTAGAGCACGACCTTCCCAGATACACTGATTCTGGAGTTCAACAAGACTGGTGGAAGGCTATGATTGACATGCTGGAGTTGAAGCAGGAGGCCTACCACCGGCACCAAGGTAGATGCTGTCATGTAAATACTTGGTAGAGTCCATTAATGAACTGTCAGTGATCACTCTCACAATTTGGTACATGGATCATTCAATTGCATAATGTATTTCTACTTGTACGTATCTATTGGTGTGCAGTACTCCTATACGACAGAAAAGAGATGGTGATCACTCTCTCAATTGGGTACATGGATCGCTCAATTGCATAATGTATTTCTACTTGTATGTATCTATTGGTGTGCAGTAGTCCTATATGACAGAAAAGAGGTGGTGGGAATGGGCACGAGCAAGAGATGACAGTCGAGGGAGGAGTCACGGCAGGAGTCGGCACAAAGGACAAGTGCAAGATGTCAGCCAAGAGAGGAGTTGTAGCAGGAGTGGAACCAGCGATGGAGTGAGAGATGACAGCCAAAGGAAGAATCATGGTGGAAGTGGGTGCAGGGGAACACCAACAGGCATCACAAGACTCAGAGGAGTCAGCTCAGGTAGAGCTATATATTATATGCTTACATGATGTATGAGTATAGCTGTTGTTACTGAAACCAAGCCTACTCTCTGCTCGCACCACAATGTTGCACATTCCACTAATTCCACTGCTGTTTTGTTGAAAACCATTAGAACTGAATGTAAATGTCAGCAGCATCGAAACTTTCACAAAACAATTTTTTTAAACTTCAGCATTAATTTAAGGCCAAAATTTGCATTACCAAACTTATTGAAATTTCAACAAACGTACACATTAGAACCAAAGTTTCAATGCACTGGCATTAAGACCAATCTTCTTGTAACCAACTCAGACAAAATTTGAGAACTGAAAAGTGTAGCTAATCTGAGGTCAGTAAAGTGATTTGTGCTGTGTTAGTGATCATGTAAGAGGATGTATACACAAGTGAGGGCCCGGCATAAGTAGCTATACAAACAGAAGTGGTGAATGGGTATAACAACAGTCAAAAGTAAAACAACCATTAGCAAGTGTGTATTGAGGACAATTATAGACAAAGGGAAAGGTATACTAATATTAGATTAATTGGGAATACATTTTATTTATGAAATGATAACGGAATGTACAGTGATGCTATCATTCCGCAACAAGTAGTTGTTTAGCCCTAGCTAGCTAGCTAGCTAGCTAGCTAATTGCATAGATGTTTGACGAGAACCCTTCACTCTCTCCCCTGTTGCCCTGACAGCCCTGTTGGAGTCACACGTGGTACATTTCACCTCTGATCAACTCTTGGATATGAGGATGTGGAAGTGATGTGAATAGAACCATTGGTGGAGTGATACATGCTCGGAAACAATTCTTAGGAACAGTTTTGTAATTATACAAATTGTAGTTTCAGAAGCTCAAGTACCCATGTGCAAACTGTAGCTACTTGTGCTGTTATTTTACACACTGCATGAATTGTTAACATGGGCATGCCAATTTCTTCCTGTTCAAGTATTGCAACTTTTGAGCATGTACAGGTAGCTAGCTATGTGCATGATGTGGTCTGACAGTACACTGCAACTTCGCCTCAGCCAGTATTATAAGCTACCGTTTTTGCTGGGGGTAGGTAGGTAATTATAAATTAAATGAACCTCGTCAGTTTGGGGTCGAAATTTTAATCGACGTTGATATTGGTCCGGCAGGAAGTACATACTTTAGGTATAGGTACCGGAAATGCGCGTGCATCTAACCCTACTGAATTCCTGCCGAACCAATATATCTACTTCAAATTTTGGGTGGAGTTGTATACGCACTTCCTGTAGCGGTATGGAATATAGTCTCGTTCCCAGACCGTCTGGGACTGATTCAAGATCAACATAAATCTGGTCATGGCACATGCTGCGCAAGCCACGAGTCTGCAAGTGGAGCTGGCTACGGAAGAACTTGTAGGAAGAACTGAAGCGTTGCTCACGCAAGGGCAGCTCCTGGAAGCGGTGGAGTTGTATCTTCAAGCTGCTGAGCGTAAATATCACACACATTTAGAATGCTCAAGAAAGAGTCCAGCAGTGATATCTAGCAGAAAGAAGTTTGCAGACAGTTTTGTAACGGTACTTGGCATTTTCTTGGACGGTCTTGACTGTGGAGGAGATCCAAATGCAATGCAACAGTTTTCCCTTTTGGGGATACTGTCTATATCAACTCTTCGGAACAATGAGGTTGTGCTGGCCCACCCCACTCCCCTTTGGGTGCACACATGCCCATGGCTCATGCCTCCACCTCCCAATAATGTGCATTCTCTATGGGAAGTTGACCAACTTCACCGCATGGTTTGTAACTGTATACTCAATTTAAAACTTGTAACATTGTCAATTGAACAATTTTTAAAAAAATTATATTGATTAATAATTACATAGGAAGTGTCATCGCTGGTGCATATATGGAAGACTATAATCTATTGTCTAACTACTTTTATAACGATTTCGTTTTGTGAACCAGGCATGCATTATATATTTGTGACACAAACATAAAGACATAATTTGTGAACTGTTACATGTACAACACAGACATAATTTTGTGACTACAACATTGATTAGCCTCGTTCCCATGCAGGCCCCATACGAGAATTCCAATTTTGGATGGGAACGAGGCTAGTTACAAATGGCAGGGAGTGAGACCAATAAGACAAAATGCGCCCCAATAGCCAGGTTCTTTGCCTTGTGTGAGGAGGTGTAGCTTGGCAGTTTGAAGTGCAGCAGCAGCATCGCGAGAAGTTTTATACGATCGGTAGAAATGGTTCATAAATTCAGACGTGATACTGTCTTCTATTGACCACAACGTTACAATAACTGCTGAAGCACCACCAATGAGGAAAGCTCGTGAGAGGCCAAGTATACCATCATGAGTGAGCTTTCCATGTGCCGTCTTGCAGCAGCTCAGGACAACTAGTTCCGCTGAAATGTTTGCTTCTTGTATTTCTGATGATGTCAAGATTCCAGAACAACTTTCACTTGATTTTGCAAGAATAACGGACCCTTTGGTAGTGTAGTCTCCATACGGTGTATCATGGGGGTAGGCAGAAGTTAAGTCTTCAAGGGTATCACCAAGTATTGCATGAGTTGCCAAATGCACTATGTGACATTTACTGAGATGCTGACAAACTGCAAGTTTTGTTGCAGAATGTTCACACAGTACGACGGCAGATTTTGCGTGAGAAAAAATCTCTGCCACCATTCTGGCTTCTTCAAATGCTCCTCGAAGTTGCTTTATTTCCCGTTGTGGCATTGTGGGATTCCCAACAGCTAGTATGGACAGTCCTTCAACGGTCGGAGCTGTGCGAAGATTGGTCAGTCCAAGCTCAAGAAGATGAACACTAGGTGATGTTGACACAATAAATCGCTCAATAAGGTATCCTTTCTGACTATGGAGGGCAGAATACGGTACGTTAAGGAGGAAGGCGTGGGGAACAAAAACAATGCGTTGAACTTTGCCACTGTCAAAATATGGCTCAATGGGAGATATTAGTAGATCATACAGGTGAGTGAGCTTCTCATTAACTTCCTCAATTATTGATCCTTGGGATAGTTTCTGCTGAGGTCCTGATGTGGTAGTACTCTTTGCAACCTCTGCTTGATCCTGCACTAATACAATATCTCGACTCTTTGCGCAATCACCACCGGGACGTTTTTGCAGCAAAATGTTTGTGAAGTAGTCTTCTTCCATGCCAATCAAGGTATCAAACCCTGTACTATCCTCTGATTTCAGAGGATACTCAAGAAATTTGACACTGCAAGTTGTCGGGCTTAAAAGCCATGTGTAAAGCCACGATTGGGTATCGATTTCAGGCAGTGGTGACTCAATGACAGAGTAAAACACCAAGGAGGTTTGTAGCTTGCTGATCAGACGGTGCATTCCTCTTAGTGCATCAGAGATGTAGGTAACGTTGAGTCTTCCATCACTGAGTAGAACTTTGTCAAGGCTGAAACGCTCGGTTGGCTTGGACGAAGACTTCTGGTCGATCAGATCAGCCACTGCTCTAGCACGGCCCATATCAGCCAGCACAAGTGCTGCCTCAGGGTTGCCTAGTTTAACAAGGATATACTGTAGTAAATTAAAACATCGGGCATGATTCTTGTCGAAGTTTGCAATTTTTTGCTTGTCAGCCATGATGCTGTAACGAGACCTGATGCTATTGCTGGTGCAAAGTTCTCGTAATGCATAGCAAAGAGCATTATCTATGTCACCCATGGCTAGGCAGTCGAGTGCTAGCTGGTTCTCCATCCACGCCTTATCAAGAGGTTTCTGTACTATCTCAAGGTACGATTTGTGGTAATGCAGTGCCTCTTGGAATTTGCCAGCTCCCCTGCACGCAATTCCGGCATTTCCATAAGCAGTTCCTTCTCCTACAACGTTTCCCGTCTCAATTGCGATTTTCAACCTTTCTTTACAAAGTTTCAGAGCTGGCTCGAAGCACTTCATCTTTATGTATGCCTTGGCAATGTTGTTCAAACACCATCCCACATCATTCTTTGCTTCCAAAAATTGTGATAGCTGCATCCCAACAGCAAGATACTGGATGGACTTGGCAAAATCAGGACATGCCTCAGCCTCGGAGCTCTTCAAATACTGGCATGTGAATCCTATCAATGAGCATGCTGCCGCAACCCCAGATACGTCGCCACGGCTGAGAGCAAAATGAAACAGGGACATTTGGCAGTCGTACGCCAGTCCGAACTCACCAGTAGCACGGTAGACCCTACCTAGCTCAGCTTTTCCCTCAGAAACACCAACATAATCACCATCTGCCTCAGCAACTTGAATAGACGTGTTCAAATTCATTTCGGCTTTCTCAAACTCACTCATAGTACGATAGACACACCCTAGTGCATAAAACAGCAGGCGTTTAGTGGATATATCAGTGCTGCCATTGCTCAGAAGGGAGTTCAAGCTCTTAAGTGCTTCTTGACTTCTTCCAACTGTGTAAAGGCATATTTGCTGGTAAATGATAGCTACGATTTGTGAAGACTTGTGCAGCACTTTGGTGGATTCCTGGGCAAGTAGTTCAGCCTGTTTGTACTTCTCAGCAGCACGGTTGGTGTCACCTTGTACTCTGATTGCATGTCCCAAGAGCAGTAATGCATCGACTTCACACTGTGCACCTACAGCATCAAAATTAATATTGAAACTTTTAGTGACCATGTGACAGGCAGTTATAATGTGGGGGGCAAGCCTGAGCAAGTCATCCACTGAAGCAAATGCAGACTGGACAGTGGGACTGGAATGTGGGATTGGACTTAGATAAAGTTTTTGAAGCTTCACACTCTACTACAGTACCACTGCACACGAACTGAATTCGTGGCGTGTTCCACTCATTCCCAGACTGAGATGGGATAATCAGTCGGGGGACAAGAATTAATCCACATTTAGACAGTCAGCAGAACATATCGCTGTGTCAACCGAGTATAAGTAGTCGGAAATGGGAACAAAGTGCCAATTTAAGTCAAACTTGGCAGCAGCATAGAAATAGCTCAAGAAGCCATAACCTGGGTGCACCACTGCGTACGAGAGTCGGCTGGCGATGACTGCCATGTGTTCCTCCAAAGTCATCGTCAGATGTTGCATGAATTCACACCAAACAAAGTTGATTACTTGGGTTAGGGTAGGGCCACGGCAGGCTTCTGTTGACAGCTGTGTCGCTACTAACAGAGTTGCACACTCGGCAAGTGGAAGCAGTATATTTCCTGTGCTATTACGCATTCTTGTTTTCTGGCTTTCAGTCACACGAAATGATGAGCGCAACTTTCTCTGAGTCCAAGTCCCACATTCCAGTCCCGAGTCCCGAATCCAGCCCACTGAATTTAGACAGCCAGAATATAGCTATAAGCAATGTTATGCTCTCAATAGGAACTGGAATTATCATGTGACCGGCCTACTACAGCACAGCATGGAGCAACGTAAGGGTGGGGGCAAGTGTGAACAACCTCGTGCATACATACTGTATAGGACATATTGCTAGACGGTAACTTTTTGTCCAAGTACCAAAATCATGTAGAATGTCATAGAAGAGCAATAAAGTATCAGGTGCACATGCAGTATGAAAAATGCACCGGTTATATAACAGTATAGACCCATTGGTGTACCATAATACATTGGCAGCATGCCCTCCATCACTGGTAACCATTCACATAGGTTTATTAGCCTACATAGCGATTGCATAATATAGCTTCTGTGGTGATCTCAGTGCATGCAATAATGCACCACCAATGCTTCTGTTCTAGTATGTGTCGAAATGAACAAAAGACTAGTGCAATGGGTCTGTACAGAAGCTCACAAGGCAAAGTGGTTTGAAAAGAAGACTATGAGCATCAACACGTTGCCTATGTTGGTCAATAATTTCTTGTTTCCTTCTCAACCATCTCCTTTCTCGGTCAGCTTGTACATGCAGTCGTTGCTCTCCCTGTTGTGGACTCTCTTGACCTTGATCTTGGCGTCCCCTTTCTCGGCCAGCTTGTAGTAGTTGCTCTCTGTTCCAAACTCTCTCGTTCTTAGCATTCCCCTTTCTCAGGCAGCTTGTATGTAGTCTCTGTTCAAAACCTTCAAGCTGCCTTCCAGGATCCTATCCATCGGGCCAACATAATATGTTTTAAAGATTAGTTTGGGTACATACATGTACATCTGTGGGCCACTGTTAATAACTTGGCAGATGCGCAAAGGAATTTTGACTAAGTCTCGGTGCTTCACCTGTGAAGTCCATTTAGTGTGGCACTCTCAGCAGTTACATGTTACTTCAGCGATAAAATTGACTGCCAAAGTCGCATACACATTCCACTGTTGAGTGTAAACCGCAAGTGTACACCACGCATGCGCAATAGCAAACAGTAACCCGTAACCTTAATGGTATAGTCAACTGTTGTGGCCGAGTATATATTGCTTCCATCTTGCATCACCATCTTAGAGAACTCATTGACATGACATAATGTGACTCGATGTGTTAAATGGCATTTGAAGATACCGTATATCTTCTAAAAATTCGGCATCCCTAATTATTCGGCACCCCTTCACGTAAATGGGAAAAAATGTGTCTCTAATTTCGGCTAGGGAATTCCCAAATATTTCGGAATTTAACCTCTAATTATTGTAATACGTTTTTGGCAGCTTGCCTGCCCGTCCGAGAGGCTTATACAAGCCAGTCAAGGAGAGAGATCGGTGAGTTTGGTGCCGTGTAAAGCCCCAAGTGGTGAAAGCTCCAAGCTGTCGCCAATGCACATGAGCCCCTGGAAGTCGCTTCGACGTAGCTAGCTACGTGCCACGTTGACCAGTTCGTCCAATTGGTGAAAGCCTTGCGCTAAAGTACACTCACAAACCTCCGAGTCTTGTCCTGACCTTGAGAGTCAACACAGATGAACATAGAACGACACGACACGGGGTGAGTACCGGGGGGTATCGATCGCACAGTACAGCCTGCGGCACAGTTCGAGATCGTACACCGACAATTCGTAGGTGCTAGTCGAAAGTATGGAGTGTCACAGTCTGTACCAAGAGGAAAGACTACGTACCTCGCCCAGTGTCGGTATAGCTGCTCGATCTTGAGACTTGAATCTCGAGTGGAAAAAAACCGACCGACTGACCGCGAGTAGCACTTCTAATTATTCGGCACTTCTGCAAATTTTGCAGTTTTACTTCAAATTATTTCGGCAAAGCTTATGAATAAAAACCTGCCGAATTTTTAGAAGATATACGGTACACACAATATGCACAACATACATCGCCAGTGCTCGGTTTGCTCACACCTGCCCCCAATAAGGGGAGTGAATTGGTTGAGTAGTCCTCAGTATGCTAGGGCTACTCACCCAGCTACTTCATCAGCACGGAATAATAGGACATGACAACCTTATGTTCAGGATCTACACTCTCCCTATACCTATTGATCTTACCATTAAAGTGCTTGCGTGTGTTCTCATAATGCTTTTCGGCCATTTTCAGGACAGCACCCACAGGTTGTTGTCGCAGAGCAACAGATATTAGTTCTTGTTGGCATTCTGTGGACTTGAGATGGATAGTGACATATGGTAAAATGCTGAGCTATAGCCGCATTCCCAGGAATTAAGAGAGACTCCTCAGGTGTTTTGCACTAGACACACAGGTACACTACACTTGCATCAATGTTTCGTAAACTACAAATATCAAATGAAGTATGAATAATAGAAAGCCCAAGCTATATGCACATTACAATGGAAACTCCACATGTGGGCATGGCTGGTCATTTCAGCCTACATCAATCATCATGCAGAACAGAAGACAACTTTAGGCTGTGACGAAACTTTTGATACATGCTCAACTGATGGTACCACACATGGCACAATTATACGGAGTAATTATAATATGACATGGATGTCCGCAACGAATCTTACATGTACCTAGCAGCTACCTGCATGCTCTTGCACCATTACATTCCAAATTGGCAGTAAGTACTGCAGCAGTAAGTATTACAGCAAACCGACGGATAAACAACTAGCTACCTTAGACAGGTCGGTCTCAAGTAAATGTAGTGCAACTCACTAACACACCAGAACTGAGCCCCAACAGGATACCGTATAGGGCCAAATTTTCGAGGGACAAAATTTTCGCATATTGGCCTTTTACAAAATTTTCGCGTATTGGCCTTTTACAAAATTTCACGGATATAATTTTCACGGATTGTGGATTCTGGCTAGCCACGCCCAGTCTGATGCGGCCGCCGCTGTGTGCAATTAAATCAGTAATGCGGGCCGACGTGAACACTCGTACAATCGATCGTTCGTAGTTGTTGTGACTCGATCTCACCACTGCCACAGCGAAATGATCCTTGCGCGTCCCAGACTCTCTCGTACAAGGCAACTGTTCACTGATACGCGATAGCTGCATCCCGGTCCCAGCTGTCTTGGTACACGTGATACCCACGAACCGTCGCCTCTCTCAGCTCAATGCTGAACGTTTCGGTTGCCACAGTTCTCAGATCAACACGGACACGTCGTTCATGTGCCAAAGAATATATTGAGTGTGTGCTCCATGTTTGCATGGCGGTACATGTACAATTCACTGTCGAGAGATAGCCTCTGGGCGCTACTAGTATTGAAAAAATTCGCGAGCTTAATTGTCACGGTCCGAGACCAATCCGCGAAAACCGCGAAAATTATGCGCCTCAAAAGTTTGGCGCTATATATACGGTATTACAGTAGATACATACAAGTGCATAGCAGTTTCCTTTCCCTCCAGAGGTTCAAACCCCTTGTTCATGCTGTAACGAGGAACCAACATACGTACCTGTGCCAAGGTTGCTTTGCCACCTGCAAGTACCTTCTCCAGTAGAGCTTTGGTTGCAAATAGATTTTTCAGCTTCAGCTGCTTGGAAGTTGATAAGCATTGTTCTGAAAAACAGAGCATAAGCGACTCAACATTTCACACACAACTGGAAAAGCAGGTAATGGGAACGAGGACGACACAATCCTAAGCAGGCTCTTTTGAGAGGGGCATGGGAGGATAGAGGTGGATATCAGGAAGTGCTTTTTTTCTCCTATGCCATTTCCACAGATCTCACAGGTTCTTTGTATCAGTGGGGTTTTGGGTGCTCTGTATCTGCCGGACTCGACTTCTAGTGGGAGGCGTCCACATCTCAACATTGCGATATTTGTTGGTGGATATACTGTTAATATACGGCTCTGGAGCTAGCATGCTCTTTAATTGGTGGCAGAAAATTAGGCGGCCTCCAGTTTCTGAGTGTCTAGGAATCTCATGAACTGCGATATCCATGTCTGAAGTTCTTGGGTCATCGTTGCATCCCAGAGATCTCCTACATCGTGGCGCTGTTGAAGTATAGACTACACTCGTATGAGGAATTGAAGTCCCTTTCGTCCAGTTTATGACTTGCTCCAGATATAAATGTGACGTATTAACCTATCTGCCTGCATTGACACAATCCTATGCCAAAACTTGAGAATGTCAAATTTGATTAAGGCTTCGAATGGAATCCATCCAGTTTCACCAAACAAACTTACTACCAGATACATTTTTCCCACCCCTAAAAAGTACCTTAAAGCCTTATGCTGAATACCCATTACTTTTAAAGTATCCTTGTGTCCCCATATACATGTGTTGGACATGACAATAGGTTGTAAAAGCTGATTGAAAGGAAGCATATATGCCCTAAAATGAAAGCCTCCTGTACGTCACTCTCATCCTATGGTTGAGGAGGGCCAGTGCTCTATTGGCCTTACAGATTATCCCATTCTAAACAATCTAAAATGTTCATTAAAAAGCAGACCCAGGTACTGAGAGACATATGTGATTTCATCCCCAGGTAAATGTTACTGGGTTTTGATCGCATTTTCCCCCGAAATGCACTATTAGTTTTGCTAAGATTTCTCATCCTGCAACTGTAGACCATGTAGATTTTCTGCTGAGGGGGCTATCAAAACTATGTCATCAGGGTCGACAGTGTACATATCTGGCAATTGACTCCCAAGTGTTTAAGGTTAATCTCCTGTAGCCTCGTACCCAGGCCCTCACGCGGAACGCGGAAGAGGGGCTGGTGACACATGGCAAAATTCCAGCATGTGCTCAGTCAGCATAATTGCGTAATCGATTACATTTCTTGGATGCATTCGAAATCACGTGGAAGGTAGCTGTTGGTGATGGCTAAGTAGCAAGTCCTTGCCAAGGAGCGACCAGAGGTGAGTCTTGAAGGCTACGTAAAACAGCGGTTTTATCAAACAGCTACACTTTTCACGGGGTGAAGAATGTAATTACTACGCAGTAATTGGCAATGGACGAACGTGATTCGCCTACCCGAAATCAAGACTGCTGAGCTCAGCACATACGGGAATTTTGCCAAGTGTCACCAGGCCCTCTTCCGCGTTCCGCATGAGGGCCTGGGTACAAGGCTAAATCTCCTCTACTAGATCAAGGGAGTGACACTCCCATAGACACTGTAGTCACAGCTGCGACCGGGGTTAAGAAATCTTGACTGCCATTTTTGCTGCTTGACCACTTGACCGCATCGCAAAAAGACTCTTGATCGCTTGACTGCGCTGTATTTCAGCCGTTGACCGCTTAACCGCCGATAGTATACGGAAGAATGCGTAGTGACTCCACCGTCCCTGGCCCTAATATACCCTAACCCATTGCCCTACTTCCTGCCGGACCAATATCCACTTCGCAAATTTTATGTACAAGGTAAAAAGTGTGGGAGACAGGACAGTACATACAGAATAGTGAGCTAGCTAGCTAGCACAAAGGTGAGTTCACAAGGCGGTCGACTCAGTATAAATTCAAGTAGGAAGCTAGTTACCTGCTAGGACAAGAAAATAGCATGATCTTACCAACGCAACCCTCTGGTCCATCACATTCTTCAGTCAGGAATTCTGTCTCCTCCGAACGTTTCTCGAGTTGATCCTGAACATCTTGAATTAGGGTCGCAGCAAGCGCTCGGTGTTCTTCACTGAAGTGCTCCATTGTGACAATCCTCGAGGTCTAATTATAAGCCCGGCCCCAAAGTTAATTAGTCTCTGAGGTCCAGACACGCGCGCCGCGAATGTCCGGCCCGCAAAGTTTATTAGTCTCTGCGGTCCAGACTCGCGCGCCGCGAACGTCCGGCCCGCATGTAGGTCAAATCCATCAGTTGGCGGTACTTTTCTATGACTAGTCTCCATATGTAATACACTCCGCTTTGCTAGGGATACAGTATCTCCTCCAAAACTATAGTGAAGTGGATATTAATTGGTCTGGCAGGGAGTAGGGCAATGGGTTAGGGTTTGTCTCGGGAATGGGAACGAGGCTAGGTTAGGGTATATTAGGGCCAGGGCCAGTTCCTAGTAGATGCGTGCGCATTTCCGGTACCTATACCTAATTCCTGCCGCACCAATATCCACGTCGTAATTATAGTTCCTTCATCTTATGTGTCTTGTGCTTTTAGGTCCTTTCCTTGATCTTTGCCTTCACTACTAATTATTATGTTTAGTGCACATATACTTCCAATCATTCTTGTACTGATGCAGGCCACATATACAGCCCAGGCCAGCTAGTTACTCCAAATGTCAAATAACTGTGCTACAGGGTTGCTTTTGTTATTAGCTGCTTCATAAATTAATGCAGTTTTGTAGCTTGTGAGATGGCTGATAATTACTGAAGAGCTCAGTATAGGGCTTGCTTGATAGTAAGTGATGAGAGAGAGAGAAATTAATCCAAGAAAATTTTTTGTAGCTACCCCAAAATCCTGGCTGCTGCTGAGTCTCCACATTGCTCTTGAGTTTCGAGGTATAGGCCCAGAAACAGCTTGCAAGCCGGTGATGTGACTGGCAAACTACAATGTTTGGCAAAGCAAAATAGCTACCATAGTCAATATGCTGAGAGTCTGACAGAGGTGCTTAAGTATAGCTTTGGCAAATTATGCTGGAGTACAATAGTAGGGTGGAACCATGAGCATATGCTGGCGTAACGAAGAGCTGTCTCGCGCTTTTAGTTCATGTATGATAGAACAGCTGAACTAGTCAATGTGTACTTCAGTTACAGGGGTCATTTTCGTGACTAGGTATTCACCTAATAGACCACAAGACTAGGTTTGCTCATGAAAGATATTACATAATGTGAGCACAACAAACAAAACATGGAAGCATAGTTAAGAACATAGCATAGCATAACAGGACAATGTTTGAGCATAATTCGCCAAAGCCTATGCCTAGCCTAAGCTACCATAGTCAGTCGGACAGAGGTGCCTAAGGACTTCCTTACTAGACAGTTATGGAGTGGAGCGTACATCCTGCACAGCAATCCCTACAGGAATTGAAGAGGAAACATTTAGTGTTGTGTTGCACATTCAATCCCCCAAGGTAAGTGGACCTTCAGAACAGAACTCTCTTGCATGTACAGTCACATGACTGCATACGGTACCTATGTTAATTGTTTCACCATAAAAGGCTAAGTTACACTGGTCTTTGACAAGCTGGACAATTTTGGGGGATCGTTTTATTACGCAGGATCTGTGTGACGTTGTTGCACCATGGTGTCTCCCACAAACTCATCCTATGAGGGCTGAAGCTTCTGCCTCATTAAACATTCAAGGTATGTATAGTACAGGTATCTTCAATGCTGAGTAGCCTTGTTTATATCCTGATATATCTTGTACATAGTGGCTATAAGAAGTTGGTCGCTTTACTGCCAGACAGCCACCGTACAGCCCATCCGCAAGTATGGATAACTACCATTCAATCGGTGGCTATTGGGCATTTTCCTCAGATCGTATCTCGAAAGTTAAACACCCTGGGAATCCCCATGAATGAAGACTAGTGTTACATAATTGCGCCCTTGATCACTTAACATGGTAGTACTAAAACCACTTACCATATTTTTGGCAGACACTGTGACCAAGTCTGGTTTCCTCAGCAGCAAACAAAGCCTTGGCAAGCTGTAAGTAAGATGGCTGTGGAGTCTGGCGTAACCATACACTGAACATTTCCCTCTTCTGTTCTTTTAAGTTGCTAAGATTTTTCCGGATGACATCAAGTTCACTTTCTTTGATTTCAAGCTGAAGACCAACACCATACCAGTCAAACACTTTCAGAGTATCCAGGTCTTTCAATACTGGCTCAGGAATATCTGAAAGTTCAAAGTTATAGCAGCATGTAAACCAGTACGTTTCACGCTTGACTGTTTTACACAATTATTGCAAAGTAAACATCAGAGTCAAGTTAAACTCATAGACGCTATATTATACATAAGCTGACGTATACTATTGCTGTTGCCGCCACTCGATCATGCATAAGCAATAATTATGTATAGTAGGCATACATACTGTAGATAGTACAAAGAATTCACTGCACAAGACTGATGCATCCCTTATGAGGCACTTTGCATGCTTGCTGACCACCAAATCAGCAGCTTACATATAGGTCTATGAGTCAGTTTGTGTTTGGGATCCTATAGCTTGGATCATGTCAGAGAGTAAATGTACTGCGGTGACTGGCATGTGGCATGTTAGCATTGAGCACAATAGCCACATGCACTTGTTTGCTATTTCACCAAATTGAGTTACTACCAAATTTTCTCAGTGACGCTGTATAGGTAGTACGTGTATACATAATTGATCACCTATATAATCAAATAAGTTAATATAAGATTGGATGCAGAGTGCATAGTGGTATACAGGTGTTGGTGTGAACAATTGCAAAATTATTTGCCAGTTACCAGTCCAGTATGAATCATACAGCACAATGTGCATACATTGAGTTGAAGGTTGGAAAAACTTGTGACAACTACATGTACATAAACACAGTTGATACAAAAAGATGCTGTTGGTTATCTGCACAATTGCAGTTGTAGTTCCTTTAGCCGACCAAAAATTCAACCTGTGCAAATCCACAATTCAAATCAGAATCTGCACTCTTTCGAATAATGGATACATCTCTTAGAAGGGGTTCTTCAATGTTACTGCCTGTATGAGATGTTAATGCTAGTGCTTGCTTCCTTGAGAATGCCATAACGTGGATTATCTCTTTCCCAGATGGTCCTTCGAGCCTAAACCCATAATCCTTTCCAGGCAGATAGTATGTCTGTCCTCCTTGGAAGTAATTGTCTTCTTGGAATTTATTAGGAAGCAGCAATGTTGTCTTCCCAGATGTGCCAATATTGATTACATACAGAAAGCAGGGCGCACTGGCAGTGATTTGTAATCGTATTTCTGTATTGAGTGGCACACACTCTGCAGAAAACTCTTGCACACAAGGCATAACCGTGATATCTCTGAGTGTTGGAGCTTTTTCTTGGATTGGCATGTTAGTAGAAGCATTGTAGACTTTGCAGGTAACATTTATCTGCTGCTTTGCTTCTAAAGTCAATGATTTCAGCTGGGCAGCTAGGGATTCAGTAGTGTTCTGAGGCTCTGCAGGATGTATGGAAGGGAATAAGGACAGAGTCATCATAGATCGGTAGACTCTATATGAATTCAAATGACATTTTGCACTGGAGTCATTCTGTACTGCTTGGGACATGCACTGCTCTTGTGGGAAGCCAGTTGCTTGGCAAACAATATGGTACAGGCCAGGGGAGTGTCAGTGCATAAGTAGACCACACCCCCTGTGAGGAAGTATCAAGAAATTCAAAATCCATGGTGCGTACTAAAAAATAAATTTAGCACTTTCAACACTCTGGTAGTGATTCTTTCTGCACATGGTCAATTGACTGGAGCGACAACATCGTGATTGTCCTGTGTTGTTGTTCACAGCTGCATTGTTCTGAGCAAAGCAACAGGAAGCGAAAGCAACAGCAACCAGAGTATGCTCTAGCTGAGTTCAATATAACCTGGTGAAATCAGTCTACCCGAACAGTTACAACAACAGTTGTTCGTGTGATGTGTTATCCGAGGCTGGAGGTGGAGGACGTCAATGTCAGCATGATCACCACAGTGCGTGTGCTATTAAGCACAGCCGGAGCCGACTTGCTACCCATGTAGATCTTTACACTTTGCAAACAGGTTCACAATTACCACTGTATGGCTTCAGATGCAAGCAGATGTTCTATTTTAGTACAACTCACCCACAATATAGGGAGTTGCACATGGTCTACGTATGCATTCTTGAAGAGGGGAGCTACTTATTTAGTTGAAAGGTAGGGCTTATTGGTCCATACAGAAAGGTAAGTGAGGGTTTATAAACAGGTAGTAGGAATTCGGGTGTGTACAGACTGTGCTCCTTTGCTGGCAAATCTTAATTGGCTAAAGTTACACTCCTGGTAGGGGATAAATTGTGCCGCGTAAATAAATAACCTAATCAAACCTCACAGCACGCAGGAAAGGTCAACAGAGATTCTGACTACACCATTGTGATCACTATGATGCAGTGACACAACCACACAATAATTGTGCTGAAATTCACCTTGGTGGTGGAGATACAATGGCTTTTGTCGTGCCGTCGGCCGCCATTGCTCGATCGTTCTCTTCGACGTTGGTTGCCAGTACAGTCATACGAAGGGCCCACAAAGATTCTGACCACACAGCCGGACGCTTACATACCAAAACTCACCGTGCTGGCAAGGTTGTAAGTGCTGTTATAACTTCGCGTCTTCCCCTTTGGTCGCCATTGCTCGTTCGACTGAGCGTGGTTGCCACGTGGCATGTGCGTTAATTGGAACTAACTGCGCTACTTGGCTTGCGCTACGGCGAGTCGCAGCCGGCGTTGCAATGGCTACCAGGAGTGCGGTTGCCTCTCGAAAACTAATCTTCTTACTATGCCATGATCTTCTTACTATGCCCTTCTTTGATGCTGAAATATACCCTATAGAGTCGTCGAAGACAACTGAAGTCTCGAATATGCAAATTGAGGATAGCAGCTATAGGACAGAGATGGATATGACAAAGGAGACGGTTTTAGGTTTCACACATAGTTAATTTTTCAAACCTTAGTAGAAACATTCCTCTTTCACCAGTTCATGGAATTATGTACACATCACAATTGGTAAGAATAGCTAGAACGTGATATTTCGAGGTTTAATACAAGGAACGAGCTTCTTACACATATGATTTTACAGCAAGTTTTTGAGACTTTCAAGAAGTATCAGAGGCAGCAGAAGCATGCAAAAAGTGTGTGTGTGTGTGTGTGTGTGTGGGGGGGGGGGGGGGGGGGGGGGGGGGGGGGGGGCACTGCCAAAGGTAGTGCAGAGGCGCGAAGTGTTGATCAATCGGCGGAAATTTAGTTTTCCCCTTCGCTTTTCAGCTAGCTGGATTGGCTCTCGTAGTACCTATGTATGTGCTTTGCACTGCACTGCCTGTTGGTGTCATCACTAGCCCTGACAACCCACGAATGAGGAATCCAGCCAGCAGAGATGCCTTCCGCTTGCCATGCGCGCCATCACATCACCACTAAAAATTAACCACGTGCACGCGTTTAGTAACGGTTGGCTCTAAATCATAGAAACTTGGAACCCGAGACTGGCTAGCTACGCTTAATCTAGCATTCAAGTTCGAGAATCAATCAGTTCACTGCTCTGTAAGTGTTGAATTCTGCGTTTATTAGATGACTGATACCATCTTTCAGTGTATGACATCACAGAGCTGCCAAAGTGGGGGGGCACAGCCCCCCCCCCCCCCCCCCCCCCCCCCCCCCCCCCTGCCCCCCCCCTATTCCGCCGCCTCTGACTTTTGTAGTAGTTAGTAGTTAGCTAGCTACTCAAAGTTGTTCCTGAAGTTTCATAGTAGTCTGACTATAGGAGGCATTCAACTTCCAGTAATTGGCAGGAATGGACTTACTAGGCACATTACTTCACTTCCAAGGTAGTCCTCTAATTGACTTGTAACCCATAACTACCCAGCTACATACATAGCAACAGGTTGACAGTTTGTTTTGTTACACTCCTGGTAGGGGAAAAATTGTGCCGTGTAAATAATTAAATAATAAATAATTCGTTCGCGAGATAGGAATGGCCTACAGAGATTCTGACTACACCGTCTTGATCGCTACCATGCAGCAACCCAACTGCACAATTTCGGTGCTGAAACTCACCATGGTGGTAGAGATACAAGTGCTTTTGTCGTGCCGTCGGTCGCCATTGCTCGATCGCTCTCTTCGAAGTTCGTTGCCAGTACAGTCTTACGAAGGCCCCACAAAGATTCTGACCATACAGCCGTGATCACTGTCGCTTACATGCCAAAACTCACCGTGCTGGCTAAGTTGTGAGTGCTGTAATAATGTCTTGTCTTCCTTTTGGTCGCCATTGCTCGCGACGACTGAGCGTGGTTGCCACGTGGCATGTGCGTTAATTAGAACGAATTGGGTACTTAGCTAGCTTGCGCTTGCGCTACGGCGAGTCGCAACCGGGGTTGCAACGCGGCTAGCCATGAATGGTACTTCAGAGCACTCTAAATAATTTCTCCCATCTATATATAGCTATCATATGGTACTCACGTCATGTGTGATAATTGGAACGAACTGTCACACCTAGCTTGTGCTACCGTTTAACCGCGGCTACCAGGAGTGCGGTTGCCCCTCGAATTAATACAGCCTTCTTTCGATGATGAGAGGGTTTGCTAAATTCTTGCTGGATGGGTTGGCATGCCATCAAAGAGCTTTAAAACCTACCATTTCCTGATTCTCAAGGTATCTCCTAAGTTTTATGGTAGTTATTTTATTGGGGAGTGGTTATCTGAAATTGGAATACTTATGTACAGTGATCAAGCTATGTGCTTGAATTCTACGCTCAGCTTATAGACTGACACTCCATCTGTACCAGATTGTTTGCCAAGCAACTAGCTTCCCACAAGAGCAGTGCATGTCACAAGCAATGCAGAAATGGTTCCTGTGCAAAATGACATTCCTTACTACATGCAGATGGGTTAAACAATAATTAAGCTAACTCACGTAGCTACAATAAAGTGATTACAGAATGTTAAAAGTGAAGCTGCACTTGTAACATCTGTATGGCTCATAAAAGTAAGGGACTATACGTATTGGAATGTAGCTGTACTTCTAGCGCTCCTATATCGCTTTTGGTGCAGCTACATACCTCAGTCCGGTAACAAATAACTGTTTACTGGAATTTGAGACTAATGTTGTTTCTTTTGCGCGTATATGCACACAAATTCAAGAAGATTTCCTTCCCCTAATGTAAATTTACCACATGTGGCTGCTTCTGAGTTGGAACCTGCATCTCTCATCAGAGGAGTTACCACAGGAACAGGAACAGGGGGTGGCAGGCTTGATGAGCGCTGAAGTGTATGTTCAGTCACCGCTCTCGTGTTTCCATAGCCACTATCAAGGGAAGAGCTTTGATGAAAAAGATTCTGACGATGTGGCAGAGTTGTGTCTTGATCTCCTCCATTCTTTGCGACCCGAAAAATGTGCTCAACAACATCTTTTCGGCCAATCTCATCGAGAATGTTCACAGCATCAGCCAGAGTTGTGGTAGGGTCTTCTCCCATCTTCTGGCGCATGATTGCAGCAGTGGGTGAGGATATTTTCTGGCTTTTGAACTTCTGCAATTCAAGTGCATTTAGACCAAGTAGTCTTTCACCAAACTGCTCCCAGCTGGAAAGTCCTCCCACACTTGGGTCTAGGGATTCTGAAAATATATCAAGGAGGCTTGTAGAGATCTCCGTCAGTTTCATTTCAGTCAGCTGATGGAACCCTACAAGAATAAGTGTGCAAGCCCACCAATAGAATTACCACTCCTAGAATCCAGACAAGACATGCATGCAGGTACAACAAACACTTGTATGTATCTGAGAAAAACTTGCACATAATAGGATTGTAAGTATTGGAGAAACCAGCAAAATACGTATCAGCAAAATTGCTGGTAACTACATACCTGTTAGTCTCGGTCCCTGACCCAACCAACACCAGCACGGATCGCTTTTATTATCGCACGCGTTATAAGACTACTAGTACCACAGTCACATGTTGTTGAGCACCCACCACTGATAAGCGCATAGCGATGATTACTGACTATTACGTAGCTGGCTTCAATGTATGGGCACACTTTTCATATTGATCATGACGTGAAAAAATCTCTCCCAAACAAACACTTTGACAAAGTGCAACAGTAATACAGAGCCTGGTTACCTCTGTATAGTAAATTTTTTCACCTGTCTGATTTATATATTGGACGTCTGATTTATATATCTGAAGTCTGATTATATATCTGATGTCGGATTTATATAGGATGTCTGATGTACGTGACCCGCTGAGCGAAAACTGCGTTTTCAAAAAAATTCGTTAACACCAGAAATCATAATAGCTTCCTTTCACATGCGATACGTCATCCAGTTTCTGAGATACAACTCATTTCCTCAAACACAGGAAGTACAATGTTATTCATTGCCAAAAAATTATGTAATTATAAGTGAGTACAAGGCTGATTACATTCAACAAGTCCTTCTACGTAACTGCATGAGGTCATATACGTACCATCCGTAAAGCAGATTGGTACACATCCATACCAGCCTGAGCACTTGGAGCCATGGGGTCCACTGTGCACCACATGTATACGAGACTAGCATCAGGAAAGGCAGCTGTGTTTCTGGCACTATACCACATTAGGTACATCTTCTTCCTCAGGGACAGGTCCATCAAGTGACGTAGGCAGCACACAGGCGACCAATGCATACTTACCATATTTCTAGTCCAACGCCTTTTGGGATATTGATGGCACTCCTAAACTCATCTGCTGGCGTCTAGTGATCCATGGAGGAATAGCAAGGGTAGTCACGTTTCTGTGCAAACAACAACCACTCTGACACTGTTCTTACTGCATTCATCACGGCCACAGGAGAATTCGGTGTTCCATCCATGGTACCATCGGATTATGGAGGTGAGAATGTACGTACGTGTGCGGCAATTTATGGAGGAGGTTATATGGTGTGGATCGTGCCATATATTGAAAGTACTACCAACAATGAGAGGCTATGGAGGGATGTGATGTTGCAGTAACGTCTGCGTAGGTGAATTTGTTAAGAGGATATGGATCACTCTCCAGATTGACTGTTGCATTCGTCGTCTCTGAATATGAACCCCCTCTGACTCAAGGTGTCCTCTGGTCACAGTGTTTGGAAATTCTGCTCTGAACCCTCGAATCTTGTCATCCAAGTCAAGATCAGATTTCGGTATAACTCTTGATTCCTAATTCTATGACTCGTCTAGAATTTGAAACTGTAATGCCTTGCCACTGAAACCCAAGGAACAAAGAAACTCTGCCTGCTTTCTCGGAACACCAATTCGAGGCCTTCCTGAAGGTCTTGTAGTGGAGTTGGCACTTGAAGTGGGACTCTCTGCCATCAATAGTTAAGTTCCTCACACAAATTGTATAGGGCAAAAGTATGTGCACATGACTACAGTCTGATGTGCATGTGTGCATATGATAGGGCACATGTCATGTCTTTGATGTTATGCAGTGTGTAGCGTTATGCCGACATGTCGCATGCCATATGGCAAAAGTTGTCGATTTTTTTCAGTCACAGTATGGTGCTAGTGATCGTGAGTCTACCACTACCAAGCACAGTGTATTCGTCTAGTCTCGAGGGCCAGATTCTCACATGCACTGCGGCAGACCAGTATTCTGAGTCAACCTGTCATCAGATGGTCTATATTCAATATGGCTCAATAGCATGTATTACCGGATGCCATAGCGGGGGCTATTAATTGCTGCTGCTGTTTGTGAGAGCCTCGCACATGAACCGCCAAGGAGCCAGGATACGACCTGACTGAACTCTGCAGGAAGCACGGAGACTAGCAATGCCTGCGGTAAGGTATCTACGTAGTGGTACACTGTTGGTATAATATCATGCTAAATGATAGTTGGGACCCAATATGCAATCAAGCCAAAATTATTGTAGTCTACTGTTTAGGCAGATCAAAAGGTACCTTACAGGGGATTTGGCGGTATGTCATGGTTGACCAGACTAATTGTGTGGACTTAATCAACCACACCTACTTCTACATACGTAAATGTCTCCTACACAGTTGCACAAGAAGACATTCATCTTTTATTGATACTGTCAACCTTTGCAAAGTATAGTGCTGTAACCACATTGCATGCACTATTATGCATTAGACCATGTGCCATAACCAAACTCAAACAGGTTGCCATGAGCCAGTGAAGGTTCAAGGACTGTCACACACTCCAGTATGCTGCTACAGATTTCAGCAGCTTCCAATACTACACAGAGTGCTAGTTCACCCAGAAGGGTTCTCGGGAAGCAAACGTTCCCTCCTCCCGCGAAGAAGAAGATGAAGGGTTCATATGTCACAAAACTTACTTCTTACATGCGAGATATTGATATTGTATGCTTGCCACAGCAGTACTGTTCAGAGAAATCCCAGAAGATATGTATTCCTACGGGTGAGAGGTGAAACAGGCCTGCATATCCAAATGTCATGCAAGCTAGCCAGTCTTGATGGACTGCCGAGCCCGAGAGAGACAATGATGAATTTGACAGTGAATTTAACGACAATTTGCAGCAGCCAGGTTTAAAGAAGCGAACGTTTCATGGAGCTGCAGTGTATTCCATGAAGTTTGACTTGGTAACCACCTGTATAGTTGTATATTTGCCATGTGATTAGTCAGTCATGCCTTGACCTTAACCTTCACAGGTCAGATTCATTTGACCAGTCATTGTCAAGGGTATTCATTGTGTCATGAGTAATTCGATGAGTGTACATGGGGTCTCACTCATTTTGTGTCAATCTCGAGGTGTGGTCTCACTCAAGTGAGGTTATAAGAAGGAAGATCTGCTCACCCTTTAGCTCTGTAATGGTATACGACACTAGCTATAGTAACAACTTCATATTCCTCTATGGTTTTGAAAATTGCATGTGCTTTCCACATGCACATTGCACGGTTATAGATATGTGTGAGCTCCGTGAAAGAAGGCAAACAAAAAGGGTCATTCACAAGATGTTCTCCTTATGTTGAGATGGAGGCAGATAGCAATGACTGCTATACTGAGGTAGTGAACCGAGCAGGTGATCGGTTCAACCTCTGTCCAAAGAATGGCCACACCCTGAGCCTGTTTAGAGCAAATTGAGTGACGGTAATGGATCATGAACTGCAACTCAAGGGTAGGAAGTTGCCATGGACTCTTGGCAACTACCTGCTAGCAACCAAGAGGTCTCCTGCCCAGACCAAGCTTGGAATCGGGTACCTACCCTGCAAAGTGTGGGAACACAATAGTTTTACCCCAACATGTATTCAAAGCAATGCAGGACTCATTTGAGGATTTTGCATGGCTATCATGGGAAAATGGGAGTAAACTGTGCAGCTAGAGAGTACGGGGTCCTGCGAACCAGCTTGAGAAAGACAGGCTGTCTGGTAGAGTAGAATATCAAACCATGACCTCTACTATATCTGACTTCTCAAGAGAAGGTTATGAGGGTGTGGGAAGACTAAGCGGGAGGCATTGCTCATTGTACAGAAGATGCTAGAGCTAAAAGGCAACAAACCTGAGAAATTCAATGGGGAGGAATGGTACCATCATTTCATGCAAAGGCATCCCTACGTTCTGCTGATCCCTTATCGTATGCATGATCCACTGCACTAAACCCAGAAAAGCCGAGCTCGTATTTTGATCTCCTGGAGAAGACGCTAAGTGCTAAATGAGATAAACTTGCTGGACAGGCCTATTTTATCAATAACATGGATGAAAGTGGGATGCGCTCGACAATAAACAACAAAAACGAATTGCCCTGAGAAAGTACACGGTCAAGCATCGGGAGATAAACTCTCTATTGTTGCATGTTCAGATGTTCTACTGCCGATGGTAAAGGTGAATGGCTGAACCACAAGTACATGCACTATGGGTGAAGTATCTGCTACATTGCCTTCAAATGGTTGGATAGCTCAGAAACTAATTTGTCATTGGCTGTCTGATGTATTTCTGGAGCATGTCCCTCCATAGCGTGCCGTACTTCAGATGGCCGTTCTCCCATTTTACCCTGTATGCTGTTCACTTGGCTGCGAATAAAGGTGTGATGATAATGTGCTTACCTCCACACAGGGATGAAAATAACGGCCGGCCATCGGCCAAAATCCGTTCATATAGCTAGTTTGGCCGTCCATTTCACTTCACGATCGGTCATTACGGCCGGACAAGAGGTGCACATGCGCCTGCAATAATTCAATTTTCACCACGTGTAGATAAATGCAGAGTCATCAAAATGGCTTCGACTATTGCGCGTGTGAGCACTTGCAAGCGAAAGACAGTTAGCTAGCTGAGGGATCAAGCGCGAGCAGCGCCTCGAAACGAAGCAATCGAAAAGACAAGTGTCAAAGGAGACTTTCCACAACTGGCAACGGATATACGAGCGGGAGCATCAGTCTATGACGTGTCTACGTGCTGAAGTGGACAATATGGACAGCTATAGGTCTCTTGTGTCTACACTTTGGTGCGTTTTTTGTAGGCCTAGGCAGTATAAGACTGGAATATTATGATATCTTGTGCAATCATGCATGTATTGTATGTTCTTGCTGTGCAATGTTCCTCAAAGAACTTAATGTCAGATCAACATTCAATGGTGGCAGGTCAAGTTACATTGTGGTCTGACAAAGTTCAGGCTGTTGTGAAATAGTTATTTTCATCCCTGCCACACACAACACATGCTGCAAGCCACTGGACGTGACCATTTTTTGACCATTAGAAAACACTGCTCCAGTGTTTGCTGCACAATCCCGGCAGAATAATTGTTCTTTTTCATCCCTCTTCTCGAAAGCATGTAAGGCAATAAAGCCTGAAACTACTGTTGCCGGATTTTGGGATATGCCCTTTCAATCATCAATCATCATGAAAGGCGCTTGTACCATGCTAAGCTCAAGCATTCTGAGAAGGGGAAGAAGCGCAGAAAGCGTTTAAGGACATCAAGAAAGGCTTTTGAAGACCAGAAAATGCAGAGGGAGGGTACAACATACGAGGCTGGAGCATTTGATTAACGTTTATGTTTCTCCCATACATTCTTCGGTGTTTTTCTATTTTTGAAAGTGAAAGTGTTCTGACAACGTAAATCATTTTGAGTCACGTCTATTCATGTCAAATTTGGTATGTTTGTTTGCTGGGTTTCGCTTGAGGTTGCTACTACATGCACATCTGGCTCTAGTTCGCAATCAGTTGAAACTTTGAGTGACTCATGCGGTGGAAGCACTGGAAGTGAATTTCTAGCTGTACCAAAGCAACTTGCCTCAAAAACGAAGAGACAAGCAGTGAATGCAAAAGCTAGTTGCATAACAGATACAGAAGTATTAGAAGAATTAAAGCATCAAAAGAAGCAAGAGAAGAGGAGAAGAGAATCAGGAAATTAGAGAGAAGAAAGAACGAGAAAAGAAAGCTACTAAATGGAGGGCGAGAGCGAATGACGACAAGAAAGTGGAGGCCAGAGTAACAAGGTCAAAATGTGCTAGCGTACAGATGCTTCAAGACCTTATCTCAAATCTGGATGTCGGAAAGTGGAGATGAAAGTGAGGCTGAGTGCCCAGGATGTGGATTGGTGTATGGCAGCTTGGATAACAATGAGAAGTGGGTGCAGTGTGATGTGTGTTAGGCATGGTGGGACCTGAAGTGTGCTTGTGTGGATGAAGAGGAAACTAGATTTGTATGTGCTAACTGTTAACTTAGATGAGAAAACACCTTATTTGTGATCAATTAGTGATTTATTATTTGTTATATTTATTGCTATTTGTGTGGATGAAGTACAGAAGCTACATATATTTGTGCAAACAGTTAAAAGGTATTTGTCAGATGAGAAAACGCATATTTGTGATCAATTAGTGGTTAATTGGTGATTTTGCTACGGCCATCAATTGTGATGTACATGTACATTGAAAGTTTTTATAATACCAACATTGGATTCAAAAGTGTACTTGTAGGGGGGTATGAATAAATTAACTGATATCGATAAGCAAAAACTGATTTCATTATTGGAATCGCCATGTCCTCATAGTGTTGTAACATAACTTTATTTCATTCCAACCGTTTTCCTCAGAGAAAAGGCTTAAGTGACTCATTATACCAACACCTACCTTAATGCACATGCCACATGGCAACCACGCTCAGTCGATCGCTAGCAATGGCGGCCAAAGGGAAGGCAAGAAATTATTACAGCGCTCACAACTTTACCAGCACAGCAAGTTTAGGTATGTATGGGTCAGTGGATGACAGTGATCATGGCTGTGTTGTCATAAGGCTGTACTGGCAACGAAAGTCAAAGAGAGCGCTCGAGCAACAGCAGCCGATGGCAGGACAAAGCGCCCACCACCAAGGTGAGTTTCAGCACCAAAATGGGTCAATGCATGATAGCGATCATAATGGCGTAGTCAGAATCTTTGTAGCTAGTCTTTTTACATTACGTGGCACAATTTCTTTCAATAAGTCACTTTGTGTTCGAGGGGCAACCACACTCCTGGTAGCCGTTGCAACGCCGGCTGCGAA
This sequence comes from Axinella damicornis, assembly GCA_963931865.1. Taxonomy (NCBI): domain Eukaryota; kingdom Metazoa; phylum Porifera; class Demospongiae; order Axinellida; family Axinellidae; genus Axinella; species Axinella damicornis. The sequence continues at coordinate 11,316,517 of OZ007508.1, forward strand.
TCGCCGTAGCGCAAGCTAAGTATCGTAATTAACGCACATGCCACATGGCAACCACGCTCATTCGATCGCTAGCAATGGTGACCAAAGTGAAGACACGAAATTATAACAGCACTTACAACTTCGCCAGCATGGTGAGTTTTGGCATGTAAGCGTCAGTGAAGAACAGCGATTACTGCTGTGTGGTCAGAATCTTTGTGGGCCCTTCGTATGACTGTACTGGCAACCAACGTTGAAGAGAGCGATCGAATAATGGCGGCCGATGGCATGGCAAAAGTGCTTGTATCTCCATAACCAAGGTGAGTTTCAGCATAATTATTATATGATTGTGTCACTGCATGATGGCGATCACGCACATGCCACGTGGCAACCACGCTCAGTCAATCGCTAGCACTATAGCAATGGCGGCCAATGGGAAGACAAGAAACTCTTACAGCGCTCACAACCACGCCAGCACGGTGAGATTCGGCAGTAAGCTTCAGTGAACAAGAGCGATCACGACCCTGTGGTCAGAATCTTTGTGGGTCTTTTGTGAGAGCTGTACTGGCAATGAAAGTTGAAGTGAGCGTTCGAGCAATAGCACGACAAAAGCGCTCGTATCTCCAGCACCAAGGTGAGTTGCAGCACATAAATTGTATGCTTGGGTCACTGCATGATGATCACGACGGTGTAGGCAGATTCTTGGTAGGCCATTGCTAGGTAGTCCAATGATTACATTACGCGGCACACTTTTTCCCCGACCAGGCTAGCAGGAGTGTAATAAGGAAATGAGTGTGGGTAGTACAGTCAAAATGCACTTCCTCTCATACACTTATATCAGACATCCAATGACATTCGACAGATATATAAATCAGACATCCAACATTTTAACGTTTATGTGTCCGTGACAGAAGTGGGATGTTCGTGGGGCAGGAGAAGTGCGACCCTCATACTTCAATTTACTGAACCTCGAACTCCGCGAAGAATATTTGAGAACATTGGGCGTAGGCTGGAACAGCTGGGGCTACAAGCGGATGTAATCAGGAAGCAGCATTCGAAATGGACACAATCGGGGAGCAGCAGCTGAAGCAGACACATTCAGAGAGCAGCAGTTGAAGCAGACGCAATCGGGGAGCAGCAGCTGAAGCAGACGTAAGTAGCGAGCAGCAGCTGAAGCGGATGCAATCGGGGAGCAGCAGTTGAAGTGACGCAATTGGGGAGCAGCAGCCGAAGTGGACGCAATCGGGGGAGCAGTTGAAGCGGACACAATCGGGGAGCAGCAGCTGAAGTGGACACAAATGGCGAGCAGCAGCTGAAGCGGGTGCAATCGGGGAGCAGCAGTTGAAGCGGACGCAACGGGGAACAGCAGTTGAAGTGGATCGATGCAATTGGAGAGCAGCAGCTGAAGCAGACGCAATCGGGGAGCGGCAGCTATGCACAGAGAGCTGTCCAATGCTGGATTACTCACGTAGTCGAATGAGGGGGTAAGTAGCTGAGCAAGCAAAGCGAGTGAAGCTACTTGTATAGCAGACATCCAATACATAGATCAGACATCCACATCACAATGGCTTTTTGACTGATTTGGCCCCAAAGTGTTTTTCCACACATTAGCCAGCCTTGTTCTGGAAATGAGGCTATAGCCATTAGTGTGTTATAGGAAAGATAAAGAACAGATAGCGCAAATAGGAAAGAGAAGAACAGATAGTCAATCCCTTACACTCAATCAAACTTCAACGTCAGTGACAAGATTCATACGGTTATGCCTACACAATCAAAGTGCACCGGTACAACTTACTTTTTGTGTTTCCAGACGAAGAACTCCGTGGTCTAACAGCGTTGCCTTGTTTTGCATGTCTCAGGATGATCTTTGCATCATCAAAGCTTTCAACTCCAAAAGTATAGAGAGTTTGCTTCGACATGTGAGAGAGATCTTCCACTGTGACCTTCAGAGAAATAACAACTGTTATGGAAATGTGTATGTGGCTCAACTTACTCTTGCTATACATAAACATGTTATCATCAGAAGGATTAGCAACCATGGTCAGTACCTAAGAGACATCACTGCTAGAAAGAAGCGGTATGTGTGCCAAGCAGGCCACCTCCATGCATGGAGTATCACAATACCATCAATAAACAGAGAATTTGAATACAGATATTTCGGTGTTTTGCATTCCCATTCCATTTCCCATTTCCGATTCCATTTCCCATGCTGATTCCATTCCCATTCATTTTCTGCTTTCCACTTGCCCTCTTATAGTTGGACACTGCAGCATGACCTTTATGATATCTACATACCTCATCTTCTTCCAACTTTGCAATTACATCTTTCATGTGTTGTGACAACTGGGAGCTGATTTCCAGGAAGAAGATCTGGAGCTCATTGCCAGAAGCACCCTGCATAGAAAATAGAGCAACAGCCCACATGTACTCATAGTACCGGTAATTGAACCCTCCCTTGAATATGCTGCATGTTTCAATAACCTATACAACTGCAAACCACAACATAATTGAAAGTGAAGATCTTTCGATCACTACACACAGGATACAAACACAACATAAATGAAAGTGAAGATGTTTCACTACACACAGGATACTACCACAGGATACAGTACAGACAACTGTCACCAATTAAGCTAATTGCATTATGAAAACCGGTGGTCAATGAACCATGAACCCATATGATCACTGTCCATATAAGTACATGTGACAGTCACAAAATTACACATGCTTGTATACAAGGCATTTGAAGATTGAAATCATACAGGGCCAATGCATATGCTTGTTTTCTATCACAGCATATCACAAGTCTTCCTGTCATGGCTTTTCCTCGGTCCACCAGATCCACTCTCTTCACTGGAGTGAAAGTCGCATCATGATTGTGTACCAGGACATGCCCACAGCAATATTGATGCTCGAGTCTCCCGGCCCAATCACGATTCGATTCATCTGTGCGTTCAAACTTCCCATTCCAATACACCCAAATGATCTACGTGTGTATTACAGCTAGTGTGGTAGTTAAATTCCAGTACATGCCACACACAAATTAACGGTGGTACAATGAGTGAGCAATGAGATTCCTTCCCTCCTTTGCAGAATCGGGTGTGGCCAACAAGAATAGTTTCATACCACTCTAGCATAAAGCCAGACCCCACTCAGCCAAGGGAATGGGTCTGAGACATGGCCACAGAGCACTTATTCGTCCGCACAATGGAGTGTATAGCAGTCACAGTGCAATATTCAGTCACATGCTACTTGAAGTATGTGATAAGTGGAAAAACAATTTAGAGTGTGAGTGGAGAGAAAACTTGAAACGTGAGAAGTGAACTGAAGCGAGAAGTGTCTTAATTACCTCATGAGCTGTAACACAGTACAAATAGAATATCGCAAGTGCAGCAAGGTTGCAAGTTCTACATTGGCAATCACCGTCAGGTCATAGTGGGATTACATACTTTCTGAGTGACAAGTCGCTCTACGGTCATGTCCCAGACCCTTTCTCCTGGTGGAATGGGGTCTGGCCACCTGAGCAAGGCTATAACTGCTTACTACTGGCTCCCACATGCACCGCTCAACCTGACCACTTTCAAATGTTATGGCTATGGCCCGCACTGCCTGGGTTGCCCAATAGTGCCACAATTGTTTTCATAAGCAACTTACACATGATACTACTAGTGGGTTTCTTTACAATCAATTGTGGTTATTATCCACCGTTGAGCTTCTTGTAGTGCTACAATTGTAAGCCTTGATAAACGATGAAGAACAATCAATTATGGGCTCCAGTAGACTCTATAGTGAATTACCTATGTGACAGACTACTGTGCTAGTTACCTTCCTCGGTGAAGATGACATTGCTGCAAAGTAGTCCCGCTACGTACCTATGCCAAATCTTCACCCTTTGCACCCGTGTGTATTGTCTGGGGAGATCCCCCGGGAAAGTCCCGCGGTTTTACCGCTTACACGCGCATGATGCGTATACCGTGAATGTAGCTGCGCTGTCCTCTGATTTGGTGATGGAGTACCTCACTGAAGCGCACGCAGCTTTAGCACGACCTCACATGCAAGGAATCCAGAGGAGAATTGCTGAACTAAAAGAAACAGCTGCCAGTTACGCCTCCGCACAGCCAAACGCCTTCCTGTCATCAGGTATCTTGTGATTCTAGTCTGTTTGTATCAGCAAATTATATGGGAGTGAATATTAGAAGATGTTATTCCCAGTTACAAGCTCAAAATGACCAAATGATGAGGACCTTGGGCTTCACTGGTGCATATCCACTGCGAGCCTTGTTCCCAGGCCTGAGAAGTTAGCGGAGTAGTAGTCTCGGAACCAGACCCGCGTGAAGGGTCTGGTTCCGAGACTAGCGGAGTGGCTGTCCTTTCAGTTACATGCCATGTCCAATGATAGTCTCAGAACCAGACTCTATATATGCACAGGTAGCCTCGTACCCAGGCCCATGCACTGAAAACAGAAGAGGGCGTGGTGACAACAGGCAGTGATGTGATGCACCCTCTTCACCGTTCAATTGTACCGTGTGCGCTTCAAGCTAGCTGCCATGCTGCTGTTATAATCGCGTTATGCCAATTAGTCCCCGGAGTGCAACGCATTATTGGTTTGAGACATTGAATTTTGACACAGAATGAGAAATATGACGCATAATTAGAGCGCCTACGGTACATTCTATGTGAAAATCACAGGCAATCCAACAATGTCGATTAACACAGGAAGTCACATCAGATAGTAAATGGTCTATTGTCCAGTGCATCTCCTTTCACGTTTGCAGCCCACACACCCTTACCTAAGAATATATAGCGAGAAACACATCCAGAGCCATTCCAGGAAGGGAACACACCACAGTTATACCATATAGAATGGGCACTGATCATGAATTGCAACTGCGCTGTTAGCAGCAATTATTCCCCCCCCCCCCCCCCCCCCCCCCCCCCCCCCTCCCCCTCCCCCCAGGGTAATTTAAACAATTAACTCCATCTTTGATTGGAAACCAGACCTTTTGCATGGGGGCTGGCATGAAAAATGACCAGACACTTCCTTGCTCCCATGCATTAGCCTGGTACCCAGGCCCATGCGCGGAACACAGTAAAGGGCCTGGTGACACTTGGCAAAATTCGCTGGTGTCAGCGGTCTTGATTTCGGGTAGGCGAATCACATTCGTCCATTGACAATTACTGCATAGTAATTACATTCTTTACCATTCGAAAAGTGTAGCCGTTTCCTTCAAGGCTCACCTCTGGTTACTCCTTGGCAAGGACTTTCCATCCTGCTTCCTGCAAGTGAATTCACATGTAAGGAATGTAATCACTTACACAATTATGCTGACTGAGCACATACGGGAATAACACTGATGTATAAAGACACAGTTGCAATATGGCTGGGACATCAGTGAAGGTACGAGTCACTTATGTATTCTGTGCCCCAGCCTGGATACGGACGCCCCGTGTAGGAGAAAAGGCAGCGACAGTCTTACAACCGGGAACAAACACAACCGCTGTGCAATAGCCTTTTCTATACTCGTCTTACTTTAGTACCAAGCGAGATGTTTTCTAATCATGCGTTGAAGTTCATTGCCGTTTGGTTGACAGAATTTCTCCTCTATTGCATTTTCAATTTTTTTGAGCGACGCATAATTAGAGCGCCTACGGTATGTGCTATTCGCATATCTCAAGTGGATTAGCTTGTTGTATTCCAGAGCTACGTATTGGTAAAGTTTGTCCATTTATATATGGGGGGGGGGGGGGACTAGAATGAACAAATTTCACTGGCTCATAATAATATTATTAACTCTTGTACTGAACGAGCCATGCTATGCACTTAAACTTGAAGTGCTTCATACAGTACATTCGTGAAAATTGCGGAAATCCAACAATGTCAATTAATTAAGTCCACAGGAAGGGACATGAGAGGATAACCATCCATTAGCGAAAGTATTTTGAAGGCAAAACAGCTGTGTTCAAGCTTGTGCAATCATTGCACATTATGCAAGATGGCAAAATGAGAAATACGGCTGACAAGCTTAATTATGGCTAAAGCCGTATCTGTTCGGTCACAGCCAGCTGTGGCTTGTACCCGGCTTGTGCTCAGGCATCCATATCTTCAAGTCTTGGGGTCAAAGGTCACATGTATATTTAGCTAGCAGATTGGTCTCCACCAGACCTATGTAGTCTTGCTAGCCAGCTGTTTTTTTTACTTCTGACGCTGTATAGAGTCTGGAAGCTATTTTCCGCTTACAGTACACTGTCATTTAGTTTCTGTCGTCCCTTTCCAGACTACAGTCTCTGTTATTGCTGGTAGCTTAATAGGAGCAGAACCAGGATCGCCCTTTGATCACTATGTGCTCCTGACAGAACATATCTAGCTGTTGAAGCTGAATAACGTGACCTTTGACCCCAAGACTTGAAGCTTCAAAGGATGCCTGAGCGCAGCCCAGCACAAGCCAAAGCTGGCAGTGTGAGTAGTGTAGCGCATCACAATAGAGCCGGAGAGTGCTATGAAACAAATTTTACTGTCAGTCCAGTTGCCCATTCCAGACAACCCATGGGTAAGGTGATTCTGAGGCTTCCATAGCAAGAACATATTATATGTGGCAGAGGTCAGTATTGAAGGTTATTCGTGCGTGAATATTTTGGTTCGGGATATTTATCCGCACACTGTGTAATAACATGCCCTTTTGCCACCTACCATTAACCATCAGTTCGTATAACTGTTGAACAATGTGCATTACTATGCAGGTGAGCTGATGTCCCAGGCACTACCACTGAAGTTGTCAAACCTTTTTGCAGCTCAACAGTTACTGGAAAGCATTTGCAGTGCCGCTGCAGTGTTACCTCCTTTGACAGTACGTTGAAATTTTGATAATGTTATTATTGTAATTGCTAAGTGGCAAATGTTAGCGAGTAATAAACACAATAAGTATGGTCTGTTTGGGATTGCAGTGATCTATTTTGCAGTATTTACGAGTGGTAACCACACTCCTGGTAGGGTAACTGGGAGGGGCAAAGCTCACCTTTCACACTGATGCTTCATTCCTGCCTTACTCTCACCTTCTGGATACTTCAGCCGACTCTGACCAGCTCCTACTTACCGTATTTCCGTGAATAGATGCTGTGGCGTTTGTTTATTTCGTACTTCATTTTGTTCGGCCACTATCGAGGGTGGCGTTTATTCCTTTAGGCAGTATGATCCGCGCAGTGCACCCAGGCTCTACCCACAGCATCCTAGTAGCTCTCAGCCGAAGCTCTGTCAACAAGCAGGTAAAACCTTTTGAAAAGGTATGGCTCTTACAAAAGCTGGTTGAGGAACAAAAAAAGAACAACTCACAATGGGCCATATTCGGGAAGTGATGTCTTTGGCTGGAGCAGAGCTTCGAGTTTCTTGATTAGCCGTGGCTTTCCAACAAAGTGATACACACACGGCACCTCCAATCCGTTTCTTCTCTTTCTTCTGCTCTCTTCTTTTCACACATGCAGCGAAGTGGTCCCCTCCTCCGTAGAGAGAGGAAGTACCTCCCCCAGACTTGGCGTCCACACAGTCTTGTAGATATGATGTCCTCGAATGACACCAGTAAGAAGGTAGACAACCTCCTCTCGATCGATCGTAGCACTGGCCATAGCTAGCTGTCGGCAATTGTGATTGACCGGTCAATCATCATAGATAAATTACATAATGATGATCGTACGCGCGTGCTGGTATGGTACGTACTTATAATTACAGGGGCGAGGGGTTAAGGGGTTAAGAAGTGCGAAAACTGGTTTAAGCTATGGGTAATAGACTATGCTCAAGATAACACAAACAGAGGTGCCGGAAGTATGGAGTGGATGAGAAACGAATTCGAGAATGGAAGAAACAGAAGGATCAGCTGGAGGGTGTACATGGCAAGGTACGGAGGCTGGAAGGAGGAGGACGCAAGGCTGCATTTCGGACATGGAGGAAGAGTTAGCAGGATGGATTGAGGTCCAGGAACTTGCGCGTCACTCGCACCAATGTCCATAGCAAGGCACTTGAGCTCGCCCAAGTTCGAGGAAATGAACAATTCAGTGCCAGTCATGGATGGGTTTCTCTAGCGGAACAGCATCGGCGAACAACTGTAGGCAGAAGCTTCCACAGGATCTGATTGAAAAAGTTGTCAGGTTCATCATGACCACAAGGAAGCTTCATTATCAGAAGGATTACCCCCTCTCTTTCATTGGCAACATGGACGAGACAACTTTACGGTTGGATATGCCAGGAGAAAGCACAATCACCAGGACAGGTCAGAAGTCAGTCCCCCTTCGCACCACCGGTGATGACAAGGGGCGGTTCACTGTTGTTCTTGCTGCAATTGCTGACGGGAGAAAACTGAAGCCATTTGTGGTATTCAAGGGAGTGTGAGCTGTGCCTGAGCTCATAAACACTCGTGGAGTTGGAGAACTGACAAGGACTGGGTGAAGTGAGTGTGGGGCTCCCTCAACTTCGGACGCCGCCTGTTAGTGTGGGATGCGTACAAGTGTCACATTATGGACAGTGTCAGGGTCTACGTAGACAAACAAACCAACAGCGATGTTAGTGTCATCCCAGGAGGTCTCACCAGCCATCTTCAACCAGCCGACGTTAGCTGGAGCAAACCGTCTAAGACGGCATACAAGGCCAAGTATAGCCATTGGATGGCAACTGGAACGAAGTCCTACACGGCCGCTGGCAACATGTGCGCTCCTAGCAAAGCCTTGTGTCTGGAGTGGGTGAGGGAATGCTGGGAGGAACTTCCAACCGAAATCATCAAGAAGTCGTGTGGGATCTCTGTTGAGGTTGATGGCACACACGACGGGGAGATTCACTGCCTAAAGCCGGGTGGAGTGGCTGCTGATACACGTGAAACCATCAATACGGAGACTGCCAACCTTCTCGCCGGTGTTTCTGAGGACGATGGTGAAGACCCCTTCACAGGTTTGGAGGAGGACGACGATGAGCTTGAGGAAAATGAAACTGTCCTGGATGATTGTTAGAACTAGAAGACTGTCTGTACTGTATTTTTGTGCATGTGTATCTAAAAATACTTTAGTATGACATCATACTTTGCTCACGTGCTTAACCAAATAGTGGCCCCGGAGTTTATTCGAGGGTGGCGTTTATTTCACTTAGCGCCTCGAATTGTGCGGCGTTTATTCGAGGGTGGCTTCTATTCGCGAAAATTCCTCCAATTATATACGTGACATCATGTACTGTCTTCAATGGTCAAAGTACTTCACTACTCCAGTGAGAATAGCCCTGATGCGCACAGACAATTGGAGGAAGCCCTGTCGAGCCTCAAAATCTATTCTCTGTCATCAAATTACCGTACTTTGCATCGTTTTGCTTTTTGTACTCCGGAGGTTCTGTCATACCTTTTGCGTTGCTATTGTATGTCATTCTATGGCTGTGCAGTATGGGACCTGACTTCTCCCTCAATTAAGAGTCTTGATGTCTGTATGAACAAAGTTTTGCGGAGGATATGGTCCTTGCCGTATAATTCTCATTCTGGGATTCTCCATGTCGTTTCTAATTGTTGTAGTGTGTATAGTGTTTGTTATAATCGTTTTTGTAAATTATTTCACAGAGCCAAATCTTCCAACAACAAACTCGTGCATTCGGTGTTTTCAGTTTTGTCTTCATCTTGTCGCAATTACATAGGTTATATTGATAAATATGGTTTTTCATTTGTTCGTAAATACACGTTCATATTATGCTATAACTCGGTTGATTAGGGAGATTAGAGACAATTCTATTTATGTTCCTGGTTTTAATTGTTGTATATCGAGGGGCAACCGCACTCCTGGTAGCCGCGGTTAAAAGGTAGCACAAGCTAAGTGTGACAGTTCGTTCCAATTACCATGATAGCTATATACAGGGAAGATCAGAAATTATTTAGAGTGCTCTCAAGAACCAGTATAGCCGCATTGCAACCTGCCGTATCGCGTAGCGCAAGCTAAGTATTGCAATACGTTTCAATTAACGCACATGCCACGTGGCAACCACGCTCAGTCGATCGCGAGCAATGGCCGGATGGCGACCGAAAGGAAGACAAGACATTATTACAGCACTCACAACTTAGCCAGCACGGTGAGTTTTGGCATGTAAGCGTCAGTGAACGACAGCGATCACGGCCGTGTGGTCAGAATCTTTGTGTGCGTTCCTAAGAACGGTACTGCCACCGGAAGTCGATAGAGCGCTCGAGCCAACGGCGAGACAAAAGCGCTCATATCTCCACCAACAAGGTGAGTTTCAGCACCAACTTTTTACATTCAGGTCAGTGCATGATAGCGATCACGGCGGTGTAGTTAGAATCTCTGTAGGCCAATCCTAAGTACTCAAACATTATTTATATTATTTATATTGGATTATTTACGCGGCACAATTTTTCCCCTACCAGGAGTGTAATAGATCACATGGCACGTGTAGCTTCAAGTAACTAATAATAGTCTCATTTTGTATACCGTATAGCGGGTTTCTTTCGCGGGTGAAAACGTTCGCGAATTTCGCGTTTCTGTGGCGATTCGCGAAAGTTTTATCCACGAAAACCAACCTGGATCACTGCGACATGCCAGTACTAGCTGATGACGCCCTGTTCGCTTTTTTTCCAGCGCGCTAGCTGACTCTGTGTTTGGCCCAGCATCACGGCTGTCAAGGTACTACAGATCTATCCAGCACGGCAGGGGGGACGAATCCGGGCGACGTAGATATACCGACGACGACGACTACACTCCCAAACAGAAGGAGCAGATAGCAAAACGAGATGCCAGACAGCTCCCGTTGAACGGTTCGCTGTGGACTCCACTCTGTAAGTTGTAACTCGCTCGCGCTCGCAGCGTGCTTACCGTTCTAATTCTCAGACCGCTGAGTCACATTCCGGAACCAATGAGCGTTATAGTGGGTGTGGCGAACTGGGTTACGGCAATCCGCGAAAGTTTTCTCCACGAAAACCTATTTTCAAGCAATTCGCGAAAGTTTTCACCCGCGAAAGAAACCCGCTATACGGTATACACCTATATCTGTGGTGTGAATAATATGAATATATAAGTATCACCATAGTACCAAGCTATACCGAAAAATTTGCCGTAGTATTGTTACGAGTGCGAAGCACGAGTAACAATGCCGAAGGTGAAAAACGAGTGATATGTTTCCGGTATAACTTGGTACTATGGTGATACTGATTTTATCATACAAACCTGGAATTTCATTGCACATTCCTCTACCAATGAATGCGCGTTACCATAGCTTGCTCATGGCGACAATATTTTCATTTCTGGTTGCCAACCCTTCGCGTTAGTACGGCAAGCTTCAAACGCTTGGGTGAGAAGGCCTGCGTACCAAGCCCAAGGCGGAGCCACGTCGATAACTGGCAGCTGTATGGTCAGTCCACGCTGGGCAGGTGTATGATAATAATCTTTAATGTGTCAGTGCCTGATGTCTGTCATGGTGGTGAAGTCAGAATCTCCGTGCACCTAATAGAGTGCTCAAATGTTACATGGACTATTTAATCCCCCGCAAGGAGTGGAATATTATTACATCCTGATTTTGTTGGTACCATGGCAGGTTACACATACGTGTGACCATTGCATCTACCATGCAGTAACCTCCTCCAGCTCCAACAAGATGCACAATGTGTCTACAATTTTCAGACAAGCTGTTTCAAATGCTTTAATTGGTGAAGGCAAAGTAACGACGGTACCGCAGTGTCTTAAAGAGCACCCATAGGCAGTGCACCTTGCGTGCTCACAAAACAGTGGGATGGACAATGTTTCCACGTCTATCTACGTATAAAGATGTGCCCATGCATGTTTGTGGTTGGCACTCGTGAATCATTGGTGAACTATGTATGCAGCAACATGGGTCCGCAAATATGCAAGTTAGGGTACAGTAATACCAGCTGTAACTAACAGCTACTTGAGTACTACTACTAGACTGATTGACGGGTATACGTTGTTTTCTGTCAAGTCGATGGTGAGGGGGCTGCCATGCCTACAAATACATCTTGGTGAAGAACTGGTGTGCCAAATGAGAGCTTTTGCTGTAGCTGTAGTGGGAGGTGAGATTCATTCCTAAGATTTCACTCTTAGCTTACGCTGCCAAGATGGCTTGACCATAATTATGCTCTGACATTTAGAAGGAGATGGCAAGGTGTCAGGCATGAATGTAGGTAGACAAAAAATTACAAAAGTCAGAGAGATAAATGAAATGTGGACACAATACTGAATATGTATTTCTGATAGCACGGTGAATGCCCTGAATCACTGCTGTCTTGTTAGCAGGCTGCCTCTAGCATGTGTTAGTGGCACGCCGTATACTATAGGCTGATACTGGCAACAGGAAGCCAGTGAACCAGGAGTTTGAAAACAAACGCCGGTATAGCTCCTCAATATCGAAACCACCATCCCTTCACCTTCAACCTTTTCCTCCTGAGGTCGTGGTATTCTCTGTACAGCCTCTCTTCGACTTCAGAATACTTAGCTCGCCTGTTATGCTTGGTGTGCTTGTTTCAATTCCTTTTTTGCTGTCTCGAATCTTAATTCTTCACTCCTTGATCCATCGCACCACGGTCTTGGTGTTCAGCTCAAAGTGCTTGCTGGTTTAATAGAGATTTTTTCCTTCAAGAGTAGCAAAGTTCGATTACCTTCAGCTTAGTCTCCCTGGTGTAGCTCTTCCTCATCTGTTTTTTGGGCGGTTGACCATTGAGGGTAGCTTTTAGAGTGTGGGGCCGCTTCTGCTTGTGCCATCTTGAACTTCGTAACTCAACTCCAACTCAAACGTTAGTGGAAAACGTGTGTTACGTAGCAATTCCAATACTATACAACTCGTGGAATTGAAGATACGTTCGCAACATCAAGTACTGTGGATGGTGAAAAATTTGAAGAGTTCATATGCTAGTGTGTTTTACCAATCGTACGTATTACCCTTTGATGGTCTAAATCCCCATTCCGTCATTGTAATGGACGATGCTAGTATCCACCACCTAGAACGTGGTATTGGTGCTTGCCTTGTATTCCTACTGCCATCAATTCAATGCCATTAAAAGAATTAAGTCTTTTCTAAGATGAGAAGCATTCTGAGGGGCAATGGCAGTGCATACATAGCTTCATCACAGCCCCAGAGATCATTGTCAAGATTGCACTACGTACTTAGGATGACTGCATACAGCATATCAAGCACGCTGGATATAAACTATTTCCTTCGTGCACTCACCGTTCACATTATAACTTTGTACAGTCAAACACACGCTGCCCATTCCGTTACCCTTGACTACATGCAATACTGGGAGTGGGAGAGCAATAGTGGAGAATATTGGAATACTGGAGAACTTTGCACTCCATGTCAGCTAGGAATATTAATGGCAGAAAATATTACACTCCTGGTAGGGGAAAGTAAACCGTCATGATTGCTGTCATGCACTGACCATGTATTGTAACGTGAGTGCGGTCTTCGAGTCTGGCAGTGAGGTCGTTGCTACTCGCAGCTCGCAGCGCACTTGAGACATATTGACAGACCAGTTGCATAAAGTCTGATTAGAGCAATCAATAGTCAGAGGGTACGCATTTTATAGGCAATCAAAGGTGATATAATGGTGGTCAAACCAGGATGACCTGGTGATGCAGGTTTGGGAAAACAATGACAACAGATACATGGCTACAGATACATGACTACAATGACTCGATAAGTGTCCACATGACAAGTCTTTGTCACACTCCTCCCTCCCTAGTTTTGGCCATCTTCAGCAGCAGACTGGCCATATCTTTGTGGAGGTGCTTGTTGACGCCCACTCAGTCTCAGTTGGGGAACCAGTTCTACATTGTCGTTCCTGGGAGTTTTGCCCATTTGGCCATCAGCTTCAGACTTCTGCATGTCAGCGGTTTCTGACTGTCGTCACCTCTGAGGCTTGCTGTTGCCACTTGTCTTGGTTTTGCAACCAATTTGGGAGATTCTGTCCTCGATAAGGTGCCAGCTGGTTGTGGTGTATGACCTTGGGCTTTGTGTGAGGGCTCAACTGAATTCTGTAAGTCACATCATTGATCTTTTTCGTGACAATGTAGGGTCTGTGCCATGGTATCTGGAATTTTGGTGAGATCCCCTTTCTTCGCTGAGGGATCTTATACAGCCAAAGTGGATCACCTCTCTTGTAGCTCATTTCTCGCACAGATGCATCATAGTAGTATTTCATATGGTCACTGGCCAACTGAAGATGGGACCTGGCAAATTGCACTGGGAGAAACGTAGCATTTCCTTCTGTAGGATGCATGCATAAACCTTTAGGAAACATGACATGTCTGAACATTTCCTACTTAGGAAAAATATCAAGTTTCCTGTTACCTATCCTCTAGAGGATAGGGCTAAATACCAGGTAGGGGATAGGTATGGGAGATGTCACGTTTCAGCTATATTTCATACACAGCATAGACTGATTCATCCTAAATGCCAGGTAGAGGATAGCTGTGGGAGATGTCGCATTTCAGCCACAGTTCCTAGTACACAAATTATATACCACAGCCATTTGAATAATCACACTGAATTCATGACATGAATGAAACTGCCAAACTGGAATACACAAGGTAGCTGAATTATAGTTGCAGTGATCAGCGAGAACAATATATGTACCAGTGCAATCGGCAAATCAAACATAGGGTTTGTGTGCAGTATGTGTAAAGCACGATATATGTAGCAGCACAATGGGCAAATCAAACATAGGGTTTGTGTGCAGTATGTGTAAAGAAGTTACTCAGCAACACCCAGCTTGGAGCTTCTGGCATCGGGTGTTGGGAAACCAAACGTCCTCGGATACGCTTTTTTGACTGTCACTTGGCTTGTGATGATTTCTCTTCCTTTGCATCAAGATTCTGAAAGAATCGACCCACCTTGTCTGATCTCCATTGAAGGTCTTTAATCAGCAAAACATCTTCTCCATCTTCAGTAGCGCTCTCCTCACTGGACATGAAGAGCATTGTCAGAACATTAGATTTCTCCCACTTTTTTCGATCCTTTTCAGCAAACGACATTTTCTGAAATGCAAACTGCCGTGCCTGAAGTTTCTACAGAAAGAACAGAAACTTTCACATACAATTATAGTGAGAAGGGGGTCAACAAATTTCTGGAAGGCAACACATTGCTTTTGCCTTCCCTCTCCTCCCATAAATGAAACCCGGGTGCATATGTGACCGCTGAATATGATTTTGCAGGACGGGGATCTATACTCGGAAGAATGTTTTTTTTGACAAACTTTTTTCTTTTCATTCTGTAAAAGTATGACCTTCTGTCTGTCCATTCATTAAATTTCATTGCAATACAATGTTGTTTGCTTAGTGTAACACTCGGAGAAAGAAGGGAGTTCAGTTTAGCTAGCATGAACGGACCTACAGTATTGTTATCGCTCGATAAAAAGACACGCAGCCTGACACGAACAATCACCGACAAGTTACGCGGTGTATCTTCCAACGTTTTCTGGATACGTTCTCCCCAACAGCGGGACTGCTTATCGCTCTGTCTTCGACTCTTCGCTGTCTTTGTTGACAAATTCATCATGACACGGATACGGAACACCAGCCAGCTGGGCTTCCAAGGTTCTGTTCATGCGTTCCACCATTTCATCTGACTGGGGATGCAGTGGAGTTGTGCGGGTTTTCCT
Organism: Axinella damicornis; assembly: GCA_963931865.1. Classification (NCBI taxonomy): domain Eukaryota; kingdom Metazoa; phylum Porifera; class Demospongiae; order Axinellida; family Axinellidae; genus Axinella; species Axinella damicornis. Next base: position 11,332,125 of record OZ007508.1, read on the forward strand.
AATCCCGAGAAGGTTACGCATCTCGGAGAAAACAGCCGACTCAAAGTTCCTTCCCTGATCAGAATGCAACTCGAGAGGCACTCCAAACCGGCAAACAACCTCATTCACCAGGGCCTCAGTGACAGTGCCAGCTTCTTGATTAGGCAGTGGAAAGGCCTCTGGCCATTTGGTGAAATAGTCTGCAACCACTAGTAGATATTTGTTGCCTTTAGATGACACACCATCACATCCAGAGCCAGACGCTCCATGGGGGCACCTGCATTATATTGGTGCATGGCCGCCCTTGGCCTCCGTCTTGGACCTCTCCTAGAAGCACAAAGGTCACAGTCACGACACCAACTGAGTACATCAGAAACTTCAAACAAAAGCTCTGGGAAGGTCTGGTAGCCCATGCATGTGGTAGCCCATGCATGTGAACGTATCTACGTACCATTCCTGATTCTCAAGGTCAGGCATTCAGCAATAAAATACTGGTGTTAGTTTCTATTGTGGGTGGTTATTGTAATGAATTCAACTACCACTCTATAGTGGTCCAGCAAAGAATATTACTAGCTGCAGTCACTTGGCTACACTGCAATTCCAATACCAGACCATCACTATAGTGCAATCAACTCACAACTTTATAGCCAATTAACAGCACCCTTGACTACATGGTGTTAGCCTGAGCTGGATTTCTGTGTTTGCTGTCAATACTAATTGTTGACTTGTTGTATGTTTTTCATTCATTTATCAGGAGTTTGAATGTCGTCTTCAACTCACTGAAATATTGCTGTGTTTGGGACCCCTTTCCAAAGCTGTGCAGCAGGCTGAAGACCTCTGCAAAAGAGTTGCAACTCTCACGATGCCCGGTTAGTGACAGTTGGGTACAATCATAATGTTGTCATCTACCACGGATTCAGAATTTTTGGGGGTGTCTAGCTTATAACTGGACCAAATTAAATAATTTGCCGGTGTTTAGAATACGTAGAGGACTTTGCGGCAAGAAGCCGGACTTACTATAGTGCCCCAGAGCAACAGGCCAGAGAGAGATGGCCCTATACAAGACAGCAGCCAACAGAACAAAGTAGCAACAAACGAGAGTGAGTCTCGCAGCAGGGACCAACACAGAGGGCATTATGACAGAGTCAGATGAGCCAGCAATGGCGCTGGGGCATTGGGGTACGGCGAGTCACAACTGGGGTTGCAACGCGGCTACCAGGAGTGCGGTTGCCCCTCGAACATTATATATATATATTGAGGGGCAACTGAACTCCAGGTAGCCGCGATGCAACCCCGGTTGCGACTCACCGTAGCGTGTATTGTAATTCGTTCCAATTAACGCTCATGCCACATAGCAACCACGCTCAGTCGATCGCGAGCAATGGCGACCAAAAGGAAGACAAGACATTATTACAGCACTTACAGCTTCGCCAGCACGGTGAGTTTTGCCATGCAAGTGTCAGTGAACGACAGCGATCACGGCCGTGTGGTCAGAATCTTCATGTGCCTTTTCTAAGAACGGTACTGCCACCGGAAGTTGAAGAGAGCGCTCGAGCAATGACGGCCACGGCGAGACAAAAGCGCTCGTATCTCCACCAGCAAGGTGAGTTTCAACACCAACTTTTTACATTCAGGTCAGGGCATGATAGCGATCACGGCAGTGTAGTCAGAATTTCTGTAGGCCAAGCCTAAGTACTCAAACATTATATATATTATATTGGATTATCGAGTGGCAACCGCACTACTGGTAGCGCAAGCTGCTCATTCCAATTAACGCATGTCACATGACGACCATGCTAGTCATGTCAATAACGAGTCTAGTCAGCATGGTAATGGCGAGACCAACAGCGCTCACAGCGTGAGTTTCAGGACATAATCATCAGTGAATGACAGTGATCACAACTTTTGTGAGTCTTTCGTGAGAGCTATATAGCTATATCTACTGTGAACGGTAAGTCGGTGAGAGCGCTCGAGCAAATGGCGGCCGATGGGATGACAAAAGCACTTGTATCTCCACCACCACCACCAATGTGAGCTCAGCACCAAGATCGTACCTTTGGTCAGTACATGGTAGCGATCACGATCGTCGGATGGTATAAGTCAGAACCATTGTAGGGCATTCGCAAATAGCCACCACACTCCTGGTAGCCGGTGCATCTCACCGGCAGGGAAAGCTCACCCTTCAGAATGGTACTCCGGTATTAATTTCACCCCGAGCAGACTCTGATTGCATCCACCAGCCCGTACTTACAGCTCAAAGGTAAGCTCGGGTCGTCTCAGTTAGTGCACACGTGGCTGTCTCATTCCATCCGGAACGAAAAATAAATCCACCTACACAAGGAGGCCAAAAGTGGCCTCCCGAAATGACAAAAGTGCTCATAACTCTACCACAAAGATGAGTTTCAGCACAAATATTATACGTTTGGATCAGTCAAAAATTACAGTGATGATGGTGTAGTCAGAATCTCTCCATGTCCTCCACTGTGCTCAGGATTTTTTCAGTTTTTGGAAAGTTTTATTTCCCTACCAGTAGCAAGGGGCAACCGCACTCCTGGTAGCCGCGGTTAAACGGTAGCACAAGCTAAGTGTGACAGTTCGTTCCAATTATCACACATCACCATGATAGCTATATACAGGGAAGATCACAAATTATTTAGAGTGCTCTCAAGTACCATTCATAAAGTAGCCGCGTTGCAACCTGCCGTAGCGCAAGCTAAGTATTGCAATACGTTCTAATTAACGCACATGCCACGTGGCAACCACGCTCAAGTCGATCGCGAGCAATGGCGACCAAAAGTAAGACAAGACATTATCACAGCACTCACAACTTAGCCAGCACGGTGAGTTTCGGCATGTAAGCGTCAGTGAACGACAGCGATCACGGCCGTGTGGTCAGAATCTTCGTGTGCCTTTCCTAAGAACGGTACTGCCACTGGAAGTCGAGAGAGCGCTCGAGCAATGGCGGCCAACGGCGAGACAAAAGCGCTCATATCTCCACCACCAAGTTGAGTTTCAGCACCAACTTTTATCATTCAGGTCAGTGCATGATAGCGATCACGCCGGTGTATATAGTCAGAATCTCTGTAGGCCAATCCTAAGTACTCAAATATATTGAGGGGCAACCGCACTCCTGGTAGCCGCGTTGCAACCCCGTTGCGACTCGCCGTAGCGAAGCTAAATATTGCAATTCGTTCCAATTAACGCACAGGCCACGTGGCAACCACGCTCAGTCGATCGCGAGCAATGGCGACCAAAAGGACGACATGACATTATTACAGCACTCACAACTTTGCCAGCACGGTGAGTTTTGGCATGTAAGCGTCAGTGAACGACAGTGATCACGGCCGTGTGGTCAGAATCTTCGTGTGCCTTTCCAAAGAACGGTACTGCCACCGGAAGTCGAAGAGAGCGCTCGAGCAATGTCGGCCAACGGCGAGACAAAAGCGTTCATATCTCTACTACCAAAGTGAGTTTCAGCACAATTATTTTGATTTTGTGTCACTGCATCATAGCGATCACGACGGTGTAGTCAGAATCTTTGTATAATTATTGCAATTCGTTCCAATTTGTATAATCTTTGTATAATTATTGCAATTCGTTCCAATTAACGCACATGCCACGTGGCTCAGTCGATCGCGAGCAATGGCGACCAAAAGGGAGACAAGAGAGCACTCACAACTCAGCCAGCACGGCGAGTATTGGCATGTAAGCGTCAGTGAACGACAGCGATCACGGCTGTGTGGTCAGAATCTTCGTGTGCCTTTCCTAAGAACGGTACTGCCACCGGAAGTCGGAGAGAGCGCTCGAGCAATGGCGGCCACGGCGAGACAAAAGCGTTCATATCTCTACCACCAAGGTGAGTTTCAGCACAATTATTTTGATTTTGTGTCACTGCATCATAGCGATCACGACGGTGTAGTCAGAATCTCTGTACGCCATTCCGAAATAGTCAAACGTTTCAATGATTACATTATATTATATTATATTACGAGGGGCAACCGCACTCCTGGTAGCCGCGTTGCAACCGGTTGCAACTCGCTGGACGCGTACGCGCAACCGTTCGGTATTGCAGCTCATTCCAATTAACGCACATGTCACGTGAGGACCATGCTCAGTCGTCGATCGATATGTCGAGTCAGCAATGGCGTCCAAAAGTAAGACAAGAGCTTATTACAGTGCTAACAACTTTGCCAGCACGGTGAGTTTTGGCATGTAAGCGTCAGTCAACGATAGCGATCACGGCTGTGTGGTCAGAATCTTTGTGGGGCCTTCATAAGACTGTACTGGCAACCAACATCGAAGAGAGCGATCGAGCAATGGCGGCCGACGGTATGACAAAAGCGCTTGTATCTCTGCCACCAAGGTGAGTTACTGCACAATTATTTTGATTTTGTGTCACTGCATCATAGCGATCGCGACGGTGTAGTCAGAATCTTTGTAGGCCATTCGGAAGTAGTCGAACGTTTATTATTTAGATTAATTACATTACGCGGCACAATTTTCTCTATACCAGGAGTGTAACGAGGGGCAACCGCACTCCTGGTAGCCGCGCTTAAACGGTAGCACAAGCTAAGTGTGTCAGTTCCTTCCAATTATCACACATGATGTGAGTACCATGATAGCTATATATAGGGAAGATCAGAAATTATTTTAGAGTGCTCTCAAGCGCATTGCAACCCTGGTTGCGACTCGCCGTACCGTAGCGTAAGCTCGGGGAACATTGCAATTTATTCCAATTAACGCACATACCACGTGGCAACCACGCTCAGTCGATCGCGAGCAATGGCGACCAAAAAGAAGCCAAGACATTATTACAGCACTCACAACTTAGCCAGCACGGTGAGTTTTGGCATGCTAGCGTCAGTGAACGACAGCGATCACGGCAGTGTGGTCAGAATCTTCGTGTGCCTTTTCTAAGAACGGTACTGCCACCGGAAGTCGAACAGAGCGCTCGAGCAATGGCAGCCACAGCGAGACAAAAGCGCTCATATCTCCACCACCAAGGTGAGTTTCAGCTCCAACTTTTTACGTTTAGGTCAGTGCATGATAGCGATCACGGTGGTGTAGTCAGAATCTCTGTAGACCCATCCTCAGTACTCGAACATTATATTAATTAATTATTTGTAGGCCATTCGGAAATAGTCAAACGTTTATTAATTATTTAGAATACATTACGCGGCACAATTTTCTCTATACCAGGAGTGTAACGAGGGGCAACCGCACTCCTGGTAGCCGCGTTGCAACCATTGCAACTCGCTGGACGCGCAACCGTTCGGTATTGCAGCTCATTCCAATTAACGCACATGTCACGTGAGGACCATGCTCAGTCGTCGATCGATATGTCGAGTCAGCAATGGCGTCCAAAAGTAAGACAAGAGCTTATTACAGTGCTAACAACTTTGCCAGCACGGTGAGTTTTGGCATGTAAGCGTCAGTAAACGATAGCGATCACGGCTGTGTGGTCAGAATCTTTGTGGGGCCTTCATAAGACTGTACTGGCAACCAACATCGAAGAGAGCGATCGAGCAATGGCGGCCGACGGTATGACAAAAGCGCTCATATCTCCACCACCAAGGTGAGTTTCAGCACAATTATTTTGATTTTGTGTCACTGCATCATAGCGATCACGACGGTGTAGTCAGAATCTTTGTAGGCCATTCGGAAATAGTCAAACGTTTATTAATTATTTAGATTATTTAGATTAGGTTAATTAGATTAATTACATTACGCGGCACAATTTTTCCTATACCAGGAGTGTAACGAGGGGCAACCGCACTCCTGGTAGCCGCGGGTAAACGGTAGCACAAGCTTCAAGCTAGGTGTGACAGTTCGTTCCAATTATCACACATCACGTGAGTACCATGATGGATATATATAGGGAAGATCAGAAATTATATAGAGTGCTATCAAGTCGTAAGTACCATTCATAGCCGCGTGCGCGTTGCAACCCCGACGTAGCGCGAGCGCGAGCTGCAATTCGTTCCAATTAACGCACATGCCACGTGGCAACCACGCTCAGTCGATCGCGAGCAATGGCGACCAAAAGGAACAGACAAGACATTGTTACAGCACTCACAACTTTGCCAGCACGGTGAGTTTCGGCATGTAAGCGTCAGTGAACGACAGCGATCACGGCCGTGTGGTCAGAATCTTCGTGTGCCTTTCCTAAGAACGGTACTGCCACCGGAAGTCGGAGAGCGCTCGAGCAATGGCGGCCAACGGCGAGACAAAAGCGTTCATATCTCTACTACCAAAGTGAGTTTCAGCACAATTATTTTGATTTTGTGTCACTGCATCATAGCGATCACGACGGTGTAGTCAGAATCTTTGTAGGCCATTCGGAAATAGTCAAACGTTTATTAATTAATTACATTATTTACGCGGCACAATTTTTCCTATACCAGGAGTGTAATATTATATTACGCGGCACAATTTTTCCTATACCAGGAGTGTAACGAGGGGCAACCGCACTCCTGGTAGCCGCGTTGCAATCGGTTGCAACTCGACGGTAGCGCAAGCTAGGTATGGCAACTCATTCCAATTAACGGACATGCCACGTGAGGACCATGCTCGCTCGGTCGTCGACGCGACGTCGATCGAGCTGAGTCAGCAATGGCAGCCCAAGGAGAAGACAAGGAACTGTTACAGCGCTCACAATTTCACCAGCACGGTGAGTTTTGGCATGTAAGCGTCAGTGAACGACAGCGATCACGGCCGTGTTGTCAGAATCTTCGCGTACCTTTCCTAAGAACGGTACTGCCACCGGAAGTCGAAGAGAGTGCTCGAGCAATGGTGGCCAACAGCGAGACAAAAGCGTTCATATCTCTACCACCAAGGTGAGTTTCAGCACAATTATTTTGATTTTGTGTCACTGCATCATAGCGATCACGACGGTGTAGTCAGAATCTCTGTACGCCATTCCGAAATAGTCAAACGTTTCAATGATTACATTATATTATATTATATTACGCGGCACAATTTTTCCCCTACCAGGAGTGTAATTACATTACGCGGCACAATTTTTCCTATACCAGGAGTGTAATATTATATTACGCGGCACAATTTTTCCCCTACCAGGAGTGTAATTACGGGGCACAATTTTTCCCCTACCAGGAATGTAATGTTACATTCTACTACACATGCTCGAGAGTAGCCCTTTAACATTAGTAGTCAGTCAGTTCTGTGCTCAGCTCTCAGCAAGCAACATGTATCGACACCTGACCACTATGGCACACGTTTTTGTTGATATTCATTTTTGTTGTGCTTACCATATAGTGTCACGAAGGAGTGCCCATTGGAGGTGCACCTTATGTGTTCACCAAACAGAGGGGTGGCCCTCTTTTAAGGGTTTCCTTCTGTGAAATGTATCGTCAGTTAGCATCCACCACTCTCGACAACAGCTGTAGTCTCCTTTGTCGGTTAGCATAATATTATGGTCTGTAGTTCCTTCGGTCTACAATGAATTGTGGTGGTTCTAGTAGCCTCAGGCTGTCAATCATAGGCCAAATGAGAGACAATACTACTACTACTCCGCTAAGTCTGCATGGATTTTATGCTACGTAGCATAATTTTGAGCATAATTGGATGCAGGAAGCAGTGAGCATAATAAGATGAAAGTTGACTGGATACGGGTAGGGTTCTACTGAAATTAGTGGTGGAGCCACTGGAACTTGAAACGCCATCAAGCACAGAGCACCGGAGAAGCCTTAAAGCCCTATAAGTAGTAGTAATTGCAATATTGGAGTGAACTGATGATACATAATTGCAGCATAATTGGGATGTGGGGCATGGTAACAATGAGCAGTGCTCAAAAGCTACTGAGGCCTTTATGCCACTGTTAGACTGGTGGATGCTCATTGCAAAACTGAGCCAATAGTTCGGGGTAGGTATGCAGGGGCGGCAGCAAGGGGGGGGGGGGGGGGGGGAGCAAGGGGGGCAAGCGCCCCCCCCCCCCCCCCCCCCCCCAAATATTTAGGGGGGGCATTGCCCCCCCTAACTCCTAGCTAGCTACTATTAAACAGCCAACGGCTGCCCTATACTTAGTACTAGGACTCGGCTAACCTTGTGATGTACGCGAATCGAGTTGCTGATCTGGCGCAGCATCGATCCTCATACATCTGGAACGCGCAGTACAAAGCACGAAGGTGCCACGAGAGCCCATCCTGATAACTGAAAAATGAAGGTGAAATTTTTTTTCCGCGCTTCACGCAGACTAATCAGCACTACGCACCTCTATGCACTGCCTATGGCAGCGTGCGTCACTGGCTTGCCCCCCCAATCGTAAATACGTGCCGCCGCCCCTGGTATGTATTCTTTCAAGTAAAGTGGGTGCTCTTTTGGGACGCTATGCATGGATGGTACATGGATTGCTAGGTGCTGGGTGGTGCCCTACTGGCTGTTCTCCTAGGCCACAGTCGCCAGGTCTTCATGGATGTTGACCTGGTTGACCCTTGACAGATTCATGGTGGTTGAAAGTTAGTGGGTTGATTGCATTGATAGACTCTCATAATATTATGTCTAGATACTGTGTTAATGAACAGAAGGCTACCAGTTATATATCCAGCAGGAGAGGATTGTTTGATGCTCAAAAACTGACATACTTTGATGACAGATGTTTGTTTCTTGAAAATATGCATACACATTACCCAAATTGTAGCAGAAGCACAGTTTCGAGCAGAGATACTTCTTGGACATGCGTATAGGGCTGCCAACAGTACTGCAGAATCTCGCAATTGCTACCAAAAAGCCGAGCACCTGGGAAGAAACTCCTTGACACCCGACCATGAGCTCCTTGCCTTCATTTATCAGCAGATCTGCACGTATGCAACAGGCAAGAATGACGAAGCACTCTCCAGACTAAAGCCACTTACTGGGAACACATCTCTGAGTAAGTTTACCAAGGGAGTCCTAAAACAAGCTCTAGGCAACATCTGTCGCTCTGCTGCAGATTTCCATGGTGCTATGACATACTTCAAAGAGTCTATCAAAGTAGCAAAGGATGTGGGCGACAAGGTCAGGGAAATAGAGAGGAAAGCTGAGCTGGGCAGAACCTATCGTTCAGCTGGGTTGTATGCAAAAGCCCTCAAACGACAGCACATGTATTATGACTTCGCTCTTCATCGAGGTGACATTGCATCCCTTGCGCTAGCCTGTGGATACTTAGGGTTTACGAACTATTCGCTTAACCAACCCGACTATGACACAGCTGTTGTGTATCTTTCTTCACGACTCGAGCTATCCAGGCAGCTTGGAGATGTACAGGGTATCAGGTGGTGCATGAATAACATTGGGAAAGCTTACCACAGTCTTGGGTATCACCAGCTTACCCTTCCACTCTTTGAAAAGTCTCTAGAGCTAGCAAAGGATATTGGCGACCTACTTGGAGAGGGAACAGCCTATGGTAACATGGGAAGTGTGTGTAGGGCCATTGGCAGACACGAAGATGCCATCAAATACCACTTGCTGTATGCAGACAATGCTGAAAAACGCTCAGACACAGGTGGCCTTGCTATAATGCAAAACGAGCTAGCACTTGACTACCTCCTCTTGGGTGATCTTGACATGGCCAGAAAGTATGTGTTTCTTGCCTTACAAACAAGTCTAGATATTAGGTCACGTCTTAGCAAGGAAGATGACCTCCTCAAAATTGCCAATTTTGAGAAGAACCAGTCTAGAACGTATTCACTGCTACAGTTCATTCTCGCAGAGCAGGGCCTCACTGAAGCAGCTCTGCTAGTTTCTGAAATGGGGAGAGCTCGTGCCTTGGCCGATCTTGTAAGGGAAAAATCACAGCTGCAAGATACGTTTCTAGCTAGCATCGCCAGCATTGTCGATAAACAAGGGAATCTTGACCTGGAAAGTTTGTCTCACGCGATGAGGGAAGTGGGCAACTTAGTTGTCATGCTTCATTCTCACCTTGTGGTCTACTCTTTGGTAGACGATCCACTCTCAAGTGCCAAGAAAACGTGGCTCTACATCTGGCTTCTTACACCAAACAAAGAGGCAGTTCAGGTGCAGTTCAGAAGGGTACATCTGAGTGAAAGAGAAGCCGTTGAAAGGAACTTGGCTCTCAATGAAGGCTTTGTTGATAGTATGATGCGTGAGATTGGAGTAGAAGAGGTGCAGTTTGACGAGCCAAGGTTGCTGGAAAATCCTTCGAGGGATATTGTGATTGGAAAGCGAAAAGAGAAGGGCAATGCGAATGGAGAAAAGCTTTCTAGGCTCTACCAACTGCTTTTTCAACCCATAGAAGAATGCATTTCCAGTGGTGGCAAGGGAGAACTGCAGCGGCTGATCTTCATCCCCCAAGGTTACCTTTTCAGTGTGCCATATCCAGCTCTGAAAGGTCCTACTCAATACCTTGTTGAACGGTTCATCATCTCTGTTTCTCCATCACTGGACCTACTTCATCTTGCATCCCAGAAGGTACAAGGTCGCCCATTAGGTGAAGATCTGCATGCACTTGCAGTTGGTAACCCCCAAATGCCTCTGGCAGCGATTCCCCAGCTTCCAGGTTCGGAACATGAAGCCGAATCTGTTGTATCAATCCTGGGGGGGAAACTCCTTACTGGCAGTGAGGCAACGAAGGAGGCAGTGAAGTCACGCCTCACCTCATTTAGTATTGTCCATCTCGCCACCCATGCAATATTGAGTGACTCTCTGTTAGATCACCTTTCTTTGACTAATGATTCCAACCCACACCATGATGGAGATTATTCCACAAAGGGTGCCATTATTTTGGCCAAATCGGATTCTCATTGCAGTGGAGTCCTTACTTCAACTGAGATACAGCAGCTGCCACTTGACAGTAAACTCTTTGTCCTAAGCTGCTGTAAAACTGCGTGTGGAAAAATCACAAGAGACGGGGTACTGGGACTATCTAGGTCAATTCTCAGCGCTGGTGTTACCTGTGTTATCGTTTCTCTCTGGTCTATTCATGACACACCGACAGCCAATTTAATGAAACACTTTTATACGGAGTACCAGGTGCATCAAGATGCTCCATATTCGCTGCACAAAGCTATGCTTGCACTCTTGACCAGAGGAAGTAGTCCAGCAGAATGGGCTGCGTTTTGCATTCTTGGAGTGTCACCTGGGTTAGTCACCCAGAAAAGCCCAATAATATAATTAAACTCTCAGATTGTTATTCACATGTTTGTATACCATACAAAAGAATTATCTATAGACCTACCCACACAATCATTGTTACAATCGGCATGGTTTGTTATCTTAATTGTAATGGCCAGCTTGCAGTTGAATTATTGTTTCAGCTTGTGTTTCATTTCATGCACACACTTCTGAATAGTAATTAGTGGTGCACCGGCATGGAAAATATTTAACCCTTTCACCGGTAAGAATATAAGCAGTTGAGAGATAGCAATTAACACCTCTCCGTTATGCATGGCCTATAGGATCCAGATCTATTAGTTGACTTGTCCAATAGCTAATCAATAATCAACAGTTACTGTTCAAATAGCCCAGGCCCATGCTGTTTCCGGATGCATGAAGAATGGCACGTACTGCATGGTACGATTATATAACTCGTGTGTTGAGTGAGAACCTTCCATATTTCATGTATATACACACTTGAGTTCACTGCACTAAAAGACGAGTTAGCTATAGCTAGGCCTTGACACATTGTGCTATAGCATAATAATAATTATTCAGACATAGACTAATTGTGGCATGAGAATAACTTAAGGCATTGTTGTCACCTACAGCAGATGTGTTGCCTTGTGATCGATCTTGAAATTTCGTAACGTGGAAAATCACTGGACATAGTCGAGGAACAACCGCACTCCTGGTAGCCGTGGTGGCCAAAAGGAAGACAAGACAATATATTACAGTACTCACAATTTAGCCAGCACGGTGAATTTCGGCATGTAAGTGTCAGTGAACGACAGCGATCACGGCCGTGAGGTCAGAATCTTTGTGTGCCTTTGCGAGACAAAAGCGCTCATATCTCCACTACCAAGGTGAGTTTCAGCACAAACCTTTACGTTCAGGTCAGTGGATGATAGCGATCACGGCAGTGTAGTCAGAATCTCTGTAGGCCAATCCTAAGTACTCAAACATTACTAGTATTTTACTTATCTGTCACTGCAGGTGAGTAGTCAATTAGCGTAGGCCATGTGTATACATGTAATTGATTCTTACACGAGTGTCCGGTTCAGGTTAATTCTAAGCAGCTGAACTTGAACTGTATGTTTCCGCATTCTATGAGGGTGGTGCTCTTTAGCTGTGGTTGTTTCAGGTCACGTGGATAGCATTATCCATATGGTCAAGTATGTTTCCCTATAGCCTATAGCCTCGTTCCCAGTCCCATGCCCAGCTTTTCGTCGCTTGCAGACCCATGGCATGGGCTTGTCCATGATGCAGTCACGGAACCTGACGTGGAGTGCTGAAATATCAGACCAAAGTTCAGTGCGATTACAAACACATGACAGCAGGATCTTGTAGCCTCGTCATCATATATATGAGCACCTGGCACATTAGCCCATGGGCTCCCTGGTGTGACTAAAATGCTTGTCTCGTCGTGCCACCTACCTCACTTAGAACAAGCTGACATCAAAATTGTGTCACTTCCTATAAGCTAGTCCTCCAGTGAGAGTTCGAGGCAGATGTTAATCTCCCATGCACCTTCCCTGGCCAGTATTTGGATGGGAGTCGTCCTGGTGGTTGCTGCTCCCTGGCACCACAATATTATTAGCACGGGAAAGTTGCCCATTCCAATGGCTTTTCATGTTTGATGCCAATACAACCATGGCCACATGCTCCTTTTATAAGCAGCATCGATCCTAGCTAGCTATATCAGGGGCGGCGGCACGTATTTACAATTGGGGGGGGGGGGGGGGGGGGGGGGGGGCAAGATATATTACACGCTGCCAGAGGCAGTGCATAGAGGCGCGTAGCGACGATCAGTCCGCGCGAAGCGCGGGAAACATTTTTCGCCTTCATTTTTCAGCTATCAGGATGGGCTCTCGTGTAGGCCTGTCCACATTATTCTACTTTTTCTGCCTATTATTCTATTCAGAATTTCCCCCCAAATGCTCCTATTATTCCCAAAGAGATTCCCATTATTCCCAGAGAGATGCCCATTATTCCCATCAAAATTAGGGAAAGTGAGTCAAGTGACTTCAAAAACAATCAACGATAATTGTATTGCAACATAATCGAGGTTTCAATATAGTCCTCAAGTGAAGAGGATTGTCGTTGAGCGAAGGAGTTCTGTCACATGTACTGGGCTTCTATTAGAACATCTTACCTTCTTGACCTTTGTAAGGATTTGAAGCCCTATTAGGCTGGAATATTCTCTTATTCAAGTTGGTACCTATTATTCCCAAAATTATTCTCGAATAATGTGGACAGGCCTACTCTCGTGGCACCTTCGTGCTTTTGCACTGCATGTACGAGGATTGCAGGTCCCGGGGCCGCTGTGCTTCTTTCTTGCTCAAATTTCGCTCACGAACGTAATACGTACGTACACGGGTACTGGGCCTCCAACTGGCCAGGGAGGGGTCTTGTTGTACAATTTGCCGAGCTCCAGCCGACGCCATGGGTGACCATCAAGTGGGCTGTGGTAGGAACGGAGACAGAATTCATAGGCATGACTCAATCAGGGATGCAGTTTTCTCAGCTGCTCAGTCGGCTGCTCTTGCGCCCCGGAAAGAAGTGCCCAGTTTGATCCCCGGTTCCAGTAGCCGTCCGGCCGATGTGTATCTCCCAAACTGGACGAGGGGCCAACCAGCTGCTCTGGACGTAACGGTCATCTCTCCTCTGCAGCAACTCACCATTCAAGGGGCTGCTTCCACGCAAGGCCACGCCCTGTCAGTTGGTGCAACAAGGAAAAATGCCGCCCACGCTGATCCCTGCCATGATGTGGGGGTAACCTTCATTCCCCTAGTGGTGGAGACTCTGGGGGGCTGGAGCAATGAGGCCGCTCGCACCATCTCTAACATTGGCCGCCTTTTGGGACAACGGTCTGGGACAGACCCGGCCATCTCCACCCGTCACTTGTTCCAGAGACTAGCCATTGGCTTGTGGAAAGGAAACGCCACATTGTGGGTGCGCCGCCTCCCAGTGAACTCCCCCAGGGTGGATGGGGTCGTGTAAACTGTTCTCTTTTTACTTTTTATTTTCCTGTTTCATCAACGCATCCCACTGTTGTACAAGTTGTTTTTTACTAAAAAAAAGAAAGAAGGTATACATGTACTAGATTGCGGTCTCGTTCCCAAGCCGTTCGGTTTTAGCTAGCAGCCGCTGGCTACGTCGATAGCTGGACTTGCGCCAGATCAGCAACTCGATTCGCGTACATCGTACGTACACAAGGTTAGCCGAGTCAGTGGCGGATCTAGGGTAGTCTCGCGTAGCCAGACTCTCGCACGGAAAGGAGAGTCTGGTACCCTGCCCATATACGACTTGTTCCTTAGGCCACCCCTAGTGGGGTGGGATAAGTGGCGATAACGAATTCATGATAAGTGGATGTAAACCACAAAGTTTCCATTACGTCGCGTTCATGATGAGGCGCTAAGTAGAGAATCCGTACATCCACTTATCATGAATTCCTTATCGCCACTTATCCCACCCCAGTAGGGGTGGCCTAAGGAACAAGTCGTATATGGGCAGGGTACCAGACTCTCCTTTCCGTGCGAGAGTCTGGCTACGCGAGACTAGATCTAGGGGGGGTTCAATGGGTTCCATGGAACCCCTCTTTTGAAGGACCAGTAGCGCTTTCGGCAAGGAGACCAAAAAATGTATTTGACTCAGACCGTACACTCAAGGCAGAAATGCAAGCTGCATGTTTGAAATGTAAGAGCAACTTACCTACCCTGACAGCCCCACACCTCGATACTTACTGGATACTTAGTCAATCTTCCAAGTATAGGGCAGCCGTTGGCTGTTAATAGTAACAAGCTGCTAGGAGTTAGGGGGAGCGATGCCCCACTAAATATATTTTTTTGGGGGGGGGGGGGGGGGGGGGGGGGGCGCTTGCCCCCCCTGTGCCGCCGCCCCTGTATAAGCTAGCATGTATAGCAGCTGTCCAACACATGGTTATCACTGCACCGCCGTCATTGCCGAGCGCCTTAGCTAATTAGCGCGAGGCAACTAATCGTGCAGCGTAGTCACATCGCACCTGTATATATATATATATATATATATATCCGAAATTCCGGGACGGTTGCATCGCAGCGGTTTTCTCTGGGCTCGATAGCCACGTACGTGCATGTACTGCGTGTGCGAAATGCAGAGTTGAGAAAGAAGCGATCTATACCCGGTACAGGGAAAAGGACACTGCCTCAGAAGAGAGTAAGGTAAAGGAGAGAGAGTCTCGATGTATACAAGGAGAGTTTAGCGAGACAAGTAGGACAAACGTTTAGTCTAGGCCATGGTACGTAGCTACATATAGAGTGTTGACAGTGTCGAAGGGTGTAGAACCTCGCTAACGTCTTCGTATTCTTCTTGGCAACGCTTAGCCATCTTCAACCTCGCACAACTAAACTTCGCACGCTGAACTGACCTTCGCACCTTCGTGTTTCTTCCACAGGAAACCACGCCTACTATTACAGATTGTGAGCGTGCGCGAGGCACAGACACAGCGCATGCGTATTCCTAGTTGCGTACTTGCGTGGATTTTCACGAAACTGAAACTGAAACTGTGTTCTGCAAATATGACACTCACGCCAAGTGCCCGCAGCTTCCGGACTCCAGCGTATTGCGGGCCAGACGTGCGATTTCCGTAATTAGTCTCGTTCCCAAACGATTTTTCCCACGCGGGGAATGTAGTCTCGGTAAAATATGACTGTGATAATTGACGTGAGGGAAGAGCATGGATACCATACGGAAGGAGCTGGAAAAATGTGAAGTGGACGGCGTGGTGGAGACAGACAACCAGCTGGGAGTAGGCTCCTACGGCGAGGTAATCGAGCTGAGGATCAGAGGACTAAGGTGAGCACGTAGTCTCGTATAAAGTTAAACGCAGTGGAAGCGACACACTTCGGGGGGCAACTGGAAAAGCAGGGAATGGGAATGGGAACGACAATCCTAAGCGACTGTCAATACTCTGACCGAGACAACAAACGCGTACGCCAGCAGAGCTACGAAGGGTCGTCTCCAGCTCTGTCTGAAGTTACCCCCTATAGCCTGTTGCGGTCCTCAATTTCCATACGAATGTTCCGTCTGTTTCTACTCTTCACGAAAGACTTCTGCTTCGATCACTGCTCTACTAATGCTTCGAGAAGGCAAAGCATTCCAACCAGAGCTCAAATAAAGCTTGATGAGGGTGCTTTCCCAACCATAAGCGTTACTGAAAACCAGCCCGCTGATGTAGCAACCCTGTTAAAAGAATATTTATACAATACAATACAATACCAATACATGGCCTCAATAAGAAATAGTATGGATGCTCAAAGCCAGCATAGAACCTAGTCTCGTGCCCAGACGTCCACGCTCACCGGCGGAGAACGTCTGGTGGTTTGAGTTACGT
Organism: Axinella damicornis; assembly: GCA_963931865.1. Classification (NCBI taxonomy): domain Eukaryota; kingdom Metazoa; phylum Porifera; class Demospongiae; order Axinellida; family Axinellidae; genus Axinella; species Axinella damicornis. The sequence continues at coordinate 11,348,587 of OZ007508.1, forward strand.
TTCCTGTCACAGAGGCGTGTCCAGCGTAGGTATAATTGAAGCGCTGATTGCACTAAGAATGCAATTATCAGAGAAATTTGAAGATAAAATCCTCCTTTCTGTACTATATATAGGTTAGACACTGAGACCGAGGGATCTACACGATTTAGAAACCCGAGGGCCCTGGGCTGTAGCGTCCCGAGCGCAGCGAGGCCGCTACTAAGGGCCCGAGGGTTTCTAAATCGCGTAGATCCCATTGGTCTCAGTGTCTAACCGATTTAGAGTATAGCAACGGTAATTACGCTAGCGCTTCAGTTGTCAACAAATAACCTACGAGTCGGAGGTCCTTTTCGACGAAATAACAGACTGGCTTACGAGTACGACAAGGCCGCTGACACACGAGGCGCTCGAGTGACTTGTGCGCACGATTGAGCAGTCACATGGCTCCGCCCCTCAACTTGGCTCCACCCCACCCGTGACCGCCCGCTTATATAGCTCCTCCTTCGAGCGCTTGATGTAGCCGTTGTACTTCCGTACACAGAGCTAGAGACTGAGTACACAGATACGTGCACTGCAAAGCAGCTGTATAATACTGTAGCCTGTTAGTTGCCATGGATTTCAAGTTGGCAGTAAACAATAACTTTTACAGGTACAGTACCCTGTGGGCTCAATAGTGAAACCCCGTACGAGGTTTCACTATGGGATTTAGATACCTCGCAGTGAGCAATCTGATTGGTGGAAGTTGTACAACTATACTCTAATTGTCATGTAGCCCTACCTTCATGTAGTCAGCGACATCCCCTAACCCGGCTGCTAACAGAGGCTGAGAAGGGCGGTGGACTTCTTCGTTTATTCCGGTATTGCCGTAAACCGTTGTTCTTCGAAGTTGGAGATGGCTGAAAGATTCATAGAAGGGTTTATTCCCACTTCGTCAATTCCCACTTCGTCAATTTCACTTCGTCAATTCCCATTTTGTCAATTCCCACTTCGTCAATTTCACTTCGTCAATTCCCACTTTGTCAACTTCTCACTTTGTCAATTCCCACTTCGTCAACATTGACGAAGTGGGAATTGACAATTGACAAAGTGGGAATTGATGAATTGGGAATTGACAGAGTGGGAATCTATACTAATACTCATCAAAACTGAGGTGAATATGGTATGCAAACCATGTGTGCATAGTAGCTTATAACAACATGGGTTTGTGAGACTTAATTCTCCATCAGTGTATGCTATCTTTCTTGAGTCTATTTAGGCATTCATTGACAACTATACATCTCTTGTCTGGGTGTCATGTGATCCTGCTTCAAGCTGGACTGCTGTTCCGTATGTAGGTGCTTGCTCTTCTTTGATGGTATCCACCAGTCGGTAGCTAGCTGTTGGGATGTCGCCGACTAATGATTGAATTAAAGTTGCTGTGCCATCCCTCCAAGTGATTGCTTGTTCTGCTCCCATCAAGCTCAAAGACACTCTACATTGCAGGAGAAAACTGCCCACCATCTAGCCAGCTAGGTGTTTTCAACATAGCTGAGAAGATCATCCAACTGAGGGAGTGCACTGGGCATTTTTTTTGCTTGAGCTCAGAGTAGTATAGATTGAGATCTCCCACTCTGCTAACTCACTGAAATAGCTCTCCCACTTCCTTGGGGTTCCTCCCTGAATTTCAGTCAATGCACATGCCTGGTAATTGAGCCCTGAGTCTCACAACACGTTTGCCATAGCTACTATGCACCTTTGCTATGCAGTATTTAGTATAGATTCCCACTTTGTCAATTCCAAATTCGTCAATTCTCACTTTGTCAATTTCTCACTTTGTCAATTCCCACTTGGTCAATGTTGACGAAGTGGGAATTGACAAAGTGAGAAGTTGACGAAGTGGGAATTGACGAAGTGAAATTGACGAAGTGGGAATTGACCAAATGGGAATTGACCAAATGGGCTCCTATGGGAAGACACCCATAGGAGCTACGAAGGGATATCATCAACCAACAGCGAAGTAAGTCCTCGTTACGAGCTGTTTAAACTGAGCTGTTTTTGACTCCTCGATTGATCGGTGACGTAACCCACAATAATTAGTAGTAAATTACGCGCGCACTCTTCGATTTCATTGGCCATCTCAAATTCCAGATGGGAAAGGTGTTAGTGACAAGAAATCGCAGTCAAAACACCAGACCTCCGTGGGGGCGCGCGTGAAGGGCTGGGCACGAGACTACATAGAACCCACAAGGATTTAGCCAGATCCACATCTCAATATGCTTGTGACCTTTGACCTCTAGGAAATTGAGCAGACTTGCCTCAATAGGCTAGGAAGCAAATTGTGATAGACCTGGAGACAATTTCTTTGTAGCTTTTCTGGCATTTGCTGTTTGTATACAGAGTCCAGGTTTTACAGTCACCCCCAAAACAGCTAGTCTACTTAGCTAGTCTACTCGCCCCCCATGCCTCGACCTCAGAAAACACCAAACGCTTAGTCAGCTCTCGGGGAATATGACCAACAATCAGTTCTCCTCTCTTCACGCTCACAGCGAAACAGCCGCGGTCCTCGAGGGCTAGACAAAGCGCTTCGATCGATCGCCGACCGTTCGAATACTAGCCGCGGCTACTAAACAAGGGTGGCGTTTATTTCGTTCAGCCCTTCTGGAGGTGCGGCTATTATTCGAGGGCGGCAACTAATTGAGTGTGGCATTTGATCGCGGAAATACGGTATGTAATCCTGTGGTGAGTATTGTTCAATCTCATAAATCTGTGACTGAAGTTTCGTAATGTTCACTTGTATGGTTCTGTTGGAAATCGGGATGGCTTACTTTTCATTTGCACTCTTACCTTAATGGTGCTGAGTAGATATGTGGGTATGTGGGTTTGCTCAGGCTTTCCCCTATTATTCATTATGTCATCCTTCTCATCATAATGCATAGATGTGCAGGGAAAAGGCTGCATCGTGTGTTGCTGAAGAAACATCCAAACGCCAATGAGTTATTCTTACGTGAATGTCATGTGCAGAGTAAGCTGCGACACCCTAACATTGTTCAGTTCATTGGAATACATTCCAAGCCAGTAACTACACTCATCATGGAGTATCTTCCAATGAGCCTCACTACGTGCCTCGAAAACTACACTACTCTCCCTGACTACGTCGAGAGCTCCATACTTCTGGATGTGGCTACTGGACTGGAGTTCCTGCACAGTCAAAATCCATCGATAATGCATCGCGACCTCACCTCAAACAATATCCTTCTCACGAGCAATATGGTGGCCAAGATTAGTGATCTTGGGCAAGCTAAAATCATGTGTGCTGAACAGACCAAGGCCCCAGGTACTCCATGCTACATGCCGCCAGAGGCCTTGGCTGAAAACCCTAGCTATAATACAAAGCTTGATATTTTCTCCTTTGGGGTAATGATAGTCCATGTTGCTACGCATTCGTGGCCGATTCCTCAACCTACTTCTGCCACTGCCACTGAAATTGATAAGAGGAAAGCATATTTTGACATGATGGACTGCAACAGTCCACTGACCGAACTTGCAAGAAGATGCCTCCATAATGACCCAACTCCGCGACCGGATGCTGCTCAGCTGGTACAAATAATTGCCGAATCCAAGCCAGATCCACCATATCCCAATACTCTGGAGCTGCAACAAGCCCTCGATGCAGAGTCAAAGAAGTGCCGACATCTTGAAGAGCACATTCATGGCATTGATCTCCAACTGAAGACCATCCAAGATGAGAAACCACTCCTCAGCTCTCAGCTTCAAGACATAGTAACCTCCAATGAATCTGCTCTTGTCAATGCTTGTAGCCATGATCTTATCGTGGATTATCATTTTCCCGCTTGTCGGACAAAGAGTGACATACAACTCACTCTCATGAGTACTGCAGCAGCCTCCAAACCTACCACAATGGAGCTCATTGTGCGAACTCCTCTGAGCATCCACTTCACGGGCACACTTGTGAGAAGCATTGACAGTATCACAACACCTTGGGGCATGGCAGTCAGCAAAGAAAGGCGCCTATTCGTTGTGCAGAATGGTACCGGTGGCTGGACTAGTGGCTGGAATGGAATCTTGCTTTATGATCATCTTGGCAACAGACTTGGAAGTTGCGTGTCCTCACTCTCAAAGATAGACCTTATCAGCCCCAATGGATTCTGCTGGTACCCAAAAAGTGTGGCAGTTGACGAAGATGGAATTTTTTTTCTAGTTGATACCGGTTGCAACCGAATCCAGAAGTTTGACCTTGGTTCTGATTTTCAGTCGGCGGAGTGTTTGGAGTCTGCTGGAGAGCTTGGAAATAAAAAGATGCAATTCAATAGTCCAATTGGCATACGAGTCCACAGGAATGGGTGCATTTATGTCTGTGACAAGAACAATAACAGAATACAGGTTTTGGACAAAGAGCTGAACTTCAGGGAGTGCTTTGGAAAGGAGGGAGATGGTCTATCCGACTTTCTTTATCCACGAGACGTCGATTTCGACACCCAGGGGAGGATCTACATTGTCGATTGTGGCCATTACATGGTCAAAGTTTTCTCCCCTGACTGGGCATATCTGGGCACGATTGGTGGGGAGGGACATGGCACAGGCACCTTTCAAGAGATAACCAGCATCTGCATCGACAAACACAATTACATCTACGCCACAGATAAGGTTTGGAATTGTGTGCAAGTTTTTGATCCTCAGTGGCAGTTTGTGATGCAAATCAAACTCCCATTTCTCAACCAGAGTTCCACTTCCGAGCCAGTAGGTATTGCAGTGGATGACAAAGGTTACTTGTATGTTAGCTGCAAGGCCAGTGGCTGCATATATGTGTACAAGTAACGTACTGAAATTTAATTATTACTGTCTCTCACAATTACACACATGCACAACGTAGAAATCATCACTATAGTGTGTAAACTAATTTACAAACTCATATTTTTATGTAGTTATGCAACTGTATCAAAATTTGTAGCCTCCCTTAATTCCTGCATTGTACATTTTTATATCATATCACACATGAATTTGTATAGTAGTAATTGCTAGTAATAAAAGTTGCAATCAAATGATTCACATCATTGTATAAACTGAAGTTAGTCCCTTAGGTAAACAGATGCCAAAAAATAAATCGCTATAGATTCTAGGAAACTGGCACCATGAATGTCTAGCTAGTATTTGCTGTGTAATCTATCAAGCTAGACCACTTTCTCTCACTCACAGGAAGATTTCGGTGGGGAATGGTCGCTAGCGACATTATGGCACTTTCAGTAGTCCTTTGGAGATAGTTTCTGCATGAGCAAAAAAGGATGCATGCATGGGACATGCAGGGAGAGGTGAGTGGGTGCACTGAAAGGTGCAAACAGTATGCATGGTTTTGTCGGCCTACCGGTATAATAGTTTCTGTCCAAAGGATGGAAAGACTAGGACATGGTAAGAACTTGCATAATAGGAGAGTAATTAACCCCAGATAGGAATTAGCTCAGAGATGTTCTCTGGAGAAGGCCAATTTTATAATTGGACAGCTCTGATCTTTTCCGCCACCAGATGAATATGCCCTGCATGCATGGAAATCAATACAGTGTCCCAGATGCCTGCATGTTTTTAGCCTTTCATGCAATCTGGGATGGCTGCCTCCAGCCTGGAGAGGACTTCCTCCAAAGCTAACATGACTGTGATCTTTGATGGTTTTTCAAAATGTCATCAAATAATTATGTTAACGTAGACAACCCCAGGCCAGTATTCCAGCTGACAAGGGATTCCATCATGCATTCACCAGGTGCCATAATTATCAATCCCTTAATTGGGCTTCAACTCATCAGTAAGCCTGCATGATGCATACTAGCTAGGAGAAAGTTCTTCAGCTTAATAGGATAACATGACTTTTGTGAGCCTCGATCTTGCAGGGGTTTGTGTGGAATTAATCTGCATGTCTACTGAATCTCGCGATCGTGCTCATTACTTTTGCCTATTAGGGGACCTAAGTATTATTCCCAATAATGAATCGAAATTACAGTTCATGCAGTGTACAAAAAACCTTCACTCTATTGCATGGTAGCATTACAGAAAGCGAGTAGTCTTCCAGAGAAGTGGCTTGTTGTTGATGATTTAGTTTTACCATAATATTATGGATAATAGAGCACACTACGTAGCTTTCTCCACAGCAGCAGATGATGGCTAATTACTGCATGCAGATGCATATGGTATGTGCCTATCATCCCTTAAGGTCCTGCCTATTATTCTAGCAGCTATTATCTGATTGTGCTTGCATAATCTGTCAAGACATAGCTATTTGTGGCCACAACTGCTTGTATGTAGACTCTGGCACCAGTGAAGCTGCAGTCCCACTGACTAGTTCCAGCTCTGCCACCGAATATGATAATCAACATGGTAATCGGGCAGGCATTGTTTTATCAACTCTATGCTCAACACATGTCACGGAGGCACATTCATTTTACCTGGTATGTACAGTACTTATGACATGCAGATGCATTAGCAAGTAATAGAAACTGTCACCGTAACATTTCAAGGGCACTACAGGAATCAAGGGAATCGCAAGAACCACAAAAACCAAAGGAACTGGGGAAACCATGGGAACCTATTGTGTCTTGGTGGCTGAGTGTTTTCTTCAGCAACTAAAAATGTTAATAGTTTCAAATAGTATACAAACTAGCAGCAAACACAATGTCTCTTTTGATCAGCTTTGAAGCCTCCTGCATCTTTTGGAAGAGCACAGGGTCACCTATCACCCGGGCTGCATTGCGGACGTCTCTGACCGTTTCTTCCAAACGCTGGATGCAGCGCACTATCATGCCTGGAGAAATAATTCATGACATAAAAAGTAAGTAGCAACACAAAGACAACTACAACAAGAACCAATAGCTTAACAGTTTAACAGATACACAGTAGTACATTGTAGGTAAACAGATCTCTCTAAATACTTGGCTCTTGGGTCTAGCTTACCTTCCAAAACATCAGTCAGGTTGATGATCTCAACAAATTCCTATGAACAAACAAAATCATGACCATTAGTGCACATAGAAAAAGCAGTAACAAGTGATAGGATGTGATCACGAACCAGAACCATCGTCATCGGATATGGCTAATTCATGCACCTGCAGATCCTTACCATTTCCTTTGCCCACTCGTAGACTACTTCAACTAGCCCAAAATTGAGCTCTTTCATGTAGTCCTCCACTGAAGTATCTATGCCAAACTGCCGCTCCATTTGTGCTATCTGTGTAGCTACATCCAGAATGGTCTTCTTTCCCTGTGGGTAAAATAAACATCAATAGCTGTCCAACTTCAACAGGAAGAAGGTAATTTACCTTTTGTAATTGGTCAGTGAGGTTTGGTTCACTACACTTCGCCTGCAAATGACAAATTAACAGTATGACACTTAGCAATAGCGGTATATCCTAAGTACTGCAAGTGACAAAAAAGTAATTCCATGTCAGCATACAAGTGATGTGCAAAGCCTACTGTTATTATAGAGGTTATGTTATGACTGCTGTAATCATTGTGAGTTATGTAGTTAGACCTCTATGTAGGCCCGCCTCAGCACAAGCCTTGTGTAAGCTTTCTTATGTAAGGTTTTTTGTGAGGATTCAGGGCCATTGGGGTAGCTGTTGACACGTAGATCTCAGTGCACAACATGTCTTGTTACTGAGGTACGCATATACTGTAATTCTTATAATTTCTTAGGCCCAAAAAGTGGTCCGGCTATGGCCGGACATACTGGACTAGTTCCGATGGCCCTGGGATTTGGTATAATAGTTGTGCTTGTGCCTATTTTGAGTGTTCATTCAAGTTACAATAGGCAGTAATCACGCTGACCTTAGCTCTCAACAGTCTTTTCTGTTACACACATGTACGTAACTTCATTTGTGACAGTATTACGGTAAAAGGACTACATTGTAAGCTATAGGAACTCTATGCCACTGGACTTAGGAATTCACCTGCTGGAAGACCAAGCACGATAGCAGAGCAGCAATCTCAGCGGGAGTGTACCCGGAGAACACATTCTGGAAGAGCAGCTCCGTGAGCAGCACTTCGTGGGAATGGATTTCACAGGCGACTCGGCCCTTCAACTCTACTGTACTTTGGGATCCGATGAAACCAAAGTGCTTCAGAACCTGCAACATGTATGTAATCAATGTAGAAGTTACATAAGTAAGCAGCAACATTGATTCAGCAAACAACATAATAAGGTTAAGCTCCGAAATACCTCCAGAAACTGGGTTAGCAGGCTACAGGCACAGTCATGATTTTCAGGTCGTAATTCAATTGTGCACACCAAATTGGCTAAACATATATGGTACTTACACTAGAACATTACACTATGTGAGACAATGAATACATACATGCACAACACAATCATTGACATTTACATGTACAGTCATGTATACATTGTAATTATGACAGATTTGAGTGTCTTTATTCACTGGACCAGTGTACTGGACTGGAGTCATGAATGAGTAAGCGCATGTGTAAAGGATACTCTCTACATATGGTGTATACACATAAGAACCGATTCATCTTTGGACGACGAGCTTTTATCAGAAGCTACCCGGAAAATCCCCTGAAAGCCATATTTTCCAGGAAAGGCAGGTATAGTATTGGAGGATTCGTTGACCATTGCACTGATTTCTGTCATTTCACTACAGATATGCTATGAGAAGGTTCGCAAAGAGGAGCAAGTTGAGGAGGAGCAAACCGAAGAGAAGCAAGTTGTAAATATTCCCAGCAAATCAATTTTCTTGTCCAAATTTTCATGTAACAGATGTTTGTGCGTTGTGTGTCCTGGCATGTGCCACAGTGGGGGTGGCTCTTTATATTGCATTGCAATCTTTGTGCAGGGCACAAGTAAGGACTTGACAGTCCGATCACTTAGTGGCTAAAGTATGCTGCAAAGCTATATGTAGTAGCAAGAGTAGGTTATTGTAATTACAGCATTGCCATTGGCAGAGTGATTCTATGTACATGACAACATCTACCACACCCATTGGGGTACATCACATCACGTTTTCGTTACTCACAGCAGCACCCACTGAGGCACACAGTCTATATATGCACGTGAGTACTTGCTCAGGTGACGAAGAAGTGAAAGTGGAGAAACTTTCGGTAAAGAATCCATAGAAATGAGCTTGTAGGAGGTAAACATAAGTGCTATTTGGTATTGGCAGCAGACAGAATACATATTTCCAAGCGTGTGTGGGACTAAGTGCTTAATTAGATCCTTAGATGAGCTAGTTTGGATAGGAGAGTGCAGTAGGTTCAGAGTTCATAGCACTACATTAATCATGAGGAAGGAGTTCCTCACGAATGACCTATTACGTAATTTGTAGGCTACTTGATGACCAAAGCATTCCAGTATACGTATCTGGCAGCAAAATGCTGTTGCTCAATCCAGATGTTGACGACATATGGCTTACAAGCTCAGTCATTAGTATGTCCTGTTCAAGAAGCTGCTGGACTTGGTACACCTCCAGATGAGTTTACAACTACTCCCAGTGAGAGTTCAATGCCATTCTCATGACCAAACTCAATTACAAGCATTTTGAGTTTCCAGAGTTCGTCCAGATCATTATAGAGCTTGTTAAGGAGCAGCTGCAGGAGAATGTATACCATTCTTGGCAGGGAGGAGTATCGTTTTCGAACTACCAACTCTTGCCTCCAAGTTGCTGAAAGAAAGTGGTTCAGCATGAATGCTCCACAGAAGGTGGCACACCTTGTGATGTGTGGACATTGGAAAGCACTTTGAATTTGTTCTCACCCAGATGTTGTTGTTGCTGAAGTGAATGGTGGCCTCCTTGACTTGTGTCAACCGACACCAAACTCGAGTTAACTGACACTTAGTTATCCTCTCCAGTACAAGCATCAGTGCATGGTACACCGGGCCCACCACCACTGACTCGGACGGATGAGGATGAGGGACCTCAACCAACAGTACACACAAGAGTATAATCAGGTCTGCTATTCTGACACAGAGTCCAGTCTATCGCCATCCAAATCCGCAAAAAGAATAGCCACACATACGTAAGGAGCCACCATGGGTATACCACTACATCAGCAGCCATCATCGGGAGGCACCATCCCTCCATCCACATCCACCAATGGCAGCACTTCAGATAGCGGAACGCAATCATGACAATAATACCCTTTCTCTACATGTACATGTACGTAGAGTGCTTAAAGACTACCAATAAAATTCTTTGTTTCAATATGGTACGTACATAATTCTTGTTCTCAGGAGGGTCTCCTATTGCCACCAGTACCCCTAAGCGAGTTCCCATCATCCCAACACCCCTGCCCACAATCACCATCCCGACACCCCAGCCCACATCCACCATCCCAACAACCCTTCCAACATCCGCCATCCAAACACCCCTGCCCACATCCACCATCGCGACAACCCTTCTGCCATCTGCCATTCTGACACCATAGCCCACATCCACCATCCCGACATCTGCCATCCCGACATCCCTGCCCACACCCCACCATCCCTTCCAACATCAGCTATCCTAACAAACCTGCCCACCTCCACCATCCCAACAACCCTTCCAACATCCGCTATCCTAACAAACCTGCCCACCTCCACCATCCCAACAACCCTTCCAACATCCACTATCCTAACAAACCTGCCCACCTCCACCATCCCAACAACCCTTCCAACATCCGCTATCCTAACAAACCTGCCCACCTCCACCATCCCAACAACCCTTCCAACATCCGCTATCCTAACAAACCTGCCCACCTCCACCATCCCAACAACCCTTCCAACATCCGCTATCCTAACAAACCTGCCCACCTCCACCATCCTAACAACCCTTCCAACATCCACCATCCCAACAACCCTTCCCACAACCAACATATTGGGAGGCAGAACTGCTGATACAGCAGTAAGCAACCATGATACCTGTACCTGTTCCTTCTACATGTACTGTAGTCTCCCGCCCTTCAAGAAAATACTCCCCTTCAACGCCTAAGTCCTTCGTACATACATAGGGTAGTTCAACTCATTGGGGGCACACAGATGAGACTAATAAAATGCCCCCTCCCCACCCTAGACTCAGAGCAGTGTGTATTAGTGGGTACACACAGACCTAAAGACTGCAATTTTTTTCCTGTTGAATACATGGTGCATACGTACCTACTTCATGTTCTATAGGTAGGGGGGGGGGGGGGGGGGGGGGGGGGGGGGGTCCTATTGTCCCAGTACGTCAGTGCACAACTCAGGGGCACTTCTTAGACCAGTGGAATCAAAGGAAGTTGGCCCAAAGTCGAAATGTCCTCCATCACAGTGTGTGTTGAAACGGGAGAAGATGACCACATCGTGGGTCCAGTGTGAACGCTGCAATCAGTGGTTTCACCAGTGGTGTGTAAAGATTAACCAGAGAGACAAAACATGCAGTTGTGGAAAAGGAATGTCTGGCTATCATGTGGGCCCTCCAGCTGTTCCATTTGTATCTCTATGGGCAAGCCTTCACACTGTGGAAACAGACCATCAACCACTCGCATGGTTAGCCAGGATGAATGATGAAAATCCAGCCATACCATGAAGTATTGCAAGGGGAGTGCAAACGGCAATGCCGATGGCTTATCTTCCCGCCACATTTCCCACATATCTTTGCCATCTAAGATACTAGAGCACATTGTCTACAACAAACTACTTGACTGTCCCCTCCAGTTCCACTCACGAGGCTATTATGTGTCTATGCCACCACCGACTGGAGTAAGTTTCTTTCTTCAAAGAAAACTGGTGCTGGTTTGTTTCTTGATCTGTCAAAATCATTTGACTCTAGCATCCTCCATGCACTTTCTGGTGTTGGAGTGTCCAATTAACCATCCACCACAACACCAATGCATAGCATCCTGTGAAATAAAGCCTGAGAAAGGGACAACATCAGTCCCATCCCACCCCCAAATTTCGAATGGGATACGGGACTGAGGATGTGCAATCCCCTTGTTTCTTAGCTTTTTTGAGAGGTCATTGCCGAGCGCATTAGCGCGAGGCTCTGAATGGGGGATCTATTGCTCACTATATACGTATGTACGTACGTACGTGGTACGTACGTACCGGAAGATGTCACGCTCAGGAATGTTGATAGCAATGTTGCGGGTTTCCTGCCGGCCAATTGATTTGCTGCGAGGGCTCGACGGTGCGAGAACTACAACCTTGAGAAACAGATCAGCTAGTGGACGAGCGCGCGGTGCTCCAGGGCTTGCAGAGCTGGAACAGCTACATATGGAGTCAAACAGTCGACATCTGTTTGTACCGCAACTCCACAATAATCTCGCGTAGCCAGAGGCTATGGTACAAGCGAACGGGGCCTTCAGGGCTTGCAGAGCTAGAGCAGCTACATGTGGAGTCAAACAGTGAGTGTAATCGACATGTTTATCTCAGCTACACACTCGCAAATTCACACTTAGCTATCATATATACTACTCGTAAGCACGTGGCCAGGCTGCTCATGCGGCCGCGGCGTGCGCGCGAGGCAATTATGCGGATACGTATTCCTAGTATAGTATAGTGATGTCAGCCCAGCCAGTCCACCGGTTCAGTGAATAAGAAGCCCTACAGTTTCTAGGACTCATGTGAGTAATTTACTGTATAGTGGGTATCTTTTACGGGAGAAAACGTTCACCTTAGTTCGCCACACCCACTAACATGGCATCGGAATGTGAATATGTGCTCTGAGAATTAAGCATGCAAGAAGATGAGGGAGTTACTAAATACAGAGCTACACGGTGGATCGATCATGGAGTTCATAGCAAACAGTAGATGTCACACCATGTTTGGCAGCTTACCTTTCACCTTCTCTTCAGGAGTGAAGTGGTCATAACTTTTCCGCTTGGTGGTCAATGTAGGGTTCATCCCCCCCTGCCATGCTGGTTAGATCTAGTACGTACCTGTTTCACCTTCTTGTAGACAGCTGTGATGGTCGAAACCGGTAAAGCTGTCGATAGTGGACCATCTGGCTTTAGTAAATGAAAATCAGCAAGCAAATGCTGGAAATAAGCAAGCAAAGTCATTATCTGTACTCGCAAAAATTTTCATGACGAATCGCCACAGAAATGCGAAATATGCGAAAGTTTTCTCCCATGAAAAACATGCTATACGGTATTGTGATGACCGTGATACCTACGTAAAAGCAAAGATAATCAATTGCAACTATCATGCATCAACATGTACGTACGTTGCAGATTACTTGACTGTTAGTTCAGCAACAAGTGGATGTGTAAAGAATCCACAAAATATGGCTAGCAACCAAATATGGCTAGCAACCATTACATACGTACATCTGTGTGCACTTTCAAACCATTGGGGAATCACATGCTTTAGACTGTAAAATGGGACATTTCATAAGTCTAAATAGAGCCCACCAAAACATTTCTGAGGGGACTGGCAATCTTGTGCATGTAAGCCTTAGGGTAGTTACTATAGCCTCCAAGTTTGAGGCCTACTTGTTTAGTTTGGCAGTTAGAGGGCTCCAAAAATGCTTTTCCTATGTTACAAAATGGTTTGAGGGTAACCCAAGCATACGTACATGTACGTATAGGGCTCTATAGTCTCGTTCCCAGACTGTTTATCCAGCGCGTGTATCGCTTCCAGTATAACGCGTGGAAATACGGTCTGGTAGGTATAGCCCACATTCCTAAAACTCCGCCAGAATCCGGCGGATCCAATCAGATCGTAGAACAAGTAATCTCAATGACATATACGAATATTGATGCTGGAAGTACAGATTAGCCAGCGTGCAATAACAAAAGGTGTTGTCAAAACTTCTGGATTTCAGCATGTTTGCCAGCGCTACTAGTACTCTCCAATTTCAACAGCATGTCTATGCCAGGAAGCATGCCTTGGACACACGGTCAGAAGGTAGAATCTCTCCTTTGCTGCATCCAACACTGACACAGCTCGCTGATCCCAGCATCCACAGATAGTGAAGTGTCCAGATGCCGACAATTGCGTGAGTCACTCGCAATGCTGCTGCAAAAGCAGCTTGACTCTTGATGACCATGAGTGAAATTTTGATGTGTCCTGATAATTTCAACAAGTCTCAATTAATGGTAATGAGACCTTAGGAATGCGCACTATATACTACCAGACCCTTCCTTTCCCGCGTGCGATACTAAAAGCGATCCGTGCTGGGGTTGGTTGGGTCTGGGACCGAGACTAAGAGCTCTAATAAGACTTATGCAAATGTGCCATTGTTTACTGGACATGAAGCAAACTGATTTAAATAAAGAGTCCTTACCTGTATTCTTTGCCTGTATTCCGGTAGCAGCTGCAGACTCGCCTCAGAAAGCATAAACTTGAGACTGATGAGCTTCTCCTGCAACTCAGCCTTCTTTCTTGCAATGTCAAACTGCATAATGATAATGCATAACTTCTCAATTCTAATGTATCACGTTACACATCTTTCAAAATGATGCGTGTTTGCAGAACCGCTTCTGGAAGGCCTAAACAAACCTCCGGAAGATCTGTAAGTGAAGCTGCATTTTTTTAAAACTAGAAGCCAGCACTCTTTCAAAGAAGCCTTTCGATTTGCAGCAAGCCTGTGCCGCAAACCCATGTCGGAAATTTTCCGAATCTCGGCATCAATTTTAAGACGTGTACCGTATGACAGTGTGATTGCAGTTGGAAGCTATTTCCAAGATATCTGAAGTGTTGAGAACATTTGTCAACTATTCTACGTAAGATACACTACGGTGTGCTGTATACACTTGATACATCCATACTATAGCTGTGTGCATAAACTGTAGAAAGGCAAACTCAGCAGATGAGATCCCATATATGGTCTAATGACTCACATGCTCATTGAGTTGTGGACAGTGTGTGCAGGAATAGTGCTGCAGAACACCCTCAAACTGTTCCCGCTCTTCTTTCATCTCCACAAACTCCATGCTGGTCACCCGGAGATCTTTAACGGGGTCAAAGGAAGGTACATCTCCAGTACGATGCGTCTCCACCAACTGCAGTAGCCCTTGTGTAGCATGGGCAGCGGCTGGTCCAGGTGAAGCATCTCTGAGGACAGGAAAGGGGAGGAAGAGCCACAAAACATGACCAGATCAAGAACTTAATGCATTCCAATGACCGAGGACTATAATTATGAAATGATATCAGGCCAGGAGAAGGGGAGGCTGTACCCCCTAGGATAGAACCACTCCCATTGTAATGATATTGTACTGTTGAGGCTGGTAGGCAGAAGTGTGACCCTATGGGTGTCTCTGTGGACTTGAAAATGTAGCCTCGTTCCCAGGCCTTCTCACCCCAGCGTTTGTCGCTTGCAGTACCCCCTGCAAATGACAAACGCTGGGGTAAGAAGGCCTGGGAACGAGGCTATTGAAAATGTACCCATTTCCTAAGTTCAAAGTTGCCTGTGGTTATTTTAGCAACCAGTACCTGGCTGGCAAATCAGTAAGGGCTTCCCCTAGGGTTGCGTGTAAAACACGGAATGTGGAATGGAATGGAACGTGGAACGGATGTAAAATGTCCTAATAAGCCTAATAAGCGTGTTAATTAAGGTGGGCGTTAATTGGGGCTGGCGCGAGCAAGCCTGCGCATGCAGTAGTCGGCATAGACAGTGAAAGAGTCGAGTCAAGGGAGATGGTGGCTGATGACAATCGTCGCGCGAGTGACAACCTGGCTACGCGAGACTACCCGTCACTACAGGTTGTTATGCCCTAGGTGGCCTGGATGGAGAATGTCATGAATGTTAACATGCAGTTCAAGTGACCGATCAGCGAAGTGAAGCAGCTAGGGCTATTGTCTTCTGACGAATATTAAAGCGCGAGCAGGATCACTAATGTAAGCTGTATGAACGTGTACTGTGCTAGTGCTATAGACCTAGCTGTGCTGCTATGCTGGCCCGAAGACCGTAATTATATAGCCCTGCTTCACTCGGATGGCATAGTCATGTCAGCTAACATCTTGTTGTCTACTGTGAACTTCTCACATTCAGGGCATACAACCTGCCGGTAGTCTCGCGTGGCCAGGCGCCTAGGCTGAGCTTTCTCTCGCGATATGATCGATTGTCACCATGACTCTGACTCGTGTGACTCGACTGCGCGAGACTTCACTTGCGCCAGCTCCAATTAACGCCCACCTTAATTAATACGCTTATTGGACTCATTACAACATTTTACATCCGTTCCACGTTCCATTCCATGTTCCGTGTTTTACATGCAACCTTCTCCTAGACAAACATTATTATGGGTGTAAGAATGCTATGAATCTAATTATGACCCCTCCATTCAGCATACCCTAATTTCTGTTCTTGAAACTATTCTCCCAGGTAAATTCAGCCATCCTAAGCAGATATGTGACTCAACCACACCCACCAATTAATGAACTAGCAATCAAGCCTCCCAGGAAATGCCAATCTGCCGTAGCTGAAAAACTGGGCCATGAATGCTGGAAATGGAGGCCCTACAAGGCAAGACAGCTTGTTTCTAAGTACATTTATGCCAAAAACGGCAGAAATGGCTCTCCCAGGGCCAATTAACCAAGGCCTTTCTACCACAGAGCCCAGGCATGACCATGCTGTCTATTTTGCACCCTTTGAGTGCACACACCCACCTCCCCCTATCCCGCCCTTTCTGCTCACACAGAACCTAAGTACCAAGGACACTACCAGATGTGACGTCACGAAGCTGAAAGTCTCATGACACATGACACATATATGCACAATGGGCGCTAAAGGGTTAATTAATTAACTTAACTTAAACAAATCACTACTGCTAGCCTATGTGGTATGTAAGATTCCACAGACTGAGGCTCTTGTGCAAAGACAACCGTTACCATAAACAAACTCAAAACCTACTTGAATCTTGGAATCTGTCGCCGTTTGTAGTCATCAATTATCCTCGCTGGCTCCACACTGAGAACTTTCTCAGTAATGTTCACGATAAGTTGCCCGTCAATCTCTACTACTGCATGTTTCACTACACCCCCTGGGTAAAACAGCTCCGTGAGTGGCTTGTATGGGGTCACAGTCTTGTACTGGTCAATGCTGACCATTGAATTGGCTACGTCTTCCATTTCGTCACCGCTATTACACAGCATCAGTACTGTGAATGAGTTGTTGGCAGTTTTGGTGTGGCGCTGCAAAACCACTGCCAGGGAATAGCGGTACTTTGCAGTCAATATGGTGACTACTCTTCCTGCAGAGAGAATTTTCAAGACTTGAGGATGGGACAATTGGAAGGTCTGTGTGGAAAAAACAGCAGAAATGCAATGATGTAAGGGACCACAACTTGGAGTTTAGAAATTTTATCCACACGCTTGAATTCTAAATTACAGATTTGCAAAATGATAGCAAACAGAACACGTCTCTACTTCCTCATACACGTGATCACTTTGGGGGGTTCATACCTGTACTGTATGCATGATGTTGTTGTCGGTATTGTAATAATTATATGTCTTTTTATACGCATGCGCAGTGCATACCAAGAGAGATTTATATGACTGTCTCGTGTCGGTTGGGTAGCTAGGTAGATCACCTTCCATCGGCCCCCAAGACATTACACTGGCGACGAAGATCGGATTACCAAGTGGAAATGGCGACGATTGGACAGATACAAGAGTTTGAGCCGGAAAAGGAGAAAGTCACGGCTTACCTGGAACGGGTACAAATGTTCCTACTTGCTAACAGCATCAAGGACGACAAGAAGGTACCTGTACTGTTATCGGTGATTGGTGGAAAGACGTACGCGCTGCTGAGCAGTCTGCTAGCACCGCAGAAACCGAAAGACAAGACGTTCGCCGAGCTATCCGACGTGCTACAAAAGCACTTTGAGCCAAAGCCTGTGGTGATAGTACAAAGGTTCCATTTCTATAGGAGGAACCAGGCTCCGGGGGAGTCGGTGGCAGACTACATGGCGGAGCTGCGCCGCCTTGCCACGCACTGCAAGTTCGAGGGCGAAGGCCACTTAGATGAGGCCCTAAGAGACAGACTGGTGTGTGGGCTAAGTAGTGAAGGGGTGCAGAATCGACTCCTTACCTATGCAGATCTCACTCTGGCAAAGGCAGTGGAAGTTGCACAAGGCATGGAAGCCGCGGAGAGAGATATGCAGGAGATGAAGACGACCGAGCTGACCGTCCGAAAGGTCAGCACTCCGAGCGGCGCGGTGAATGCGAAGCCGTGCTACCGCTGCGGTAAAGAGGGTCACGAACCGCACTCTTGTGGGTTCAAAGAAGCCATTTGTTACAACTGTCAAAAGAGAGGCCACTTAGCTAGAGTGTGCAGGTCAAAGGCTCAGAGTGACAAGGGGGGAAGGACCTCCTGGAGACCCAGCAAAGGCAGGCAAGGACCAGTCAAGTGGGTTGGCATGAGTGAGGATAAGGAAGCACAACAGACACTGGACTCTGAAGAGCGTGTCATCCTGAGAGTGGGAGGACCTCCAAGTAAGCCCATAACAGTCACAGTGGAGATTGAGGGCAAGAGTATCTCTATGGAGGTTGATACGGGGTCAGCAGTGTCGCTGATCTCGCAAGACACACAGAAGAAGTGTTTTCCTCAAGCCAAGTTGAATAGTACACCTGTTGTACTTCAGACATACACTGCAGAATCCATGGCTGTATTGGGAGTGATGGTGGTACAAGTGAAGTATGGAGAGTACGTCGACACTCATGAGCTGTATGTGGTTGAAGGCAGTGGACCTAGTTTGTTGGGACGTTCCTGGTTGGAGACCATGAGGCTAGACTGGCAGTCTTTGAAAGTAGACAGTGTGACCGAAAGTGCCCCCAAATCCTTGGAGTCATTGCTGCAGAAGTATGGGGAGGTGTTCAGCAGCAAACCTGGAACAATGAAGGATTTTGAAGCAAAGCTGACTGTGAAGCCAGGAACCAAGCCACGTTTTTTCCGTCCACGACCAGTGCCCTATGCCCTCCTGGGTGCTGTTGAAAAGGAGTTAGACCGGTTGGAGGAGATCGGAGTGCTGGAAAAAGTGTCCCACAGTGATTGGGCAGCCCCAATTGTACCGGTGCCAAAGCCAGACGGAACAGTGAGGATTTGCGGGGATTATAAGGTAACTGTCAATTCTGCGCTTGATGTTGATCAGTACCCGCTGCCACGCCCCGCTGACCTCATGGCCACTTTAACTGGTGGTCAGAAATTTTCGAAGATTGATTTGACCTCAGCCTATCAACAGATGGTTCTAGAGGAGGAGTCCCGGCAGTACGTGACCGTAAACACACACCGGGGACTCTACAGATCCACTCGCCTCCCCTTTGGCATAGCGTCAGCCCCGGCTCTGTTTCAAAAGGCGATGGATGCCATCTTGCAAGGAGTGCCGAACACCATATGCTATATTGATGACATCCTTGTTACTGGGCGAACCGACAAAGAGCATCTGAGAAACCTTGAGGAGGTTCTCCGCCGACTGCAAAAGTACGGACTCCGAATCAAGCAGGCCAAATGTGCCTTCATGCAAAGTGCTGTGGAGTACTTGGGGCACAGAATTGATGCAAACGGGGTACATGCAGCGCCCAGCAAGGTGGAAGCCATTCAGCATGCCCCAACTCCTCGCAACACCACTGAGCTCCGTTCCTTTTTAGGGATGATAAACTACTACGGAAAATTTATCCCTAATTTGTCATCCCTCTGCCATCCTCTGAACAATCTACTTCGTGCCGAACAGAGATGGAAGTGGACCAAGCAGTGTGCCAAGGCATTTGAACAAGCGAAGGAGAAACTGAGCAGGGCTGAGGTACTTGCTCACTACGATCCACAGTTGCCTATCCGGTTAGCAGGAGATGCATCGTCGTATGGAATTGGTGCGGTACTGTCTCACGTACTTGCTGATGGAACGGAGCGACCTGTTGCATATGCCTCTCGGACGTTGCTGTCCAATGAACAGAATTACGCACAGGTGGAAAAGGAGGCGTTGTCACTTGTCTTCGGGGTCCAGAAGTTCTATCAGTATATCTATGGTAGAGAGTTCACCCTTGTGACTGATCACCGCCCCTTGACAACGATCTTCGGTCCCAAGAAGGGAGTGCCACCACTAGCAGCAGCGAGGCTGCAGAGATGGGCACTACTGTTGTCTGCATTCCGCTACAAGATTGAGTTCAGACCCACCCTGGCACATGCTAATGCAGACGGGCTATCAAGGCTGCCCCTCGAGCAAAAAGCTACCTTGGGAAACCCACCAGATCCAGCAGTCTTTAATGTTCGGCAACTCAATGTGCTACCAGTCACAGCAAAGCAGTTGGCAGTTGCAACTCGCTCAGACCCAGTGTTGGGCAGGGTGCTGAGGTATACTCGGACAGGCTGGCCGCAGGAAGTTCCAGCAGAGTTGAAGCCATTTGCCGACCGCCGACAGGAGTTATCCCTCGAGGACGGGTGCATCCTGTGGGGGATTCGAGTTGTTGTGCCAACCAAGTTGCGGAAACAGGTGCTGGCTGAGTTGCATCAAGGACACCCTGGAGTTGTTCGCATGAAATCGCTTGCACGAAGTCACATTTGGTGGCCTGGAATGGATAAAGAGATAGAGGGGATAGTGAAGGATTGCACGGCTTGCCAAGAAGTCAAGCATACCCCAGCAGTGGCCCCTCTACATCCGTGGGTATGGCCAGACAGCCCATGGGCAAGGATACATGTTGACTTTGCAGGGCCTTTCCGTGGCAAGACCTACTTGGTGATAGTAGACGCACATTCAAAGTGGCCCGAGGTGATCGACATGAAGACCAGCACCACTGCTGCAAGTTTGATTGTGGAACTGCGAAAAGTGTTCGCGACCTTTGGACTACCCCGACAAGTAGTCAGTGACAACGGCCCGCAGTTTGTTTCAGCAGAGTTTGAGAGGTTTATGAAGGAAAACGGTGTGAAGCATTTGCGTTCAGCTCCGTATCATCCGTCAACCAACGGATTAGCAGAAAGATTTGTGCAATCGTTGAAACAAGCGATGAAAGTGGGAGAGAGGAGAGGTGTTCCAAGTCAGCAGTGTTTGGCGGAGTTTCTGCTGACATACCGAGTAACACCCCATGCTACCACGAATGAGTCACCCAGTAAGCTACTAATGGGAAGAGACTTGAGGACCCGTCTGGATCTGCTGCATCCTGATTGTGGGTCTACCGTGCTAGACCATCAAACTCAGCAGAAGCAACAACATGATAGACACAGTCGTGAGAGAGTCTTTCATGTGGGTCAGAGTGTCATGGTGAGGAATTTTCGAGAAGGACCACGATGGGTCCAAGCAGTCATTGTTGAACGAGGTGGACCCTTGTCATATCTGGTGCAAACATTGGAGGGAAAGGTGTGGAAACGTCACATCGATCATGTTAAAATTGTCAGTGAGAGTACTGCTGTGGAGCCCGAAAGCAACAGCAAAGATGATTGTGACCAAGTTTTACCTGAGACCTTTCCGAAAGATCCAGGAGAGACAAATGATTGTACTGCTCCACTGAACCCTCCACCTGAAAGTACCAGTGAGTCTGGAGCACCGCAACCGATTCGTAAATCCTCCAGAACTCATCGACCCCCTGACCGACTGACTTTTTAAGGAAGGGGGAGTGTACTGTATGCATGATGTTGTTGTCGGTATTGTAATAATTATATGTCTTTTTATACGCATGCGCAGTGCATACCAAGAGAGATTTATATGACTGTCTCGTGTCGGTTGGGTAGCTAGGTAGATCACCTTCCATCGGCCCCCAAGACATTACAATACCCACACGTACCTGCATTTCTCTCCTTAGATAAGCAATGCGAGCACAAGCACTATAGTACTGGTCGATGTCTTCGAAGCAAATCGGACAGTCCAGTTCTCCAAGACCATTGATGCTCTCCTCCAGGTCTTGTAGGGCCTGCTTACGGTCCACCTCATGCTTGGCCGAGTCAATCTCTGCAAAACTGCGCTTCATCATGTCTTCAACTCTGTGGGAAGCATACAATCATAGTGGTGTTATTGTTGCCAAGCTTGACAAACAGACTTCTCTACTTTCATACTCAGACAAACAGTTCCTACAGCTAATACGAATGTACCAACACAGACCTATCTACAATTTTCAGCTGGGGGGGGAGAGATTCAGAAGTGATGGTGGGCATGGGTCCTGTGGGCACAGCCCACAATCTTCCAGGGGGGGTCGGATTGCTGGCTTGTTACTTTTTGCTTAAACGTGGGGGGGGGGGGGGGGGGGGGATCTTCCCTCCACGGCTGTTTTTGTGCAATAAAGACGTGGACGCGTGGACACTTAGACACACCCCTGAATGTTTTCGTACGGCGTAGCAACGCATAGCAACCACCTTCCGGTTCCACTTCCGCTCTAGGTTTTTGACAGCGTGTGACATTCACGTGAACGCTAAAGCCACGTGGTTGACAAAAGATGGCTGGGCGTTCTTCATGCTGCAGATTGGTGCAACTCGGACGAACGATGCCGGAGTCATGAACTCGCGCGTGGAACGACTTGACTCTGAGAAAGTGAGCCTGCTGCGCCAAGGCTGAAGCACTTCAGGAAAAATGAAGACCTCCAACTTGGGAATTGGACTATTGACTGGACAGTTGTAGTTGAGTAAATTTGATACTTATTTTTTGCCGAACAGGATACGAGATGTAAAAGAGGTCCTATAAATTATTCCCAGGTTATGTTGAGGATTAGCACTTCACCTATCGGTCTTAGGCTGCTGAGATTACCAGAGTTGAAGCAATGTTAGCTGGGAAGTTCAGAAGTGCAGATGGCCCCTTCTTTCGGTCTCTTGAGAAGGCTTTGACTGTACTCCACGTAGAACTGCAGGCTTACCACGGAGGTACATTCGTGGGATCCCATGTGAACAAGCTGGTCAAGGTACTAAAATTCACGTATATAAAATATGCATACATGTATCAATGTAGTGTCAACCCTTCAGGTACAATCCACTGAGGTTCTCTACTCCGGGGTGGTTTCCGTGGCACAGGAAAAGTGCCCAGACATGCTGCCTCATGCAAGAGAAGTGTACCTATGTTTTGAAACAGCCATAGGCCTTTTTGGAAAGTGCTATGATATTTACAATGGTGGAGTTACTTCTGAAAGGGACATTCAACAGCTTGGTACGTCAAAAGTAGTACAAGTAGCAAGATATGTGTACATGTAGTTATAAATAACTCTTGTTGGTTGCTCCACAGAAAAAGACATCACTGCCTTTATGGCCTTTTATCAACAGTCATTCCCACAGGCCACCATCCTTCCAAAAATGCACCTATTGGAAGACCATGTCATTCCATGGATGCAGAAATGGCATACTGGGGCTGGACTCAAGGGGGAGCAGGGTGCCGAGTCCATCCATGCACACTTTAACGGAATAGAAAAATAGAACAGTGAACCCTCTACGACGAAAAGCTGGGCGTGGGACTGGGTACGAGGCTAATTTTACTTATCTGTCACTGCAGGTGAGTGTCTCATATCAATTAGCGTAGGCCATGTGTATGTACATGTAATTGATTCTTACACGAGTGTCCTGTTCAGGTTCTAAGCAGTTGAACTGTATGTTTCCGCATTCTATGAGGGTGGTGCTCTTTAGCTGTGGTTGTTTCAGGTCACATGGATCAGCATTATCCATATGGTCAAGTATGTTTCCCTATACCAATGGCGCAAACATTGAAATTTTGAAACGGTGAACAATTTTTTGCTCTCGAAGTCAAGGATGAACTTGTCGTAAGAAGTAGGAATGGCAACTCCAAAAGTAGGAAGAACATTACCTGTTGGACGGATGAAAAGACTGTACAACCTTCAAGTATGTCGAAGAAGACTACAGCAAAGAAGACCACGGCGTTGCACACACGGAACTCCTTTCAACCTGTTGGCTTACCTGTTCACCCACAGTACGCCTGTCGAAGTGTGAACCAAGGGCAGAGACAGCGCCTTCCGGGCACTCCAGACCGAGCTGACATTATCGCTATCGCTGAGGATGCCGTAATGTGCCCCATGTGCGAGAGAGAAATAAAAGACGATACAGACTTCAAAAATGGTGAAGACGCAGTGTTTTGTGATGGTGAGTGTAAGTGCTGGAGATAGACTTAAGTACGTGTTTAACGAGCACAACGTCGAGTCAGCACCTGGTCTGAACACTTTGCGACCTGAACCAAGAAAGTACAGGAAACGGCCCCGAGCACCATTGGAACTAATCTACTTTTTTCGTCATCTTTTCATGTTCTGCTATTGTTATCAGCGGCCCTGAATCTGGAAAACCAAGAACGTGTATAGATTGTAATTTTGTTGATTTTGTTTACTGTTGCAGCAAGTTGCTGGCGGGTGATTGACGCCTGCTGTCGCACCTGCTGAACTATCTGACTCTGCTGTGGTGCTGGGATTGTGATGGAAAGGTATGTTGCAAGCTGTGTCAGAAAGATGGCCTTCTGTGTTTCAGCAGCATGCTGCTCTTTAAGCTGCTTTAGTGCTGCAGCATACTGCTGAAAGAATGCTCCACCTAGCCCAGCTGCGTCCTCCATTGCTGCCAACTGGAGATCAAGCTCATAGCATGCTTCTTCAAGCAGGTTGCAAAGGTGATTGAAGATACCAAGACAGACCTGCCAACTCTCACGGTTTGCCCGTGAGACCCCCGGTTTGGCGCACATTCCCCCGGTCCCCCAGTTTTGCTTCGAATTCTCACGGCTAGCGGCTTACCTGCGGATACAAATTTGGAAGTAAGAAGCAACCGGCAATCCAGCACGTCTCGACTAGACTCGGACCTAGCTAGCAGCCTAGCTAGCTCAGGCACCAGTGGCATAGCCAAGGGCGGGCCTGGCCGGGCACGTGGCCGGCCAATCCTACCTTGTTCTTCGCACGCGCAGTGGGAAGCCACACTGTGTGAACACAGACAGCGGAAGCCTATCTTACGTATTCATAGTCCTGATTATGCATAGTAAGTCTATATTCATGAAGCACCAAAACTAAAACCCATAATCAGTTAGTTTTTGTAGAGCAAACTCAGCGCTATCAATAAGCCTTCTCAGTTAGCTAACTCTTTTTTGACTGCATCTCAGGATCGGAAGTGGATCAGAGCCATGACTACACCATGTTTTAGGTGGAGTCCAGATTCAACTCTGCTTAGTACATCTAAAAAGGCAATAACAATGTAGGCCTACAATAGGGAAATAGCTAAGACCTAACATAGTAAGTCGCTAGCCTCGTTCCCAGGCCCGCGCGCCGTTTCGGTTGCACGAAAGAACGCGGTTCTTTCGTGCAACCGAAACGGCGCGCGGGCCTGGGAACGAGGCTAGTAAGTCGCATTTTGAGTCTCTGTTAGTAATGGATGTTACAAATGCACAATACAATTATGTTGTTCTGTTAACATAATGAGAAGGTCCCTGCGATACGGTACGTTCACCTACTATGGTTGGACGTGATCTCCAGGTTTTGGACACCAATCTCCAGGTTTTTGCTACTGGTAATTTTAAATTCCCCAGATTTTTACCTGGCCAAGGTTGACAGGTCTGCCAAGAGATAGATGAAGGCCAGGAATGCAAACTCACATGTGTAAGGATAGGTTGAATGGTGAAACGATGCGCCACAAGGAAGTAAGAATCCCTTACATTCTCGAGAGGGACTGAAAAGAAAGCCCCCTCCCCAATGGCACTGTTTGGTTGTTACCAGTTGTTAATATTGGAGTGAAGGATGTGGTTGTCATGGCAACATGCTAAATTCCGAGTTCATTGATTTTTCTTCAGTATTAGAACAGGTGCTGTTGATAAAACTAACTATTTCCTTATAGGAATCAATGGGTTTTAAACTCCTTGGCCTTCTTCAGATTTCCGCCAGCATCAAGGAACCTCTGATGGTCAGACCTGAAGGATTCCAGTGAGCGAGATGGAAGACGGCCTCGTGTGTGGATGGGGACTTTGACTTCTGTGTTGCGGATTTTGCACCACGAACAGCAATGCCTTCCTGGAAAGGATGAGTCCCTTTTATGTAATTGCTGGTGTAAAGTTGATGGTGACAGTTCACCACTAGCTCCAGTTAGGCCGTACATTACACACAGGAACTCGTAGTCCCCAGAGGAGAACAGCTTTATCTTCCAGTCCCTGTGTATGAAAGTTAATACACTGATTCCAATTATATATAATCTGAATACTACGTACATTCACCTCCACTTCATTCCCTGCAGCTCCTCTACTTGGACCTCGTACTGGTCAAGGGCAGTGTGTAGGTTGGTGGTGCTATCCCAGCTACGTAGGAGGGATGTGTTCCTGGTGGAGTTTGGGTGGGTAACATTCACCACCTGCAGGTTAAGTTTGAAGCTACCGTGGTCCTTGTCCCCTCCCATCTTGATCCACAGCTCACTAGAGGGAACAGCACATCATGCCATGTCAAACCAGGTTGCGACCTTTGGGAAAACAACTATGAGGGTGTGGATGGCAGATGAAGGATAAATCTGCTCCTACCCAAGGTGTTGTGTCAGCTTGTCTGCAACTTTGGCAATCAGATTTGATATGAAGGCAAAAGGGGCTTCACGGAACACCTCTCCTCCCTTTTCGGAAGGGAATGAAAAGGGAACCATCTCTGAAGTGATCATGAGGTTATCTCCCACAGTTGCCCCTGCTAGCATTCGCTGCTTCCTCTCACTCGCCTTGGAGACATTGAACACCTTCATCCATCTCCACTTTGTTATGAGGTATTGTATTGCTATATTTGGTCTTTGTGTCCTACCGTCATAAGGTACGCAGCTTGTTCCAAGAGATGGACAAGTTAGCCTTCATGGCCAAGGTGTGCTCAGGTGGTATCTCTATTGGTAGAGCTGTCTCTATCAATAGCTCTTGCCTGCTTTCTCTGGATAAGGCCCTCACTTCCTCCTCCAGACACACACCGAGGGACTCTCGTGCCTCCCTGATATTGTCAACCCGGCGCTGAACTGTCTTGGGGCTAGCCTCTGAAGTGGGTACTCTCACACTAGACACTGTCATCAAGCTAATACGCTGGAAGGTATGTGATGGAATTCTTATTAGAGAACACCTGTATATTGAACTGAACTGAACTAAATTTTATCTGCAGGCAGAATGGGTACACATTGAGGCTGACGACAGCCTATGAAGTGTGCTCCCCAAGTTCGTACCCTGTTGCTAACAGGGTACGAATTAAGGCAACATGAGGTGTTTGAGCAGGAGCGCATGAGCCGCCGAAGGCGGCGAAGGAGCGTCGAACTAGTATAGGCATGTTGTGATCCCTCACGCCTTACAGTCATACCTTACATATGGAAGACCTTTGCGGTACCGCACAAACGCCAATTTTACGTAATGGCCTCTTGCTGTACAAGGTAAAATTTTGAGACGTGCGAGTGTGGAGTTCGACGTTCATTCGCTGCCTTCGGCGGCTCATGTGCTCCTGGTTTGAGACATACGTGTCCTCTGGTGGGAATTCTGATAACAGTATCCTCACTTTCTGCCATGAGATGCCATACCAGATGTTCTGCTAGCCCGTTTCTCGACAGGAAGGGTGGGTGCTGTTGTGGGTATCTGCAGAATGTCACTAGCGCTAACGCATGACGGTGAGGCTACTTCATAGTGACCTTGGCAGTGGCTGTTCCTGTGAGCCTGATATTTCTGAGCTGTTGTTACCATAATGCATTTGCCACAATGCAGCTTGAGGCCAGCAAGGAGGTCGAGAATGACAGCAGATGGCAGTTGGACAATGTCCTTGTCGAGTTCGTGGTGGTAACAGCAGGGACATGCCATTGCTCCACTGATCTCAATCCACCTGCAGCAGCACCCTGCACATACCAACCTACCTACCACAGCCTAGCTCCACTGGCTGGTTGAGCACAAGGCAGCACAGTGGACAATGCAGTGTTGCCGAGATGTCCCTGGAGTAGGTCACATCATAGGATGAGGGTACCAGGACTGGTTGTGCTGTACGAATGTGATGGATGTGTGCAATCAAAGATGCAGGCCTGCTACTCCCACCAGGTCGACCACGATTCTTCCTTGGCCTCTTACTTTGCTCCCTCCTCAAGCACAGCATCGACATGATGACAAACCAAGGAAGACACAAACGACGTACCAAAAAGAGCGTGTTCGTCAGTAAAAGTATGCTTAAAACACCACTACTATATCACACTACTTACAGTGCATTCTTCTTCCCTATGTTGCTTCCACTCATAGACTGCCTATAGGGGACACCTTTGGACAGTGCAGTCTTGCACCTCTTTGTTGCTGCATGGCACGAGTGACAGAAGTGTTGTTGGTGGATGGCCTGGTCATCTGAGGAAACATCAATGCCAAAAGTGGCCAGTAGTGATCTGCTGTTAGTTGCATTGATGGACCTGTCGCCTGCTCTTGCCTTTTTGCACCCTCCCTCCACACACCCTACAAAACTTTCCAAGATTGCCCTAAACAGTGCAATGGTGTAATTTTTTATTTTATTGCAACTTCAATTGCTTGAAACTGCCATGAAAAATAAGTATCACTATTATTGCAACAGTCCTTAGTGCAGTAATCCACACCTTTAGTTCCAAAGCGTATTCAAGGTGAAGCGCTGTCATTTGTAGCAGCTGCACAGTTTGTACACGCTTGCACTGGGGTTGCGCAGTACCGGTCAATCAGGTATTCGTAGCCCGTTTATACTTCTAGGAATGTTATATAGTGCATTCTTTACATGCCAAGAGTGATCCTGTATGCGTCATATCCTGGCATTTTGAACCGGCCAGATTTGGGGGCGTGTCCGACGTGTACCATAAGTTTCTATTAAACGCTAAATGTCCATGGAAAAACAGCTGTGCCTCCCAGTAAATAGAACTCTGATTGGTTTAACATTTCATGCTCCTTTCTGAGTCCGTTTAATGGTCACCATTAACATTCTCTGCAGCACCTCATCCTATTGACATACCTGAGAGTCTCCACCCTCATGAGATTCAGCAGCATGCTATAGGTAAGTCTGAACTGAGACTGGAGAGTGGTGGGGCGGCCCTGCAAGAGACAAACAACAGTAGTAGAACTCACAAACCACTTTGCATATGCATACATTGTCAATAATAATACAGTAGCAAACGTAACCTCAGGTGAAATTTCTTTGTTCGTTCATATGGTATGCATCTTTAAAAAGGATGCTGTCATTCGGAAAGATTTTCCAGTTTGTGTTTGTGGGCCAGCTTCACCACATACAGGAAGGCTTCTTCCAGCAATCGGAAGACTTTTCCACAAACTGGAAGGTGAAAGGCTTTGTGCAAAGAATGCAGTACACTAGCAGAAATGGTTTTCGCAAAAATGAACCATCATAGAGAGACGTACCACATTTAGACATGAATGTGTTGTAATCAGTCGTCACTTAACCTGGGTACATATGTATAGGACCACTGTGTGAGTTTCAATCCAATGGTATAATGACAAAAGGTTCACGCTAAATAAACACCACTACCCATGCAGTGACTATCACACCAATACAAGTACGTAGCGTACCCAATGTAAACCAGTTCAGGGTTTCATACAGGATTTTTGCTGGGGGGGGGGGGACACATGGCAACCCATGCAAGCCCCACCCCCTCCCATTCCCTCGGCACGTCATATCATACACAGGGTTGTGACCAACTGACATGTTTTGACATGTTCAGATCTGGGTACGTATTAGACTACCTGCCTCATTCATGTCATCGTGTACAGTACATGTAAATTTATATTGTCTTCTGTTTTCTGGGGGGGGGTGGGGAACTTCACCTGGGGTGGGGAAATCCCAGGGCGCCCCCCCCCCCCCCCCCCGTATAAACCCTGAGTTGCAGGAAAGGGAATGAGGTTTAGAAATCGGAATTGGGACATCACACTCATTTCGGAATATTGGTTCCCCTCAACCAAACTAAAATAACTGGAACTCCCCTCTGAAATGTTCGCCTCCATGGATTTGTGGGTGAAAGTTTAGACGGAGGATTGTTCTCGCTAGGCCTTTGTGAAAGACATTGTGCCCTTTGCAGCCCTTGATGTGCCGTTCATTATTTTGAAATCCCTCATGCACCCTTCCTTACCCAGGTTACCATGACTGCCAAAAGACAGTGTGAGAAGTATGATCGCGATAGCTAACTATGCTCACACATGGACTTGTAGTGTGTGACAGAGCTATGATGTAATGATAGTACGATCAGCTGTATGAACATATATGGTCGCATTAGTCTCAGGGATCATGTGAGGGTATGACCTTATATTGATGTGTTCATTCGTTATCTTTCATGCTGTATAGATGTTGTATCCTTCCAGCGTGCATGTTGTGGTTATAATCTTGTATCTGTGGTTTAGTCAGTTGTACTCTCTCATCATTACTAAAGCCAGTTGCCCTAACACAGTTTTGCTGTGTACAGAACCAGACGGAGGTGGACGTGGAGCTCAAGATGGGGAGCCAGGAGTTTACCGCAGGGGCCGGGTGGAAGGACAGGTGGTACCGGAGATACTCCTAGACACAGAGGACCATGGTGAAGAGGAGTCTAGTACCAAAAGAGAAGATCCAGGAGGGAGATGCCGTGACTATCCGATGTGCTCACGGTGATACAGTTTTATACCCCCTTGCAGATATAGAGCTGGAGATAGATGGGCTACCTATCAAGGTGGAAGCAGTAGTGTCGGAGACACTACCAGGGGCGGTCCTGTTAGGGAGAGATGTCCCAGAGCTGACTCAATTGCTTGGAGCAAAGGACGAGTCACAGGAGCCAGAAGAGGTCATGGTGGTGGTCACACGTGCTCAAGCTCGACAACATCTGGAGGAGGAGCTCCTCAGGAAGGAGCAAGAGGTAATATCTGGTGCACCTATCCAGGAAGAGCTTGATGGGTCTAGTGGAGAGGCCAGCACCAGGAACAAGCCTACCTCAGCTGGTGAGAAAACACAACTCACCAAGGAGCAGAGACGAACTCTGCGACAGCAGTTTGGGAGACAAACTGAGATGGAGAAAGAGGAGGAACCTTCAGTACATACCCTGGAGCTATCTGCAGGAGAACTTAGGGAGCTGCAGGAGAGGGACAACACCCTGGTGAAATACGAGAGGCTGCGGATGGCCATCCAAACTCGGCAGGTGCCGGATTCTTCCGGCAAGATGGACTTGTCTATAGGAGATGGACTCCCCCAGGGTGTGGCGAGGAATATCAGATCGAACAGTTGGTGCTCCCGAAGGAATGCCGGAGAACGGTATTGGAGTTGGGGCACGAGATCCCATTGGCAGGCCACCTAGGCAAGGAAAAGACGAGGCAGAGGATCTTGCGGAGATTCTACTGGCCAACAGTTTTCAAGGATGTAAACGATTTCTGCCAGTGCTGTGTACAGTGCCAGAAGTCCACAAGCCGGAAGGTGCAGCCAGCCCCACTAATTCCCTTACCTATCATCAGTGCGCCATTTGCACTGATCGCGATGGATATAGTTGGACCACTTCCGTGGAGCAGGGTAGGCAACCGTTATGTACTTGTGCTCTGTGACTATGCTGCTCGCTACCCTGAGGCTATTCCGCTGCGTAGTATTGATGCCGAACATGTGGCCGAGGAGCTGATCAAAGTGTTCGCTCGAGTTGGGGTACCGCAAGAGATCTTGACAGACCAAGGGAGCAACTTTACATCGCAGCTACTAGCTGAACTCTACAGGTTGCTCCACATCCACCCAATCCGCACCAGTCCATACCACCCACAGACGGACGGGCTGGTAGAACGGTTTAATCAAACCTTGAAAGCAATGCCCCGCAAGACTGCTACAAATGAGGGGAAAGATTGGGACAAAATGGTCCCTTACTTGCTGTTTGCATACAGGCAAGTCCCCCAGGCCTCAACTGGGTTCTCACCATCTGAACTATTGTATGGTAGAGATGTGCGAGGCCCACTTGACATACTCCGAGAGTCATGGGGAGCAAGTGAGAAGAGTGAAAAGAGCGTGGTATCTCATGTGCTATCGACCAGGGAGAAGTTGATGGACATGGCAGAACTGGTGCAGGAAAATCTGGGCAAGGCTCAAGAGCGGCAGAAGACATGGTACGACAAGAATGCGCGAGCTAGAGAACTCAGCCCATGAGACCTGGTGCTGGTGTTGCTGCCAACCTCAACAAGCAAGATGCTGGCCCAGTGGCAGGGACCATACCAGATTGTCAAACGGGTCAGTAAGGTGACATACAGGAGGAAGAGGAAGAGGGTCTTCCATGTTAACATGTTGCGAGAGTTCCACATACACAGGACCACAGATTCCAACTACTGGACCGATGAGGTCATATCAGATGACTCGGATGATGAGGTGCCGGTATGGAATGAGACTCCAGAAGGGCAGCCGCGGATTGATGAACAGCTGAACGACAGCCAGCGCCAACAGCTCAAGAAGGTGTTGGGAGACTTTGCATAGGTTCTACAAAATCAACCAGACCTTGGCAGAGCATCGTATTGAAACAGGTGAAGCTCGCCCTGTGAGATTACCTCCTTATCGCTTGCCACATGCCTACCGAGAGACCGTGCAAGAGGAACTGAAGGAGATGCTGCAGAACGACATTATCAAGCCATCATCCAGTGAATGGGCCGCACCAATCGTCCTGGTGAAAAAGAAGGACGGGAGTCTCCGGCTGTGTGTTGACTACAGGAGATTGAACAGCGTGTCTCAGACTGACACCTATCCGATGCCTCGGATAGATGATCTGATTGATCAGCTGGGGAAAGCCAAGTATATTACGACTCGGGACTTGACCCGGGGATATTGGCAAGTCCCAGTGGCCAAAGCGGATCAGCATAAGACAGCGTTCACAACACCATTTGGGCTCTACCAGTTCAAGAAGATGCCGTTTGGTCTACAGGGAGCCCCAGCAACGTTCCAGCGTATGACGGACAGATTAATTCAGGGGCTTGAGGGATTTGCTGCTGCGTACCTGGATGATCTGATCATCTACAGCAACACTTGGGAAGAACATATGCAGCACTTACAGCAAGTGTTTGCACGACTCCAGGACACAGGTCTCACAGCGAAACCAAAGAAGTGCCAATTTGCCATAAGCCAGATTGACAGTGAGGGAGAAGAGCATCCTGTTGGGTACTTCAGTAGGAAACTACTACCTAGGGAAGAGCGGTACTCGACCGTTGAGAAAGAGTGCCTAGCCATCAAGCTTGGCACCAATGCATTTCGTGTGTATCTGCTTGGTTGCCCCTTTTCTATCCAAACTTACCATTGCTCTCTAGAATGGCTGCATCGTCTCAAAGAGAATAATGCTAGGTTGACCAGATGGAGTTTAGCACTCCAACCTTACCAGTTTGTCGTACACCATCGAGCTGGTGTAAAGAATGGTAATGCAGATGCACTTTCCCGTGTCTTGACCAATCACACGACAACTAGTGTGTCGCAGGAGAAGGGAGGGGGAGTGTGACAGAGCTATGATGTAATGATAGTACGATCAGCTGTATGAACATATATGGTCGCATTAGTCTCAGGGATCATGTGAGGGTATGACTTTATATTGATGTGTTCATTCATTATCTTTCATGCTGTATAGATGTTGTATCCTGCCGGTGTGCATGTTTTGGTTATAATCTTGTATCTGTGGTTTAATTAGGTTGGTGAGTTGTGCAATACCATTTCTAGGGAGATTGGCTCTGTCTCTTGTTTATATTTCCCATGATTTTATAGTGTCTATGGAACCTCGGCTTAACTTCACTGGAATACTAGATCATCACTGCATTTTGGTATATAAGCGTTCAGTTTTGTACCAGTTATATCGATCCCGTGGAAATAATCAAGTTTGAGCTACTTATCTGATTGCGCATTGCTAGCGCCGAGGAGTAATCCTTCACATATAAGCAATGATTGATGGTTTATTGTATTGTACATACTGTACTCCTGGACAGTAATGCAGTAATTTTTTTTAAGTGTCCAACTAATATACTACTTACGTACAATATCAGTTCCAGACAACAACAAACCCCAAAGAAAGCGAATTCTGCATGCAGAATGGCACTGATAAAATTCCAAGTAAGTTACACTCCTGGCAGGGGAAAAATTGTGATGCGTAATGTACTGTAACTAATTAACCTTTGACTACCTTAGGAATGGCCCACAAAGAGTCTGACTACACCGTTGTGATCGCCATGATGCATTGACACAACCACATAATAAGCTGAAACCCACCTTGGTGGTGGAGATACGTACTAGCGTTTTTGTTGTGTCATCAGCCGCCATTGCTCGATCGCTCTCTTAGACATTGGTTGCCAGTACAGCCCTACGAAGGCCCAACAAAGATTCTGACCACACAGCCGAGATCGCTATCGTTCACTGACGCTTACATGCCAAAACTCATCGTCCTGGCGAAGTTGCTAGCACTGTAATAAGTTCTTGTCTTACTTTTGGACGCCATTGCTGACTCAAACGACTGAGCATGGTCCTCACGTGACATGTGTGCTAATTGGAATGAGCTGCAATACCGAGGTTGTGCGTCCAGCTGAGTAAAGGTCAGAACTTGCTGAAGTCACTTTCAAACTTGTATGTTTGGGTTTGATACAGGCTGAGGTCCGTTCGTTAACCTGTGTACTTTTCTAGTTCACCACTGAGGGATGAAGGTCCGTTTTACCTGTAGTTCCACCTGTGTGATTTTCAGATTAATGCACATTGTTGGTAATGGTGGTTCAGTTTCAAAGGGCATTGTTATGGGTGTGATGCTGCTATTGTCTGCATTGCTACCAGCCATAACGGCTACAGAGAGTGATACTGTCACTCCAAGCACAGCACTTTCAGCTACAGGCAGTATTGCTCCCACGGTGGGGACCATGACCCACATTCAGGCAGCAAGCTGAGGACTACAGATAGCAAGCTCAAGGCTATAGACAGCAGTCCCAGCGGGCAAATATTTTGGGGAAGGTCTGGTGCCCCTTCTGGCCAAATTGAAGTAAGTGGGCAGGGAAAGGTGGTGTCCCTCTTCCTCAAGTGACATAGTGGATGTACTGGTATGTGTGCAGACTTTTGCTGCAATGGTGGGTGTGCTGTCTACAAAATACCCGTCAGAATTCATGGCCTATCAGTCACTCATTGTGAAGTGCAGCAGGGATTATGACTGTGGTAGGCAGGTGGCAGTAACAAAGTATGTACGTCACATGACCTGAATACACCAATTGGGTGTTCAGTATGTATGCCTGGTGGGAGAGTGGCTAGGTTTTGCACGTACTGTACCATAAATGCATGGATGTAACACGGTATAGCCTCGTTCCCAGTCCCACGCCCAGCTTTCTGTCACTTGCAGTACGGTAAAGCGGAGAGGGCATGGTACATTTCCTAACGTTAACATGATGTACTCGGCAAATGAGGACGTTACGTTTTGCGCGTTATTCAACCATCTACACGTTCTGTCGAATCAATGCTCGGTGAGTATGACAATTGTCCCCCGCTAGCTAGATACGTGTGGTATGTTACCTGGTACCTTCACTCTTCTAGCTGTTCTGAGACCCAGTGTGCCCACGTTCATTTAGGTCTTTCTACTGTCTTTCTACCCTCGAAATCACTCACATGAGGAAATGTACCAGGCCCTCTCCTCTTTACCATATTGCAAGCGACGAAAGCTGGGCGTGGGACTGGGAACGAGGCTAACACGGCAGTCATAGTCCACAATTTTCCAAAGATTTCAGATTTTGAAATTAAACGCATGCACAAAGAGTGGATACCAGGCCCTTTCCTTTTCAGGCGGGGCGTGGCCTGGGTACGAGGCTAATATTTATGTACATCATCAACATAGATCCCTTGTTCAGAGACTTGCACCAATGCGCTTGATAACAAACTTACCAGTATCATCTTGTGAAGGTCACTGGCTTCTGGTACATCTCCTTTGCACAGCAGGATCACAGTCCCAGTAGTATCTAGCCCTCTTCGCCCAGCCCTGCCAGCCATCTGGACATACTCCCCTAGATGATAAATGAGTACCAAGAATATTTACGTATATAGGCAAGAAACGTTCACAGGTGAGGAAATGTACCAGGCCCTCCCCGCTTTACCGTACTGCAAGCGACGAAAAGCTGGGTGTGGGACTGGGAACGAGGCTGAGGTTCACACTCATCTGACAATTCGCAGTAATGCAGACAAACCATCTGTTGCTCGGGGCTAACTAAGTAGCCTCTTTGCAAATATAATTATATATACATACATATCGCTACTTAGATCTTGGTCTGGCCAATAGGATATCATATCACTGTTCAAGGCATGCCACACAACCATGAAGCCCTCACTGAAGGAGCAAGGTATGTTACACGTACGTATCACTTGACAGTGCTCTCGCTCGGTGCCTACCTGGAAAGAGATCCCTAGTCCTCACACCATCGTGCTTCCTGGTGGAGTCAAACACCACAGTCCTTGCGGGCATGTTCACGCCCATTGCAAATGTTTCTGTTGCAAACAACAACTGTAGAGAAGAGGAAAGGGGGCAGCAGGAGGAACTCATTCACTGCAATGTTGTGGACCTCAAACAAGTAGCTGCCGGCCACACAGTCTGTCTTAAGGTTGCGGGCTAGTCGCATATCACAGTGTGTGTTTTACTGCCTGTACTGTCAATTTTCGCTAACTTCTTGACCAATGGCGGAAGTCAATTTGATGTCATGGACGGTTTAGAGGCTGCCAGTACGTACTATGGCCCCAACTGTAAGTTATGTAGGTGAATTGTCAGGCCAAAGTTCATGTGAAAAGTATTTGCACCACAACAGAGTTTGAGTGAAGGAAGGCACCAATCTAAAGGAGAGATCCTGGATACCCAAAAACTGTACTTTGCAGAAACGTATTGCTAGCTTGTCTGGCCGCTGAACATATATAGCGGCAGTACAGGGTCACATGTAGGCAAAAACGTGTAGCTGAGGTTGATTCTTACATGTCTCTCCTACTGTCTCAAGTGTCCTGTCCTGGTTCCAAGTAGCTGTCCTGTCAAAACTATACACTTCCGCATTCTACAATGTGCTAGCTGTGGTTGTTTTAGATACGTATGTCAGGTATGCTTCTGATTCCATTCTGTGGTATAAAGTTGTTAGTAGCTTGGGTGAGGCTGCATCCATGTGTTAGTTAGTCCTTCAGGCTGGTATTTATTTAGTGCACACCACTATGCACATATGTGCCAAAGACTAACGCTCGACCTTAAGATATATTTAAAATTACAGACAATGGCGATAGTATACAACTGTGATATACTTTGAAGCCCTACCTGTAGTCATCTTAACATGAATAACCAGTGAAAATGTGATTCATAAATCCTGTTCCTTTAGGCAATGCAGCTCAAACTGCAGGCACATACAGGCAACCACCTTCAGCATATGCTACGCACAGAATGCCTCACACACACAAGCATAACTAGTAGGCGTGGCCTCCTGTAGACTGACCACATGTAGCCAGAAGCTGTTGCAAAGCGTACGTTGGACTTAAGTAGTGAACTAACACTCCCCAAACGCTAAAACTCATGGCGTAGTTAGCTATGTCTGGCTATGAAGAGTAGTACGTAAGTTTGAGTTGCTGACTGTGTTGCACTGGTTCTGACAATTCGTCCAACCTACCCACAGAGTCCATTGCTAGAACGCATGTAGGCCAGGATGTACCATTGCACATGCGTTAACCATAACCGATAACTGCATTACTAAGCGTGACAAACTTTGTCACATATATATACATACGTATATACAAACCCTAGCTGAGATCGCAGCCTACATGGCAGATTAGTTGCCTCGCAATAAGGTCCTCGGCTATAACCCTACATACTGCATAGTCACAAATTTCTAGCACTGGCAACATAACAAGCTTTGAAGTGGAGGACTTCTAAGACAATTAATACACGGATCTAGTACCGAATCAAGGCGTACAGTCAAGAGCTAGTGCTGTCCCCCTAGAGATGACAGCTATGCATATTCACTTGTCCACCCTTTCAGTTAGCACAGAGCCAACTCACAAGGAGGAACTCTGAAAGTCTCACAAGGAGTAACCTTTCATCAGGAGTTAAAGGGTTTAGCTCACGTGTTGCAAAGCATATGAACAACACAAATTGGTAGTAACCTTTCTTTGCTTAGGCTACATGTATACACTGATATGTTGGCCATCTATCAGGAAGAACATAATTGATCTAACCTTGACTAGTCCTCTCTGGAATAATAGTTCGATCACCTAGATGGAAAACAACCACAGCTGTGTACATATTACAATGCCAGCAATTGCCTAAGATAATCTTGGTGAGAGGGCAAACCTAATCAATGGACATCATTACTTGCAAATTTTGTATTGTACCATGATACATAGAGGACAGAAAGCATTCGAAGATGGATGGATTGATAATACAAATACAAATGGATGGGTGACAGGAATTTGGAAGGTCACTTACGAGAAAGATACTTCGTAAGGTTGACGGGTGACTACAAGAGATGGATGCTGACACACACAAAAGCATAACTAATGGTGCATACGTATGCTAGTCGAATGCACTGCAGACTGACCAAAGGCGATAGAATACAGTAGTGGCGCGTTATTAGGCACATCTCACTTATAGGCGCATATTCGCTGTTAGGCGCATGTTCAACTCTCGTCCCAGGAACTTGCTGTTAAGCGCTGCAGTTTTCTTCCAGAAACTCTGCCATTTTCGATCATACGGAGTGGAAAACAGCTATAATTCCAATTGAAGCGCACTTCCGGAATGTCATTATTATTATATTCGTTATTAGGCGCATCTCGCTTATAGGTGCATATTTCCTTCCTGTGGAGTTATAGGTGCATGCGCCTAATAACGCGTGAGTACGGTACTACACGTACTCACGAACATGCACACTGTATATACACAAGCTGCCCTACCTCCTTGATGATTGGAAGAATTCCACTGTGGTGAACAGCTATCCCTCTCTTCAGGAGATCACGCATCCATGTCACCTGCAGATATGTACAATTTGAGACACTCCATAATTAAGGTACGTGCTTAGTGACAGACAGTTTCACAGGAGGATCCTGGAAACAATATTAGCTCATAGTCACGTGGTTGAGCGTGTGACGCTTTCTCCCCTTCTATGGCATAAGTATAGGGTAGGATATGTTAGTTGTAAGAAGTTGGAATCAGACACTTCCGAATGACTTGGTGTGGCGAAACATTTCTACAAAATTGCGGAAAGCAAACCCATTGACAATTTGGTGCAATAGACAGCAAACCCATTGACAATTTGGTGCAATAGACCGTGACCATTCCGAATGGGAAATTACCCATATATGGAACACCAAATGCGACATATATTTTGTCAACTGGATCGTTTCTCGATCTCCTGGACTCCGGCTCGATCAAGAGATCGAAGTGCCATTTCGGGAACGCATACCAGCGTTCTGAAGAATGTTCCCAGATCCCAAGATCGATCCTGAGACCGATCCTGAGATCATTTTCAGGAATGATCCCGAGATCGTTTTCGGGAACGACCCCGAGATCGACCCCAAACGCGTTCTCGGGAACGATATCGAGGATTGTTCTCCGGAACATTCTCGAGATGTAATATATAGTGGCATGTTTGATGACACGTGTTCTCAGTGTTGCCACAGCTAGCTACTACCGTGTCCAGGTTCCACTGTTTTCTACAGCAGATACCGCTGATAGAGTCGGGATCAGGAACAGAAAGTCCGCAGTTTGGAAACAACTTTTTTTGCCTTGGTTACGAGGGCCAAGACCGGGTTCCCATGACCGATGCCGATAAAGAAGAACTCCTTCAGGCAGGGCTGAAAGAGAGGGAAGTTGAGTTTGAATCACTAGAGAGGACTCCAGAGGAATTCAAAGCACTAATCTTGAAGGTGGTGGGTTTCAACTACTGAAATGTCTACCGAATAGCCGTACCTTGGAGGTACTCTTGATGGCTGTGCACAGCTCTCTGAGACTGCTGAAGGATCGGGTAGGGAAGTGTTAGACTTATATTCGGCCCATTCACCCATTCAGCAGGGGCAACTTCTTGCCTTCCTTCACAGTATCATCCTCATCCCTACAGTAAGCATAAGTTCTGATATACTGATATTTTAACAGCATATCGAGCCTTTGCAACAAACACTATGTGCTAGAATTAATATACACTTCCTACAAGCTACAGACCGGCAAATCTAGCCTCGTTCCCAGTCCTTCTACGCCTCCAGTTTTTGATTGCTTGCATTATGCAAAAGCGAAGGAACGAGGCTAATGCAAAGCATCCTTACTTATGACACAAAATGAAGAGAGGTACGTAGCTACACGTATATCCCATTACAGCATCTTTTGGCATTCTTCCACATGTTGAGGAAGATCGTCAAGGGAATACTCCCCTCCACAGCTACGTACGTAAGGCATTCTCCAATGGCTGCACGCAGAACAAATTTTAGTCATTTAAAAATAAGTGCATACCTAATGCAGGTATATATGCATACTTACTCCAACTGGGGGGTCATCAAGAGGGGTTAGAGCATAACTACATATCAAAGCCAATTTGAAGTTTTCTAATGCTTATGAGTTTGAAACGTGCTATACTCTGCTTCCACTTGTTTATGATGTAACACTATACAATACCTTGAATTCACGGGTTTCCCATCACTCAATGTCAGTTAATTTCACAGCAATGCCATAGTCACACAGTCAGAAATGTGTGCTCTTCGCACTTCACCCTAGCAGCTCCAAGGAAGTAATCGACCTGACTCCGTTGAGTCCAGTTGGCAGCAGCACAGAAGAGGTGGGTTGCCATGCAGTATAGTCACACAGTCAGAAATGTGTGCTCTTCGCGCTTCACCCTGGCAGCTCCAAGAAGGAAGCAATCGACCTGACTCCGTTGAGTCCAGTTGGCAGCAACACAGAAGAGGTAGGTTGCCATGCAGTTATGTTGGAACTTCCTAACTAGGAATACGTATCCACATCATGCCTTGCTTGTGCGTGCGGCAAGTATTTACTGTCTACATGAGCTAGTGTGAGTGTGGAACTGAAGACAGATGTTGACTATGCTCACACACTGAACGTTAACCTCAACTTAGAAGTCTACCATTGCCAGGCGATACAGACAATTTGGTAGTATATTTGGTTTGTCAAACCAATGTAAAGGTCAAAGTTCACTGACCGGCAATGCAAAGATCCAAGTTCACTGATAAAGTTCATTTTCCCATGCCCCCTCACATAGACTTCAGTTGCGCAGGATGATCTACCTAGTATAGAAGGTATTTTCCAGAGTGTCGTTACGGACAGGAGAGTCTTTGTGATGCTGGTGGTAACAATGGGACTCCTTATGATTGCACAGGGCTAGAGCCAACTGATAACATCGTCAGGTGTGTGCTTACTATGTAATGCCAAAACTCTATCCATAATGTATGTCATGGTATATACAACCTTTTATAGGACCATGTCAGCAGATCACATTGTGACCCTACCAGATGCAATAAAGATCTTGGCCAAGTCTGTGTTGGAGAATCAAACTGCAGTGTTGGAAATCAGGCGTACGTTTGTCGTCAAGGATGCACTCAAAGAGGCCCGAAAAGCCAAGTTCTGTCCTACCAAACGTGCAAAGGTAGTCTGAAAAGTCAGAAATCATAGTTGATGCCCTCTTGTCAATCCGGTATGTAATTATGGTTCATGCTCTGCTATGTGTAGGTTAGGTTTATTGGGGAAGGGGCTGTGGACCGAGGCAAGAGTTTTTCCGCCTATTTGCCTCTGGTTTCAGAAAGCACTTCTTCAGGGGTTCTGACTGTTCTTCAGCAACAACATCTAAGATTTGGCTTGTGTGGTTTTTCATCTGTACTATGAACCCCGTTTTGTCTACATTATTTCCCTTTCAGGCGAATGACATCTGCAACTTTGGGAGATACATCTCCATGTCTATCTGCCAGGGAGGCTGTGGAATACCGTTTCTAGCACAACCTGTGTATACGTACCTCTGTACAGGGAGGCATCATGTATGGCAGTGAAGGGATTCATGTTCAGAGAGAGAGAGAGAGGGTGAGGCAATCTTTGCGTCACGTATACCCAACTGGAGTGGATTTACATGCAAGGCATGTCCTTCATCGACATGTTGAAATCCCAAATGCCCCTTGGCACTTGGATGGCTACCATAAGCTGATAAGGTGGCGTTTTGTTATTCATGGAGCGATGGATGGATATAGTAGGTTAATCATGTTCCTGAGAGTTGCAGGCAACAATCATGCATGCACTGTATTGTCAACAGGAGCAATTGACCAGTTTGGACTACCCTCTCGAATTAGGATTGATGGTGAAAACTGGTCATCGAATTTTAGAGCTGGAACTCAGTGAAGAATACAAGCAATCTTGCAGCCAGTTTTCTCCTCTGCAGTGGGAAGATTTCACCTCTGATAATTGGGGCAAGCCTGAGCGAGCCCCACACTAGCGTGACTTCATTGCGCAGTGCGTGTGTATGTTTGCTTGCTTGTTTGTTTGCTTGGATCTTGCAATTACCGTAAATTTTAAATCAGCGAATTTCACTTGCACGTGCACAATAATATTCAAATTCTACGAACTCTAGCTATGCATCTCCTCGATGCAAGGAATCGTGAACCGTCTAGCTACCTGTTCGACGGACGATGGCGACATCAAAGACGGAGAGACCACTCGCGGACATTGGCTAGAGCACCGCGGACATTGGCTAGAGCACCACGAACATTCTGCCTCCTCGGTGGCGACACTCAGACAAAGACGGTGACTGCTCGTGGGCCTACGGAGCACCACGAACATTCTGCCTCCTCGGTGGCAACACTCGGACAAAGATGGTGACTGCTTGTGGGCCTACCACCATGGCCGGTGATGTTGCTGCTCATGGATAATACACACTAATGTTAGTCCTAGCCTCGTTCCCAGGCTCCTCCCCAGCTTTTGTCGCATACAGTATGTGACTAAAAGCTGGGGAGGAGCCTGGGAACGAGGCTATATTACAGTTGCTGTGATGTGTACGAGTGTATGTTTAGTGTCATAATTTCTGTGGCCTATGCTCATTGCCCAGTCACATTCTGATGACAGTCATGTGAATGCAACTGCTTCTTGCGTGTCCCGGTGCATGCACTTCGCTCAGGCTCGCCCTCCAATGTCCAGCATTCCACTAGTAACTACTGTATGCAGAACTTATGTTGTCTAATTATGACTTGTAAAGCCTGGTTTCGTTTATGACCATCGATAATCAGTTCAAATAGTCTACTGACACAATGCATCAATTTTGTATAGAAGCTAGGAGGAGGTTTTGTCACTGTGTAGTCTAGCTGCTAGACCCTCCCGAACGGAAACGCGGAAGGGAGATGAGGGTCTAGCAGAACCTGCATGAAATTGGATTCCAATCAGCTCGCACTGTTGAAAATCCTGCAAGCGATTACATCGTACCTTTGCGGTTTCGCACCAGAGAACATTAATGCCGATGAGAGCCGTTTCAACCATCAGAAAGTGTTGAAACAGGTATTCTACGTAGATATATCCAGCATGGCAGGGGGATGTAGCCTCGTTCCCAGGTCTTCTCACCCCAGCGTTTGTCGCTTGCAGTACTAACACGGGAGAAGGTCTGGTAAAACTTGTCATGTGCAAGTGACGTAGGTGGACGTAATGTGGACGTATGGAGGAGTGGCACATTCCCGAGTAAACCGCAAGGCTGTGTATAGAGCACGCGCTGTACGCTTTGACCGGATTAGTGTTGTACAGCTACTGAGCAGTCGGTATTGGGCGATCTTGGCAATGTTTCTCGGGTTCAGAAAGCTGCCCCACAGCCGTGCAAGAGTCCGAAGCCAGCCATATTTTGGAGTTCAAACGGCCGACTGTTGGGTACCCGCAGTGATGAAGTGTGCTTGAATATTTCTACACAGCTGTAAGTCTGGGCTGTATAAACAGCAGCTAGACTACAACTTGTGTATACTGTGCTACCAGAACCGGCTACAAAGCTTAAGGGGGGGGTTCCGCATTTTTTTACAATTTTTGTTACCACTCATAACTTCTTTATTTTTCATGCTATGCAGGTAATTTTTATACCAAAATGTAGCCCTTTCCATGCACTTCAAATTGTGTTATCACAAAATTGCATACCTACAGCCTGGTGAAGCCATGACACTTATAGTGACCAAACATGGTATGCAATAAATATTCATAACTCAAACCACA
Source organism: Axinella damicornis (assembly GCA_963931865.1). Lineage (NCBI taxonomy): Eukaryota > Metazoa > Porifera > Demospongiae > Axinellida > Axinellidae > Axinella > Axinella damicornis. The sequence goes on from OZ007508.1 coordinate 11,392,500, forward strand.
AGTGCCTTGACCTCTCCCCACTTAGTTTGCACTTAGACTAACCACAGATCTACACTTTGAGTGATTGAAATTAGCAGGTCTTGTAGTATAGATTTTAAAATGGAAAATTTAGAAATTCAACAAATTCAGGACAATTGGACTCATAATATCCACTATGGTAGAACTGAACCAATTTTAATCACTCAAATGAAAGAGCAGGAAGAGAGCTTTAAAATGATACCTTTAAAGTTGGTATAGGTCAAATATTGAGTGAGTTACGAATATTTTCATTCGAAAAAAAAGACGTTTTGAGAAAACGAGGCCCGTAGAAACTGTCCGCTATTGACACCTCGAGATGGGCCTTCTTCACCAGCAGAGCGGTAATAAATTGAAGTTTGATAACATGAGTAGCATGGACTATAACTTTATAGTGGAGCATGGAAAAGCTTTGAAACTTGAAATAGAAGTAGTTTATAGACAATAGTATAGAATAAAAATGTAAAAAAACTATTTTACAATTTTGAAAAAAATGATGAAAAAAATGCGGAACCCCCCCCCTTAAGACGGCCTTGCGTTTACTCGGGAATGTGCCACTCCTCCATACGTCCATATTACATCCACCTACGCCACTTGCATGTGACGAGTTTTACCAGGCCTTCCCCCGCGTTAATACTGCAAGCGACAACGCTGGGGTGAGAAGGCCTGGGAACAAGGCTAAGGGGGATGAACCCTATGCACGTGGGTGATGTATTTCTACTTTGCTTGCAAACAATGCGCATGTAGCAAAACTAGCTGCCAAACATGAATATGGCGTGACAGTTACCGTTCACTATGAACTCCACTACGTAACTCTCTAACTCACTCACTTGTCGCCTCACTCTCAGACCACAGCGTCACATTGTTAGTGGGCATGACAAATTTGGTTGCCGCAAGTTTCTCCATGAAATGCTGATTTTCAAGTAATTCGCAAAAGTTTTCTCCCCGCTATGTGGTACTTTACCGTGGCCGTCTGCTTGATTGCCTACGTCATTCCCATTCTGCCATCTGATTCGAGCTCTCAAATCCGAGAGCAGCCTCGCCCCATGTGATAAGAAATGTTGCTCTGAACACCAGACCCTCTTTTTCACATGTGCAGGGTGGGGTCGTGACTACTCTATCACCTGAGTGTGGATGTAGAGAATTTTAATGTTGTATAACCGGATCCAATCGACGTCAGATATATGGGTGAAATGGTGTGATGTGATCCCAAACTCGAGGAGCCTATGCTCGATTGTGCGACAACTGCAGGTAAACAACGATGCAATGTCACCTACTCAAAAGCCACTTTCCACAAGAAAAATCAGCTGTTCTTCCATTATTTGTAGCCGAGTACGACCTCTGTGCATGTCTGGTGTTCTGGAAATGGTCATTTGTCAAAGTAGTTCTCTTACAAATTGTAAAGCTTCAGGAGTCAAACTCTCAAGCAGGATAGCATACTGCAACGCTTGTGAGCACAGTTCGAACAGCTCGTCTAACCGCTCACTGGATACAGGTTGGCCAACTTTGGTCACCACTGCTTGTAATAATCAAGTCCATTGCAGTCTGAGGAAGTTCCTGGAGGTCAGCTTCAAACGACACGGTTGGGCAAATTACATATTGGAGATCCAAATGACAATATTAGAACGCGGTTGGGAACATTTCCCGGATCCCAAGAACGTTCCCGATAACAGTCTCGGGATCGATCTGGGGATCTGGGGATCGATATCGGGATTGATCTTGGGATCCGGGAACATTCTTCAGAATGCTAGTATGCGTTCCCGAGATTGCACTTCGATCCCGTGATCGCGCCGGAGTCAAGGAGATCGAGAAACGATCCAGTTGACAAAAACTGTTGTCGCATTTGGCATTCCATACCCATAAGCCATTTCAAATAGAGTGCACCTAATTTTTAAAGCTTTTAATTAACAAGCACTCCTGGTAGTAGTTGCAACCCTGGATGCAACTCACTGGTAGTGAAAGCTAAATATTACAGCACATTCCAATTAATGCACATGTCACGTGAGGACCATATTTCTCCTACCAGGAGTGTAGTAACAACAGCATGGGTGCATTTCAAGAATATCTCCCAAGATAAATACATACATGTATACCTGTGGTAGCTTCTGGTCTGATCCCTTGAGCAGTGAGATGGACTTCTTAAAGAAGACGTGGATCTCACTCTTTTCGGTGGTTGTGGTCAGGTTAAGGCTGGAGAGGGAGTCAGCATTGTCATTGCAGCGGTTGCGGGAGAGAGTGAACGCTACCACTGGAAGTTTGTCCTTCTTCTCAAGCATATGGACCAATGACAACCAAACATTCTTGTCCTGTAGTGTGTGAATGGAAATGTTTAGCTGTGATTCATAATCTATGTATGATTGTACGTAGTACAGTGGTGATCGATGCAAATGTTGTGTCACTGTAGTAAATGGTTGTAACGTACAAATGTGGCAATATGGCTCGCAAATGCTGTAGGGTTTGTCCATGGGGCTCAACTGAATGTAACACTTGCATACTGACATTTACAGGGCACCACTATGTTCTATAAAACACTGTGTGAGGTAGATTTTGACTTATTGCACCTCATCAGTGAGATACAGTCACCACGCTGAAACGTTGGAAGCTTTACAAGGCCTGTCTGTGGGTTGGAGGTTCTGAGATGCTTTCTCACTGTCGTTCAAGTCCACAATTCTTGCACTTTGACCTAGAGTCTCACTCACATAATTATCTCATTCTACGACAAATCTGTGCTCTCCACAACAGCCTGGTATTAGCTGCTAGCTACATAAGTTGGAGATAACAGTGAGAGTGGTTTAGGATGTGTCCAAAAGCATCAGTTAATGTATCATGTGCGGAAGTTTTAAATTCTATGTTCAGAACCATTAAGTCTATATATGTGTGCTGCATGTCCTTATTCGGCTGCTTGGAGGTCCTAATAACACACCACACCTTGGTGAGTAACACAGCAAGCCATCACAATACATCAACCACTGGTATACACTAGGTGAATGCAGGACATTGTGGCATGAGCAAGCTGCACTCATTTCGCCATTGAGGAGAGAATGAAGTATCAAAAGTTGCTGAGTGTCAGCGAGGTCACAATAGTTGTACGTAAGAAGTTTGTGGTAGTACATTTTTGGCACCAGTCTATATACGTAGCCACAGATTGTCAACTAAAACTTCAGACTTTCCTTCCTGGTCTTGCTTTTGCTATGTTTGATACCTTCTGAGCCTCGTTCCCCATTATTACACACTGCCATCCAGTGTAAACGCAATTGCACATGACAGACTTATTAACCTCGCCCATGCGGGGGCGAGGTTCTAGTAATCATCGTGTGTGTGTGTCTGTGTGTGTGTCTGTCTGTTACCGTTCTAGCGGGCGCTGCGGGTACTTGACGAGCGAGACCAAGGTATCAAAAGAAAGCGCTCGACGTAAGGAACTAAAGCAATATGGATAAAAATGTTTAGTTCGAGAGTTATGACAGTTTTTAGCTCACCGCGAAAAGTTTACTTGGTGCTTGTGCCACAAAATCGACATCAGCGGGTCACTAGCGCTGTTACTAGACTACTGGTACGTGAAGCGTGGCGTCTAGCGACACCAGCTACCACAAACCAAGCGGCACAAAGTGATAGAGCTAGCTAGCTATAGTCTGGTTCCCGATACCAGACCCCGAACGCGCACAGGATGACACATGATACTTGCACGTGCAGTGCAGTATGCGCAGCATGTAAAGACTAGACGGAGACCACTCGTGAACGAACCTACCTATCTCATTGGCTAATAGAGCACCCAAGTTCTGCCTCCTCGGTGGCGACAACAAAGACGGAGACAGCTCGTGGGTCTACCACCATGGCCGGTGACGTACCTGCTAGACTGCTTCAGCTAACGCTAACCTGACTCACACAGTTGCTGTCATGTGTACAAGTGTATGTTTAGTGTCATAATTTCTGTGCAGTCACATAATTGAGTCCGATGACCGTCATGTGAATGCAACTGCTCCATGCATGTTCTGCACCTGCACTTCACTCAGGCTCGCCCTCCAATGTCCTGCATTCCACTAGTAGATCTTATTGGTACGCTTCGCTACATGAGGGCGAGGTTTGCACTTTAGTGCTTTTTCATGGTATCAGCACCACTATATGCGCAACATCAGAAGTGTAATGTTTCATACGTTTTATACTATACTTCAATGAAATACTGCAATATGATTGGCCAATTGAAGGGGGTTTATTTCACTTCTACACCTGTAAATTTTACTTATACACCTGTAAAATTTCACTTATACACCTGTAAATTTCCTGTAGTTATAGGCCTAGTGTCATAGCTACATTTAGCATCATAGATACCTCTATTGTACAGTTCATGATTCGGTCTTGCCTGAACGGTTGCTAACTGTTTTGGTTGCTAATACAGACAAAGATTTGATTGGCTGCCAGCTGTATATAGTATAAATACCTTAAACGATGAAACCCTCGGGGCCTATGGAATTTAGATCCCCTTGGAAACCTATAAACACCCTTGCGCTTCGCGCGCGGGTGTCTATATAGTTTCCGCGGGGCTCTAAATCCCGTAGACCCCTCGGTTTCATCGTCTAACCTATAGATATTGCACGCGGCAGATTTACGGCATGGGAGACAGGACAGATCAACACAACGTCCACCACTCCAACTACAACTAGTGTGGGGCTTGCTCACGCTCGCCTAATTATGGCGACCCACAAACATTTAGCTGCATGTATGGAAGACACAACACTCTCAAGCAGTGGCGGTGTTCTAGTAGCAGCAAACAAACCTGCTTGGGATTGCCTTGATGTCTGACTTTGGGACCGTAGCTGGCAGCTGCCTTACTCGTCCTCTCCTTCTTTGCCTCTAGGGCGGCCTTGTAGCTGTAAGGAAAGGAGGCACAATGAAATGCAAGTACTTATTCAGCATACATATGTACAACATTATTACCATGTGCGAGAATGCGCAACTGGGGTTAAATGTAATTGGTCTGTGTGTCAGTGTGTCAGTCATCAGTGAGTCATCGACTTTCTCGGCAGTTACACCGAATCAGGGTATCTTGGAACTCAGAAATGAAAATGCAAATTTATGTAAACGCATTTCTGTGCTTCATAGATGGCAAAAACTTCCAACAGCTTGCCAAAGCTTGTATTTCGTCCGAGTCACCAGTTCAGTTTTATACCATACAGGTGGTGTACATGTATGCATTATTTTGTTTTGTCATTAATTTATTCTAGAGCTTGCACATCATGCAGTTCTTGCTACCGCCTGCTGTACACGTTTGCTTGAATCATTAGAGAGATTTGAAACACAATGCAATTGCCAAGATCACAGATTGAGGATTCTAATTTAGTGGTAAAAAACTATTACAACAATATGGGTAGGAGTAAGGAAATATATTTACATGGATAGGTACTATGTCTAGATGTAACAGAACACCTGTGAAGGAAACAAGCACTAAAAGAAGAGTGAAAGAGAAGTTTATTGAGGCAGAGTAATGCCAGAGCTCAATCAAAGAGGCGTAGGTTGGAATCGTTCGAAGACGAAGAGAAGCTGTGGCACAGGTAGCCAAACGCTGGGCGGAGTCTTTGGAAGAGAAGCAGGAGAGACAAGGGAAGCTGTGGCACAGATAGCCAAATGCTGGGCAGTCTTCAGACGAAGGGCAGGGGAGAAGCAAGAGAGTAAACAAAGTGTGTGAACTGAAGAGAAGGGTGTTCAAACGGATGGTGTGTGAACTGAAGGGAAAGGTGTTCAAACAGATGGTGCCTGAATACAGGAGAAAGGAGTTCAAGTGGACACTTAACAAACGAAATTGATGAGCTATAATTCGCAAAGATATGATCGTTAGAGAGAAAGCTATATAGGCTTTAGACAAGCTACATACGTATGAGGAAAAGATTAACATGTCTAGACCAATTGTTAGACAGTGGGAAAGACAGGAAGATGACAGGGTTAGACAGCAAAAAATAAAGATATAGTGTAAAGCAGGAAGATGGAGAGTAAAATCAGGAAACGTGTCCGGATAGAAGGAACGGAAAGGTCGCAAATTAGGATGGAATTGCAGAAGTCTGATGAACAGTACGTGTGCCCTTTGATCTTTACGTACATAAAGGACTGTAGGAACAGCCCAGTGTGTACAGAGTTGTAATAAGATCACCACTCATTTCAGATATGAACAGCAACTGGCTAGTATGCCATGTGTAATGTCACAGTATAGTACGTACGTGTGGAAAATCCCAGACTCAGAATGAATACATGAAGTGCACACCTCTGACTATGTGTATTGCTGTTATTGTGATCTGATCAGATATGCAGAACCTTGCATACTATACGTAGCATGCACATGCAGCATGCATTGAAATTTTATATCGTACATGCATGAAATCATTCACATGCATAAATGTACATGATAATTACTTTGCAAGACAATTATGTTCATGTGCCTTCAACAAGGTGCCAGTGATGGTGACACGGAGGTTGAGCTTCGCCTAATTAGACCTAAAAAGCAAAACATACCAAGAAACAGATCCCTGAAAAGTCTACTACAAGACTAAAACAAGTTGACTGACAGTGACAATAAACAGGCTAGTGGCACCACTAAAACAACACATACGTAAGACTACTTTGCAAAAGAAGCTGACTATGGAACGCCAAGTGTGACAAAAGTGGTGCTTTCTCAGAGTGCAGGCTGTTTGCAATTTTTGGATCGTGGCTCAGCGATTCTGCGAACGTGTTTGTGATTCTTGGATCGTGGCTCAGCGATTCAATGAACGTTCCGAAAATCGTTCCGCGAAACGTTCCGAAAATCGTTCCGCAAAACGTTCTGGAAATCGTTCCGCAAAACGTTCCGAAAATCGTTCCGCAAAACGTTCTGAAATCAAAGGTATGCACATGCGTAGTTGCCACGTGTTCACCAGAGAAGGGAGATGGCACAGCGTTCAGATCGGCCAACAGAACCCTCGAGCCAGTCTCTGTCTAATGCAGATGTGGAGAAGGCTAAACAGGCAATCAAGTATCTGTCCTCCCTGGATCTCCCCGAGGCTAGTGGTAGCAGCCATTCCGAAGGGTCAGGTCTCAGCAGTGGTTCATCTTCATCAGGATCAAGTAGGCCAGGTACAGGAAGTGCACAAAGACCCCATTGTTACTGTGTGGAATATGTCGCACATTTTGGAAGAATGCACAATTGGAGCAACTATACATCAGTCTGTATATGACTGCTGATTCTCTTTTACTAGGAATTATGCAGGCTGCTGACAAGGCTCTTGACTCGCTAAAGCGCATGCGAGCAGGCATGGCAGCAGACCGCAAAGTTGGCAGGCCAAAGATGAAGCGTGAGATGGCTACCCTGTTTCATCCAGGAAAGAAGCGCAAGTGTGATAAGCGTTCAGAGTGGCATCACAAATTCGTTTGCCTGGCTTACCGGGACCAGGAACGCATTCCCACCACAGACGTTGAGAAAGAGGACCTCTTCCAGGCTGGATTAGGGGAAATATGTAATGGCCCTTGCTTTGTATCCCTTACTGCTCAGTAGGCTACCACTGAACATAACTCATTGATCCCCTATATGCCCAATGCACTTATTGCCAGCATGAAACTGTTCTGTGGACACAAATAAACAATGCAATCATGTAGCCAAATATCATGTTGCTGACCTGTTGGCACAAATATCTCCAAGTCGGAAAAAACCCACAGTTGCAAGCCACTGTATGTATATATATGAAACCCCTGACCACAAATCTCAGATCTAGGGTAGTATAATATTATATAGCTGGCTTTCGGAAGAAGGGGGTCAGCATAGTTTGTCCAAAGCTCATTTCCTACACACTCCATTTTCCACCACTTTGAGCTTAGGAATTCATGTGCACTGCATCGGTTTTGGTATAGGCCCTTAGCATTTTGTGTATGATGATTAGCTGCCAAGTGTATCCTGATTCTTTATCTGTAAGCTAAGCCATTGTTATAAATATATATAGCTACAAATATGTGGTGGGTGTTTGGGAGATATGTTTGACGAAAAAGAGAGGCAACTGCAAAGGCTACGACATTCCAACTGCCTGACATAATAAGACAATGAACAGCAAAATAAGTAAAATGCACTATGCTGTGGCTCAGCTAGTGTTGGTGGTAGCACTGGTTGTTTCAGTGGTAATAATATCCATACCCTTACACTGCCTAGCTCCCTCACACAGCAGACACTATATACTTAAAAACATTTAAAAATGTAACAGGATGTAGGGATACCAGAACGGCAAAAGTAAGGAAACAAGGTAGGTATGATCACACAAAACAGTGAAGTATACAATCCCCCCTACAGATCTTTTTCCATAATTATATGTGTATAATGAAGAAAGATATGTAGGGGGGGATTGTATACTTCACTGTTTTGCGTGATCATCCCTACCTTGTATCCTACTTTTTGCCGTTCTGGTATCCCTACATCCTGTTACATTTTCAAATGTTTTTTATTACTTGTTTTTTAGAAGCAGGCGCATGTTTGAGCTGAAATTTGCCATCACAGAAGTTGTGAAAAAGCGTTGTGATGTTGCACTGCTCGGTTGAAAATGCTGCTGTTTCATCGAAAACCATCATGAGAGATTGAGGCAACGTTGAGCCAAGTTGTCTGAAGAAGAAGAAGAAAGAAAGAAAGAAAGAAAGAAAAACAATTTGCCCGTTTTGCGAGTGCCTGCTTTGGTACATTCGCGATGGTTTTTCGCAATGCTGGGAGTCTTGTTGACATGAAAAACACTCGAACATGACTGGTATGTTGTTATAAAGGCATAATTATAAGTGTACCGTTTCTGAGATTTGGAGAGATTTTTTTTTGCATTAGAATATATATTGCGTGTCTGTCATATCCCTACGTATAGAGTCTACCGACTCTATGATAATCCCTGGAATATAATTATTCTAACTATTTCTCCTGTTCCACCACCTTGCCTTTCCATGCTAACTGTATGGAACCACTCTGAAAGTTTCCCTTAGTAGGCAAAATTCCCATTGTTATAGGCCAAATTCCCAATGCTATGGTGTCAAAGAGAATACCCCAAAAGACCAAGCATCATGTTGATCCTTCGCAAGAGGAACTCCACATGCCTGGCTCTTCACATCACAGTTAAATTGCAGTTTGCTTGACACATATACAACACCAGGATTATCCATGCCATGGTCTTTTGATAATCCATTGCACTGTAATTGCACCGGCAATTGCCTTAATGGCATTCGCACAATCATATTTTTCGCTGCTGTTTCATGCCCAACAGAGCTATAGGTCCTCTGGGTGGACTGGTACAAATCTGTAACCACTTTCAGCAATGCAGAGAACACAACTCCTTTTGAATGCTATCACTGGCTCCTTTTGGACTTTAAAAATCCATGATTGTCACCCCAAACATACTACGTAATTTGTACCCCAGATGTTTCCCCTAATACGAATCCCAGCAGTCAGCCCATTTTTCTTGCAATTCTAGCAAGGATAGGCCGTCACAAGTTACGGAAAAGAACCCTAAGACCCTTGAAAATGCTATTAAAGACATTGCAGTACTGCATTATTCTCGTCGAATAATGCCACATGGCGGCCATGTTGGAAACCGCCCACCACGGCTGACACAGGCACAATTTCACATGCCTCAATATCTAAATATGTTCACAGTATACTACTCTATATGTGTACCAATTTTGGTGCTTTTATAAAAAAGTGAACGATTGGTTTGATATGCCGCTGCACTATTTACAATTTTTGAGCTTTGCTCTACATTGTATCCATAAGCCATGTTCTTGCAGCTTTCAGAGATGTCTACAAAGATGGTCATATTTCTAGTAGCCCCATCCAGTTGCTCCTGGATGTTTGCATCTCCCCAAACGGGGATCGGCATCTGACCACGTACTACCACGATTCGTTGGCATCTTTGGTTGTGGGTTTCCACTTACACATTCACGACCTTCTTCCTTCACATAACGTGCTTGCGCTAAACTGCTTTGAAACCAGCTCGAAACCACATCCTGGAGGTGCTTACGTAAGCCGGTTCCTTAATCAATTTAGCACGTTTACAGTCAGTCAGTCAGTCAGTCAGTCAGTCAAATGTTAATGTCCCCTGCCAATGCAGCCGATCCAATGTTGGACCTACATGTACATGAAGCCGGTTTAGTTTGAACCGGTTTGTAAATGGGCTACAGATTACTTGTGAATTTGCTGCTTCACAGCATGTACATAGATATCCCACCTAGTACCCGTTACTGTAGCAACTGCTACATTGAGTAATGAGTTCCAAGCGACCCATGTCTCAATCCAAAGCAACGAAAACCGCATGCATTGAAAACAGGTGCAATATATCTCAAAAGTCATTGAACATGCGTTAGAGGCGCCCTCGCAAGTATGTACTTGCGCTTGCGTGAGCATGTCGTGTGCGTACGTGCAATGGTAACGTGCATACTCAAGAGCGTCCATACACACACGCGTCAGTACTATAATTTCTCTGCATGAGAGTCATGTGCATGAATCGAGCGCGTACATGTGGGTCCTCAAGTGCACAGCATGTACATTATAGCAAGCAATAAGTAGTCGTACGCGTGCTAAAAACAATGTGAGGGACTCGCGAGTTCCATTCAAGGAGATTTGAGTAAATATTGTCACATGAAAATCATGTGTTTGAAGTGAATTGTGTACCCTTTCGTGATGAATTTGTTTTCCTCTCCCACAATCTCGAACAGCTGGTCACTGGTCTGCTTGCTGTTGCCCGTGTAGAGGAAGTGCTTCAGTGGCACAGGGCGCTTCAATGTGCTGATCACAAACAGCTTCTTGCACTTTGTGTGGCTTAACAATAAAGAATAGATAAAAAAATTAACAAGGCTACATATTCTGTGGCTTTATGTTTACCATCTACTGTTATGCTAACAACGCCTACAGACTTTAGACAGTCTCATTCCCAGGTGTACCCTGGTTTCTGCTCTTCTATTCATGTTGATGGAAACAGAAAGCACAGAAAAAACAGGGAAGGCCTGGTATCATTCATCATGTCAATGACGTCAAGAGGACGCGATGTGGACGTAGGGGGGGTGGGGTCTATAGTAGTGCAGCATGTCCTGGATCAGTTCATCATCCAGTTGGTTATGTAGCTTTGAGTGTGTCACTGCTAGTCCAGACTCTAGCTGCTGTAGACAACTCCACTCGGCCAGCGTTCAAACCTATTTGGGGTTAGGCCCCACCCACCAAGCATTCACGTGACGAATGGTACCAGGTCTTCCCCATTTCCACCGCTCTTCTGTTTCAGTGCATTATTGTCAAAGCAAAACAGGGTAGGCCCGCTGAGAGCGAGGCTGGATTTCGGAAGTGATTTCTAGCCTTGAGTTTCAGCTCAACTCTTTATCTTCTCATGTTCCATCCTGACCATACGTACAATGGAACATGAAACAATCTTTTCTTACAAAAGCGCCTGCTGATCAATGGCTCATCAAATTCCTACTCAATGCAATATTGCTCACCAAGGGTGGTGATCGCCAGCCAAAACCTGGTTGCTTAACTTGTACTTGCTCACTGAACAACGACCATGTTTGCTAACCGAACATGGTCATTGCCAACAGAACACATACCAAATACAGTGGCATAGTGTACGTATACCGAATCAGCTAAGTCTCTGAATAATCCCCTGCTGACACAGGTCAAAACTGAATACTGTTACATACCGTACTTTCGCGATCAAACGCCACGACTATTATTTATTTCATCACGCAATTTACTGCGGCTAATATTCAAGCATGGCCACTAATCAAACGCAGTGTTTATGAAACTCAAGGAAGCGAGGAAATGGATTGGAGCACCGTGCATGCACAAAGAAACATGAAGTTTTGCTTCAGCCCCGTGATCATCTTGACAAAACAGTAGGAAACTGCCAAAGCCATTACTGTCGCGAAAGATTTCACCCGTCACATGTCGCTCACTCCCTGTGCCTCAACGTCAGGAAAGCCAAACGTCCTTACACAGCTCTAAGGGATCATGACCAACAATCCGTCCTCCTCTCTTGATGCTCACAGCTAAACAGTCACGGTATTCGACAGCTAGACAAAGCGCTTCAGTCAATCGCCAACCATCAATTACTAGATGTGGCTACTAAACAAGGGTGGCGTTTAATTGGTTCAGCCCTTCTGGAGGTGCGGTTATTATTCGAGGGCGGCCACTAATCAAGAGTGGAGTTTGATCACAGAAATACAGTAATTGATGGCTCTCATTACACCCATTCCCACACACTTACCCCACCCAGTCAGCAAACTCCATGGCATTGGGGACAGTAGCAGAGAGCATGATGAGGCCCACATGGTCAGGTAGCATGATCAATACTTCCTCCCACACCACCCCTCTCTGCAAGTGTGTGTGTGTGCATTGTGGTAAATTGTTCCATTCACAATGGTACTTTCGTGTTGGACTTGCACAAGCCAAGTTAAGGGCTTCTGGATAAGCAATTGATCATAATGACTGTGGTACTTATGTACAGTATCTATGATGCACATAAATTCCAAATGCATAGGACTTCCAGTTGGCCACGCCATCAAACAATGACATGAAAGTACAAAAATCTCTGGAAGTTTGAATGGCATAAGTCCAAATAGAGCCCACCCAAAACTATCTGAGGGGGTTGGCAATCTGGTTTTTTACTTGCATCTAGGCCTTAGGGTAGCTGGCAAAGACACTAAGTTTGAAGCCTCAAGCTTTTTTTAGTTTGGCAGTTATAGAGGGCACCAACATACATGTACAGGAAAAGTAGTTTTTGGTGACTGCCTTCTTTAGGCTTCAAACTTGGAGGATTTACTAAGGTCTATACATGCACCCAAGAAATCAGATGGCCAGCCCCCTCAGAAATTTTTTGGTGGGCTCTATTTAGACTTATCGAAATGTGCCATTCAATAATGTAATACATTTATGTACTGCATGGGTGGTTTAGCCTCGAACCCAGGCGCGGAGAAGGGGGAAAGAGTGCCTGGTATCCACTGTTTGCACATGCGCTTAATTATTACATAAAACGACATGGATTTATGCAGATGACGTCGCAAAACTGTCCGAGTGAGAACAATGACGTCTATACCACACAACGAAACCACGAAGACACGATCGCAGCTTTGACTCTCACGTTTGGAACTTGGTCATTTATCAATACCATGAGGGATGAGACTACAGTGACTACGCTGTCATCTCGGGCAAGCTTCACATCAAACACGAACGGTATAACACAATGACTTACCAAAACCAGTGCGTAGACAGAGTCTCTTCATATAGTCACTTCAAAGATGCCATCTGCTCGAGTTCGAGTGTCATCGCTGCACACCCAAGTCACTGAAGGTACAAAACAGCCTTGTCTAATGTCTCGATCTTGAATAAAGTCGCCATTATTGACAAAATATGATCGCGATACAGTTACGAACACGTATCTGACGTCAACAAGCCACGGGAATGACGTGGTCTTATCCGGGATTCCTGGAATGTCGGTAAATTAAGCGCATGCACAAACAGTACTAGTGTATACCAGGTGCTCTTTCCCCCTCCTCCGCACCTGGGTTCGAGGCTAGGGTGGTTAATGGTAAGATGATCAGGAAATGAAGGGAGGGGGATGAAGGGAGGGGGGTGAAGGGAGGGGGATGAAGGGGGGGGGGGGGGGGGGTGAAGGAAAGGGGATGAAGGAAAGGGGAAGAAGGGAGGGGATGAAGGGAGGGGATAAAGGGAGGGGGATGAGGGAGGGGATGAGGGAGGAGGATGAAGGGAGGGGGATGAATGCTGGGAACATACATATACCGTACTCTCGCGAAAGTCCGCCCATGGGCGCTGCATCTTACTTTCTCACCAAACAGGGGGGTGGGCGCTCTTTCGAGTGTTTCCGCATTCAACCTTGAAAGAGCGCCCACCTTTGTTTACGTATACAAGTAGCGCAATATCAGCGATCGAGCAGCAACCGCGCGTGAGTCAAAACCCTCCCAGCACATCTACATCGCTGGAGTCACTAGCAACATCACCGCTCACCATGTCGTCTTCGCTGCCACCAAGCGCTGGCTGAGGTCCAGCGTGGAGGCCTCGAGGCCGCGGGGCCGTCGTCAGCACAGGCAACACACATGGACACCATAGATACGGATACACAGACTAATAGAGACTTGCTGCAAGGAGGTTCTTACCTCAGATACGCTGGAACATCTCACTAATGCGCTCCATTGCCTGTTACACGAGGCACGAGGCTATAGCGCGAGGGTGGGCGCTCATTCGAGTAAACTTTGACCCTATATAGAAAATTGAGCCAAAAGTGGGGGGTGGGCGCTCTTTGCGGAGTGGGCGGACTTTCGCGAGAGTACGGTAGTTGCGACTGTTACTGACACATACCTCGGAGTCATTAATGTAGTGGACCTCATCAAATATCACCCACTCCACATCTCGGATCACGTCAGAACCATTGTACAGCATGGACCTGAGGGGAGTGGTCAACTCATCTTTTAGCCTAAACATGTTACTGAATGTTTATAATAGGCTAAGCTCTGAGACCAAGGAATCTACATGTACATGATTTGTGTAGGGATCTAAAGGGTGCCAGCTGTGCAAACAAAACAAGGGGACCCTGAGCGTTACAAACATATATAAGCTAGCTCAGATTCGACTGCCCTGCTGCACGATTAGTTGCCTCACTTCCCGCTCGGCAATTATTGTGTAGATCCCATTGCTGAGGGGTCAAACAGATTACGTAAGTACTATCGCACTGAAATTGATGATTCTCACAGAGACAATATTCAATGTGGCGAGCAACGGCGGGATGATAATACCCAGACATGCCTATACTTAGACAAAGCTGCAGTCGGACATCTTGATGTATTATCAGATGACATTCCTTCTTCTCTGAAGCAAAGATTTTTTGCAGGTTTTGGAAGCATAATTATGACCGCTGTTCCGCAGACGGTGTGTACATGTGATTGTAGCCGTGCTCAATTGTAGCGCTAGGGAATGTTACCAAATGTTGATCGGGTCTCCAGGTCTATATACATGTATCAGGCAGAATGTTTCGTCCTATTCTGGCACAAGTATGCACGTCCAACTATACATGTTGTCTGATAATCGGTGACTTGCTCCAACAACCAGAAAATCGTCTCTAGAATAGACTACAGAGTGACCAATCTCAACAATACTCTCACTTCATGTCTGGGCATGTAACAGAGAAAGCTCAAACAACACCTTAGACAACCATTGCCTATGCAACTTCTAAATAACTACCTCAAGATTTCAGTGGTCATGATAAGGCATGGGGCTTCAGGTCGGATCTGAACGTCTCCCGTCAATAGACCAACACTAGCTTCACCAAATGTCTTCCTGAAGTCCCGAAACTTTTGATTCGACAGTGCCTTAATTGGAGAGGTGTAGATCACTCTGAGAAGGTTAAAACAGAGTTTTGGAATAGACGTATGTGCATACATACCTCGAGCAGTCTGCCCATTTATTCAGTCTATTGGTTGTTCCCTACACCTCCTCCTCCTCCTTCCTCACTCCTTACCACCTCCCTCACAATCCCCCTCCCACGATCCCTTCCTCCACCCCTCCCTCCTCCTCCTCACCATCCTTTCCTCACTCCCTACCACCTTTCTCACACTCCCCCTCCTACGATCCCTTCCTCCGCCCTCCCTCTCTCTCCCTCCTCCTCCTCACCATCCTTTCCTCACTTCCTACCACCTCCCTCACAATCCCACTCCCACGATCCCTTCCTCCGCCCCTCCCTCCTCCTCACCATCCTCTCCTCACTCCCTACCACCTCCCTCACAATCCCCCTCCCACGATCCCTTCCTCCGCCCCTCCCTCCTCCTCCTCACCATCCTTTCCACACTCCTTACCACCTCCCTCACACTCCTCCACTCCCTCTCTCTCCTCCTCCTCAGTATCCCTTCCTGTGCCCCTCCCTTTCTCCCCCCTCCCCCCTCCTTCCCTCTATCATCACTCACTTCTTCCCTCCCTTGCTCTCTCCCTCCCTCCTTCCTTCCCTCCCTCCCTCCCTCCCTCCCTCACTCCCCCCCCCCCCCCCCCCCCCCCCCCCCTCCCTTCCTTCCTTCCTTCCTTCCTTCCTTCCCTCCCTCCCTCCCTCCCTCCCTCCCTCCCTCCCTCCCTCCCTCCCTCCCTCCCTCCCTCCCTCCCTCCCTCCCTCCCTCCCTCCCTCCCTCCCTCCCTCCCTCCCTCCCTCCCTCCCTCCCTCCCTCCCTCCCTCCCTCCTTCCCTCAGTCTATACGTCTCCCTAGTCATGCACACCTTGTCATGTGATTTGTGGACAGGGCAATGGCATACTCAGCAACCACGGTCTTGCCAGCAGAAGTGTGAGCAGCAACAAACACACTCTCATGCTTCTCAAGGTGAAGAATGGCCTGCTTCTGGAAGTTGTCCAGCTCAAATGGCCACTAACACAAAAAGTGGTGTATGTATGAATGGTGAAGAAGGTGGAGAAGGATCATAATTATATGGAATGTACCATACAGAATAAGTTATCAATCACTGGATGATCAGATGCACCAACATGGAGAAGAACCCACTGGCCAACCATACAGAACTGCACCAGAGTGCACACTCTCTGGTATCTCAAGTTGGAGCACAAAAAAACATGTTCTGCTTGCAGTAGAAAAGTGACTGTTGGACAAGACCCCAACTTCAGTTGTAGGTTCTGCACCATAACACAGGGTTTCATACAGGGGGGGGGGGTTGGCCCTGGGATTCCCCCCCCCCCCCCCAGAAAACAGAAGACAATATAAATTAAATATTAAACTGGTTGGACATGCAGCAGTATAAGTAGTGAATAAGTGAAGTGTGCTAGCTACATCTCGGTGGTTTTTCTCTTTAAAAACATCTACAATCTCATTACAGACTACTTGTAAGCAAAAATCAATTTGTGGATTTACCCTCTTCAGTGGCGGATTTAGGGGGGGGGGGGGGGTAAGGGCCCGGGGGGTGCAAATGCACCCCCCTTTGGTGGCACATGAATGACTATGCAGCAGTGGCATGCAGCAACAACAACCAGGGCTAGGCTGAGGCACAGTTACACACTCACGTATCAGTTCCTTACTGATCTTCAGACGTTTGACAAGGCCTAGAGTTGCTTCGGTTCTGACTTCCGGCAACTCACTTAGCTAGCACGGAAACCAGAGAGCAGTGGCAGTGCAGTGCAAAGCACGAAGGTGCTACGATAGCCCATCCAGGCAATTGAAAAATGACCGCGAAAAAATTTTTCCGCGCTTTGCGCGGATGACAGATCAGCACTTCGCACCTCTGTTCACTACATTCACCACTGAACACCCCTTTCAGAATTTCTAGATCCGCCACTGCTCTTCTTTCTGATGTTGCAAGCTTCACTAAATTTACATGTACTGTACACGATGACATGAATGAGGCAGGTAGTCTAATACGTACCCAGATCTCAACATGTCAGTTGGTCACAACCCTGTGTATGATGTGACGTGCCGAGGGAATGGGAGGGGGTGGGGCTTGCATGGGTTGCCATGTGTCCCCCCCCCCCCCCCCCCAGCAAAAAATCCTGTATGAAACCCTGTAACAGCTTCGGATATCAGCAACAACAAATGGCAAACCACACCATCAGCTGCCGATAATAGAGGATATGAGACTTAATGATATTCCAAGAGGTCAAGGCTGTCATGATGATGAATTTCTCTCTTGGATCAGATGGTACGTTCTTCAGGCATACAGTTCTGCCAAAACCTCATTCTAGGAAGGCACATGGTGCTCATCTAATTATTGAAGCTTGCCAGACATGAACTTTCACGGTAGTATAAGCAAAAAAAAAAAGCTTTTTGGGCTCCATTTTAGCAAGAGTTCATAACAATAAGAGTGTGCAACTGCCATATGCGTTCCACCAAGGGCGCATCGAGCCGCCGAGAGGGCATGCAACGTTCATAGACGGCAAATGCTTAGTGTTACTAAATATAGAATTCAAATTTTGACTGTATAAACCGTAGACACGTGCCCCTTATGCCGTCACTTTTGTACAAACGATCGAGGTGGCTAGCACGAGGACCTAGCTACCTAGCGTGAGCTCCTTTCGATGCTATCATTCCCTCCCTCCAACTTACGCAAAAGCAAATGTCGAGCTGTTGTGCTGTTGTCGAGAGCGGCAAATGTTGGCTTGCATCCGGCGATACTTTCTCGAATCTGGGCCTGCTACACTGGTAGGAGAGCTACCCGGACTAGAAGTACTTGGGCTAGAGATCGCTTGGATGGCGTTTCTGTACCGACATCGGTAGCACTCATATCTTCCTTGCCCAGGAATGAGTTCTGTCGAATGTCCGTAACCGTACCGTGCACGCAATTTCACGTGCTTTACCGGAAACGTTATTTTTAGTAACACTCAGCACTACGCTGTCTATACGTGCACTATAGGAAGTTGCATGCCCTCTCGCCGCCTTCGGCGGCTCGATGTGCCCTTGGTTCCACTACTGCCATCTGACAGTATGACATACATGTAGGCAATCAGTGTGTACATGTACATAAGGCTGTGTAAACTCTGTAGTATTCATAGGAGCATGTAGCTGCTAAAACTTCACCACTGATTGAATCAATCAGTGGTGAAGTAGTAGCAGCTGCATGTAGCCTTGGTCCCAGGCTCCTCCCCCTGCACGCACTGACGAAAAATACCGGGGCAGAGAGCCTGGTATGCTTTCGCACGTGATACGTGGCACGTCGACATCACTGCTATAATTCACTTACATCACAACTGGAGCGTGCCGACTTCTGTAGCAGCGATAGATCGACATAGGGAAGCAGCGCTGTTTAACGGACTTTCACCAGCCACTGGTGAAAGTCTGTAAACAGCGCTGCATTCAATGTATACGCCAGTACCATGACCTTCTCGAGACATAGGGAAGATTTACCGATGGCGACGACTGTGGAGAACGTTACCTGGCAATACAGACCCCCGTGGATAGCGATACAGTTCAGTATAATCTACAGAATGTACCTTACTTGTTCCAGACTGTCCAGTGACAAGAATCTGTCCCCCAGGATTGATGAGCGCCATTTACTGCACAGCGTGGTGTTTGTTTACGCTTCTACAGGCTAAGACTTGTAACTCTCGGTTACCAGTTCCATGCTTCAAAACTACATACAATAATTATACAGCAGCTGCTGCACGTGAGTGACGTGAACACTTACACTGCTGATGTTTCATGACCTCAGTGCCGTGGAATCACGTGCGAAAGCGTACCAGGCTCTCCCCCTCTGTAATTTTCTTCTGTAATTTTCTTCACCGCACGCACAGGGGGGAGCCTGGGAACGAGGCTACCTCCTATGTGTGAACTATGAATACTACAGAGTTTACACAGCCTTACGTACATGTACATGTACATGCAGACCACACTGATTGCCTACTGCCCAGATGGCAGTAGTGGAACCCATATTATGGCAGTTGCACACTCTTATTGTTATGAACTCTTGATTTTAGGGATTCTGGACATGCAGTGAGGACATGTGCAACAGTTCCGGGTTCTCCGTTGACATGTACTCTGCACAGGATACTGGTGGGCACGCACTGAAATAAGTAAACTGCCACAATGTAAATACGTATATGCATGTGTTATTAAACTTGCATGGAGGGTATACTCACTGTTAACCCGTGTGTACGTGTACCTGGTGTGCCATGTTGGGAACTCTTTGGTGGAAGTCGTCCACAGGGGTGTTGAGGTCGTCTACCTTCTCCGACCACTGCCTCCTTTTTACACCAACATCAACTCCTTTCATGTGTGGTTGATCCAGGGCATGGGAAGACTGGGTGTGTGATGTCTATGGATGTGTGATATGCATGTGTGTGTGTGTGTGTGTGTGATGTGCATGTGCATGTGTGGTGGGTGTGGGGTGTGTGTGGTACAGTGTGGTGTATGCAGTATGTGGTGTGTGATATGCATGACGCTGCGTCCTCAAAGCCTGCCTCAGTGGGAAGGGATGTGGCTGATGTTTCTACACATGCCATTAATGCGCATTCGCGAACAGATGCTACTGCTACTGTAGACTCATGTGGGGGAAGTGAGAATGCAGTGGATGGTGGTACTGTTGGGTGCACGTGTAAGGTCAAAAAATGTGATAGTAAAAGATGCATGACGTGTAAGCATTTAGTCGAGGGTGATTGTTTTATTAGCAATACTACAAACAGACGCTTTCGTGTTTTAGGTTCGGATACTGCTATGACTTGTTCGACCAGTAATGTTGTCTACCTTATTTCGTGTAAGAGATGTGGTCTTCAATATGTTGGTGAGACGAGTCAGTCGCTTCGATGTAGATTCAACAATCATAGGGCTAATCTTAAAAGGTTAGGACAACAGCATATATACAGGCATTTTAATTCTGATGGTCACAGCATTGATGATCTAACCATCATGCCAATAGAAAAGATTGTAGATAGCGATGATGATAGGCTTTCACTACATGCTAAAAGACTGTCCAGAGAGGAATATTGGTATCGAGAGTTGTGCACTATTTTTCCATATGGTTTAAATGATAATGTGAAGGGAGTTGGCAGTATCTCAAGAAAGATTGATAGCACAGTAGTATGGGGGTTATTCAATAAGCATTCTCGTAGGAATAGAAAGAGAGGAAGGAAGGGGAACAGGAAGTATAGGGACAAAGACAAGGTGAAAGGTGATGCAGAGACTTTATTGAAGGGCTATAAGAAGCCAGGATTTGTTAGGACATTACGGGGTTTCGTTTTAGGAGTAGCAAAGAATTGTTTACACGAATTAGTACAGCTAGCTGAAGTGATTTTGAGGGATAAGCACTTACCTCAGTATTTGGCTTTGATCATCAAGGATATAATTAGATGTAGAAGAGGGGATTTAGTAATTCACAATCATAACAGCATTTTTCAGCATAGCAAACCAAAGAGTTTTATAGGTGTGTATTTTCATAATAAAGGGATAGAAATGATCAATATAGCAGGAATTTTACATAGCAAGGTTGTTAGAGATACGATACCAACATTCTTCTCCGACAAAGAAACTCCGGTAGTTAGTTATAAGTATTCAAAGACCATTAGATCAAAGTTATTTAATCATAAGCAAACTGTTAATGAAATCAAGTTCAAATCCGATAAACAAAATAGTCATAGTAAATGTGATTGCGAAAAATCCGAGTACCTTTATCATCCAGCTGGTCATGTTCTTACAGGTGATTTAGGAATAATCAAAGATAGAGTACTTCGAAAACTTATCTCTAAAGGTCCATCCTTTAGAGAGCAAAACAATATTAATTGGCAACTTAATTATGAAATATGCGCTGAGTCAGTAAAGGAGTACAAACGTAAATGGGCCAATAAAGAAGGTGTTGATAAAAATTTACTTAATGAGTGGGAGGGCACAGTACTTTCTCTTTTGAAGAAGAGAATTGATAAACTTAAAGGTAAATATGGTCATAGGGTGAAAGTCAAGCAAATTCTTAGAGATAGGGTTCATTTACAGTATTTGAAGGATTTTCAGGATAGGTATGTGCTGGTACCAGCAGACAAAGCAGGCAACAATGTAATCATAATCTGTAAAACGTATTATACAGAGGTTATATGTAAGGAACTCGCAACTAAGCAAGGAAAGCCACAAACCTACCATGAATGTAGTTTATCTTCAAGTGATATAATACAAAAGCATTTGGATTTTATGAAAGCAGAGCGTTTACAGGTTCCTTTAAGCATGCATCAACTTCCTTCATTTTACTGGTTGCCTAAGCTGCATAAGGATCCCTATGGTAAAAGGTTTATAGCGGCTTCCAATGCTTGTACTACAAAGCCTCTTTCCCAGTTACTTACGGCATGTTTGACTTCAGTTTTGAATCATTATCAGGAGTATTGTAAAGGGATTTTTAATAACAGTAATGTCAACAGTTTTTGGGTAATAAATAACTCAATTGATGTTTTGAAGATAATTAGTAACATAAATAATAGTGGACGGGTAGAATGTTTTGATAGCTATGATTTTTCTACTTTGTATACTAGTATCCCACACCAGTTGTTGAAAGACAGTTTAAAGGAGTTAATAATGGAAGCATTTTTGAAAAGGGGTGCTACTTATTTAGTTGAAAGGCGAGGTCGGGCTTATTGGTCCACACAGAAAGGTAAGTTTGGTATTTCCGTTACAGAGAGTCAGCTTGTACAATATGTAGAGTACTTAATAGACAATATATTTATACAAGTGAGTGATAGGGTATATAAACAGGTAGTAGGAATTCCCATGGGTACAGATTGTGCTCCTTTACTGGCAAATCTCTTTCTTTTTCGTTATGAGTACAAGTTTATTAAGGAAACCCTACGAAATAATCCTTACAAAGCAAGAAAATTTAACTTCACAGTTCGATACATAGATGATCTTCTTACTATTAATAATCCCTTCTTTGATGATGAAATAGGTAATATATACCCTAAAGAGCTCAAACTTAAGAAGACAACTGAAGCCTTCAATAAGCTTTCGTATTTAGATATTACGATTGAGATTGAGGATAGCAGCTTTAGAACAGATGTATATGACAAAAGAGATGGTTTTGGCTTTCACATAGTTAATTTTCCAAACCTTAGTAGTAACATTCCACTTTCACCAGCTTATGGAATATACATATCCCAACTGGTAAGAATAGCTAGAATATGTGATAGTTCTCAGAGGTTTAACGCAAAGAACAAGCTTCTTACACATAGACTCTTACAGCAAGGGTTTGAATACCATAGACTTTGCATGACTTTCAAGAAGTTTTGTAGTAGGTACCCAAGATTGTTTCAGAAGTTTCACAGTAGCATTAAAAGTCTGATAATAGAAGGCATACAACTACCAGTAATTGCTAGGAATGGACTTACTAGGCACATAACTTTACTTCAAAGGTAGTCCTCTAATTATACATTGAAGAAAAATTTTCTTGTCACCCATAACAACCTAGTTACATAGCAACAAAGTTTACAGCTTGTTTTTGAATTGTTTGGGCAGCTGTTTTGTATACTCAAGAACAATGAAGCTGGATGACGAAAAGGACTGAATACAGCCTTCTTTTGACGATGAAAGGAGGTTTGCTAAATCAAATTATTGCTGGATGGGTAGGGAGAGTTGGCATGCCATCAAAAAGCTTTTAAACCTACCATTCCTGATTCTCAAGGTCAGGTATCCAGCAATAAAAAATAAGTTTATGGTTTCTTTTGTTACGGGGTGGTTATATTAATGAATTCAAATGTGTGTGTGTGATGTGCATGTGCATGTGTGGTGGGTGTGGGGTGTGTGTGGTACGGTGTGGTGTATGCAGTGTGCGGTGTGTGATATGCATGTGTGTGTGTGTGTGTGTGTGATGTGCATGTGCATGTGTGGTGGGTGTGGGGTGTGTGTGGTACGGTGTGGTGTATGCAGTGTGTGGTGTGTGTGGTGCAGGGTGTGGTGTATGTGCGCACATATAGTATCATGTGCATACATAGTACTGTGCACATGTGTATGTGCAATGAGCGGGAAATGTGTGGTGAAGAGGGAGTAACAGGTGGGAAGGGAATGTTACACTCCTGGTATAGAGAAAATTGTGCCGCGTAAATAATCTAAATAAATAATCAAACCTCACAGCACGCAGGAAAGGTCTACAGAGATTCTGACTACACCATCGTGATCGCAATCATGCAGTGACACAACCACACAATAATTGTGGCGAAACTCACCTTGGTGATGGAGATACAAGCACTTTTGACGTGCCATCGGCCGCCATTGCTCGATCGTTCTCTTCGACGTTGGTTGCCAGTACAGTCATACGAAGGGCCCACAAAGATTCTGACCACACAGCCATAATCGCTGTTGTTCACTGACGGTTACATACCGAAACTCACCATGCTGGCAAGGTTGTAAGTGCTGTTATAATTTCGTGTCTTCCTTTTGGTCGCCATTGCTTGCTTTCGACTGAGCGTGGTTGCCACGTGGCATGTGCGTTAATTGGGAATAACTGCGATACTTAGCTGTCGCTACGGCGAGTCGCAGCCGGCGTTGCAACGGCTACAGGAGTGCGGTTGCCCCTCGTATAAGTAATGTTAAATTTAAGCACTCCAGGCAGGGAATACATAAATAGTCTGTCGTATGTCATTCCAGCAATTGACTAGAAAACTAAATGATTGCTGCAAATTTGGTTAGCGAGGGAAAAAAGTATGCATTGAAGCTCCCTCTTTCACAGGACACTGATATCATTATGATGTATATACAACAAACGGCTTGCCACTGAAAGGCACTATTAGTGAACATACCTCACTAAGAACTTCTTCAAGTGCCTCTCCTGCCTCAGCATCTGAACGGGAAAATCAGTCTCATGTTTGAGGGCCATCCAGTCACGTAGGCCCTCACTGCACTTGTAGTTTAGTGGCAGGTTGTGTAAAGTGTAAAGCATACAATATCACTTACCAGCAGATGTCTTTCCGTCTTGTACCTAACAAATGGAGCAAGGATAATTAAGTTGGACTCAAACCACCACTACAGTGTTGTAACGCACTACATACCGACATACATGTACGTTAGCCTTGGTCCCAGGCTCTCTCCTCAAAAGACAGCTGGAGGAGAGAGCCTGGTAACATTCGCGTGAAAAGCTGTCGACTTCCGGCGCCTGGATCTGGCGGACCCAATCAGATTGCAGAACAAAACCATGAGAACACGTGAATATTTTGTCGGCGTTTACCTTCACTGCCGTGCTAATGCACGAATTCTAGACTCAGAACTGAATGCTCCAGGACAGAGTACCTCTCAATGGTTGGCGAAAGGCAGTTGACAGGGTGTGCGAGAGGGCCGCTGGTCTGATCGCGCTGTGTTTGTCAGCCGGACCAGCTTGTTCATTGTTTGTCGCCGCTTACAGGATCGACGGTTCACAAGGTGAGCTGTCCTGGTTAGCTGTAGAAGTGTCTCGGACTTCTGTGAAGCTGGGGATGCCTTGAAAACGAAGAGCGATATTTTCAATAGCGCGTGACTGATTTGTAACTCACGCGACATTTACCACAAAAGTAGGAGTGTCCTTCGTTTATCACATGGATGATGACGCGCCGGAAGTCGACAGCTTTTCTCGCGAAGGTTACCAGGCTCTCTCCTCCTCCGTTTTTGAGGAGAGAGCCTGGGAACGAGGCTACATCAGCCTACATGTACGTACGGCTCCAGAATTTGGCAAGTAATGTCATACCACTAGCTCTCAAGAATGTCGGTACTTGTGATCTAAGCTTTACTTTGCAACAAATAACTGGAACAGCTATGTATGTACACTTCTTCTAGAATGACGTGCAATTCTTAGTGGGGTTACCGGAATCAGTCAGCAGCCAGTTATGAGCTAGGGGTGAGATCAAGAAGCTAGAAAATACGGTGGAGTGAGCCCGCCTGCTCATGACTATCAGCAGCAAAAGAGCCCATACCACGGCAGCAAGCTCAACTGAGGTGAAGGCCGGAGCTGAAGGAACCACGCAGAAACCAACACGTTCCACCATGGACAGATAGCAAGCCATGGGACCGTGCTTCAGGTGTGGGCAGCTGGGATACCTGCAACGCAACTGTCCCAATCGATGCCCACAGACCAGAAACCGAGACAGATGACCCTGCTGGGCGTGTGGTTAGCCTAGACCCTTTGTTAAACATGCGTGCACAGAACAGTCAACAGCAATAATTTGATTTCCGGTCGCGTGCTACCTCTGTAGGTCACGCGTCTTGTCAATTTTTCTCAGTTTGGTCATTTGTGTACCTATAAGAGTGTCTGTTGATGTGCTGTATTGTACAGAACAGTCAACAGCAATAAGACCACCGCAGTGTGGTCGAAACGTTTGGTTGAAAAAACAAGTTCTTGTTGAACCTCCAGGCTAGTGTAAAAGCTTAAGCAAGTGAAAGATGTGGAAGCAGTCATATCCGTAGCAAGACATTAACCCTTTAACCACCGAATTCTTCCCACCAAGACAACACATTTTCATGCATTCAGCGCACACCACTTTCGTAGGTACTCCTCTCCCACAGCATTCGCTCCTCAGCGGCCAAACTTGGTGGGGCCCGCACACATGGAGAGACCCCTCTGGCAATACCGTTAATGATATTCATGACCCCCCACAAGCCCAGCAATCGGAGGTCAAAGGTGGATGTCAGCCGGATTTTCGCCCAGCATTTCCCTAAACTTGGGCCAGATCTGACTGATGGCACACCTTACACCACCAATTTGCAGGTTTTCTTGAGGCCCTGGGTGGGGTCTATGAATATCATTAGAATCAAAAATTCTCGGGTCAATGAATCTCATTAAAATCAAAAATCGCCCACGACAGGCGAAGGGGGGGCTGTGCCCCCCCGCTTGTACATTTAGTGGGGGAGGCGCGCCGAAATCTGACCAAATTTTTGAGTTTGGCCCTCAAAGTCGTCCCTAGGCCCTCTGAAGCCTTTTTGGTCTCTTTTTGGACTGACGAGAAGCCCTAGAAGTGCATAGGGTCTAAATGACGCCTATAGACGTCAATGGGGCTTAAAGGGTTAAACCACAATTGTAAGATATGTTGAAGATGGGGGTCATTGAGGAGAGCAGCAGCCCTTGGATGGCCTAGCTGTCCCTACTGATGTGACTGATGTGCGCAAGTTTCTGGGCCTCGCATCATACTATCGGCAGTGCATTGCACAGTTTTTCTGACATCGCTGCTCCCTCGAACAAGTTAACATGGAAGGGAGAGTCAATTGCCTAGAATGATAGGTGCCAAGCAGGACATGCATGTACTTTTAGAGTCCAAATACTAGAAGGGTTCCACTGTAACATCCACTTCACAGACCCACCTTAACCTCGTCCCTTCCCTCTGTGCCAGAACGCTCCTCCTCCTCCTCCTCTTCCTCCTTCTCCTTGCTACTCCAGTCCAACACCACATCTCCAGCAGAAAGTAGCTCTGAGATGCTGACAGTTTGAGGAGGGGAAGAGACGTGGGTGACGGTGGCAGCTTCATCTTGCTTCACTCCCGACAGAGCCTGGAAGTCCAATCCCTCCGAAAACCCAGGTGGGGTGGTCAGCAGGCCTAGTGAAATACCAACAAGGTCATACAAAGCAGTTCATAACTTCATATATATGCACATCTAGGTGATTCTCTAACACCCTTAGTGGCTAAAACGCACACAGTCCACTGCATTCACTGAGTTTATGGTAGCGCATTGCTGGCACTTGGTCTAGCTGGTATACAGATTAATTCATCACGTCTGTACAACTCTCTTCCTGGTCTCGTTTGTTGCTTCTAGCTACTTTTGTCTTTTGCACCTCTAGCACTTCCTCAGGCGTGCCGTTAACATGCCATTGAGTACAATTCGGAAACATTACGTCATATTACATGCTAATTATGGTATCGGTCTGGAAGTGTCATGTATCGTGTGCACTAGATTATAATGTGTACAGATCGACATACCACCTTTACAGCAACTCATGATGTAATATTATGGGGCTTGCTCATGCTACAGTGTATATGTTCCTAGCACGCAAAGTCAATGCTGGTTGCATTGCTGGAGACCTTTGGCCAGGCATTTCATGCTCCCTTTTCCTCAGAAACACTTCCCCCCAGAGACTTCATTACCATGGCAATCTGTGCCAACATTGGGGCATTGTCGTTGAGTCTAATTGAGGTACTTCTTCGTAAAACATCTAAGCTTCATCTTGAACCATACACACTCCTGCTTTATCCTCATGCATATGCACTGTACTGTACCTGTGTGCTGTGAATGTCACATCACATGACCCTGGTAACAGCCCAATTTTGGGGTTTCGCCTCCAAAACAAACCCTTAACCGATTAAAAGGTGTAGGGACTGTTTCTCTTTAGATCAGAAGCCCTAAAGTGCACGGGTCAACACGACATCTAAACTCTAAACTCAGTTATTGGGTAAAATCTGTAACCCCTGTCAGTTCACTTTGGTCAGCCACTCTGTACCTGTCTCAAAGTTCACATCAGACTGGGATACCTCCTCCCCAAGTCTGTGAACTATCTCTGGCTCTTGTAGGCCACCTGGGCAGAGAGAATGGGTCAGTTGGTGATGCACGCAGGAAGCATACGACACCAGATAAATAAAATCAAACAGTGCATGAGCATGTGAAGGGTTCTGAGTTTGCTACAGCAGATTTCAGTTCCATTCGAACGTGCGCCTGACGCAGCGCTGCGCGTAGCGTAATAGTATTCATGATAATTCAGTTAGCTATCCGAAGCAAGAACACGAGCGGGAGGTAGCTAGAATCTATATCTTTGTTTTCCAAAGTCAGGAGATGGAGTTCCTTGATGTAGGCGCTTCCCATGTGTCGCGAATACGGATAACAACAATTGATCAACCAATTCAGATTGATTGTGTTGATCAACCAGTTCTTATTCAACCAGTCGTTATTGCTGAGGCCAGAATGTCCCAATCGAGGATACAGTTGGCAGGCCATCAGACAAGGTAGTTACTAGCTATTTTATATAATGCAGATCGAAGCACCTTAAGCATGCATGTATCTCTATAATTGTAACATGGTGGGTCAAATTAGAATGTTTGCATTTTCTCAGGAGTCTGATGTTCAAATCACTACAAGCAAGCCAGCCTTAGCCTACTCTCTCAAGGTGGTGCATCGTGACAAAAAATCTGACTATTCTGTACGCAAGTGGAGGGATACTTATGGCATGCACTTCAAATCTGTCACTACCCTCAAGTCTAGAGTTTCTCTGACATTTTGGGAGCTGTTATCGAAGACGAAATAGAACTGGGATTTATAGAACCAGGCCATGGGACAAAAGGAAGACAACAGTGGTTAGTAGACGATGATGACCTCAGTGACATGTACAAAAGTTATGAGGGGAAAATGGATATCATGCTGTGGGTGTACTTAGGTACCAGAAAGACGCCATGTTCACCAGACCCTGAATCAGCTTCGAAGGTTAGGAAGACAAAGTATGATGTGCATACTCACAAGATGTTAGAGGTAGAAGTCATTGCTGATGACCTTGAAACCCGCCATGAAGGCCGCTATACTCGGGAACAGTATAATGTTTGGGCACACATGATTCATCTGAAAAACACCCCTCTCGTGATGATCCACCGGACAAACCTTTCTTTAGAGGATCGATCCAGATCTAAGAAACCATCCACGTCACATATGAGTCTAGTCACTCTACCTCTAGCACTACTTCTACTACCACTGAAAGTTCCTCAGCTTTACCTACTGGTAATTCACCTGGCAAACGTATACAACTACACTCCCAAAGCATGCAGCAGCTAGAGATGTGGAACACTCTCTATGAAAAGGGTGCTGTTGAGGAGGAAGAGTACAGAAAGTACAGGATAACAAACTTAGTGACATCAAACGTTTCTAACTCATAGTATGTACTACAAGATAGTACTCAGAAACTGCTGTAACATGTGTTACACATGACCCTAAACACTTATATGTGTGTGTGTGTGTGTGTGTGTGTGTGTGTGTGTGTGTGTGTGTATTCATATAATCAGTATGAATACCCTGCATAAGTGATCCAGGCTTGACACTGCTCAGGATTGAAATGCTGCTTGGACGATGGGAAGGGGGTCATCAGTTGATCGCAAGCAGTCATCGTGTCCTTTGAGGTAGCCTAATTTTCACAGAACTACGTAAATGCTTCTTCAATTGGCATTAAGTCTGGACTGTAAGGAGGTAGGTACAGGAGAAGGACGCCAGCTGCTTCAAAGTGCTCATGTATGCTCTCTACATGGTGTACGGAGCAGTTGTCCATGATGACAATTAATGCAACGGAGCGTGCACTTAAGCCATCGAAGGCTGTAGCTCAGGAAGTAGACTTATAAAATCAAAGAAGTGAGACCATTTCTCCTGAGTACACGGCAGATTGTTGCATCAGAAACATGTACCCCAGTTACTTCCTCCACTGCCTGGCATATCTCCACTCCATGACCAATGCCACTACAAAGTTCATGGTGACCATCAACACACCTCTCACGCTGGGGTTGATTGGAGGGATCAACATTGCCAGTCTCCTCAAATCTCTTGAATATCAGAGCTGCTGTACTGTGTGCAATGTTCAAATTGCCTGCTATCTGCCTGAAAGAGTGGTCAAAGACTATTCTTTGCCAGACAACTCTCCACCTGAGATCTACAAAATAGGCAAGCTTTCTACCTAGCTCTGTACTCGATCTTGGCCATTTTTCCGTAGCCAATTTCCCGCCAACACTTTGAACATGTACCGGAAACATAAATTTTATGAATACGATTACACAACACGTAACACTGCGATCAGGCCCGTTCGAACGGAACTGAAATCTGCTGTAACACCAAATGGCGTATTTGCATAAGTCTAATTAGAGCCCACCCAAAATTTCTAAGGGGGCTGGCAACCTGATTTTTTGGGTGCATGTAGGCCTTAAGGTAGTCAGTTAAGCCTCCAAGTTTGACTATCGTTACATAATGATTATAGTTGGGGCCCCGGGGGTAACCTAACCCCACAACCATACATAACATATTGCAATTTTTGGCGCCCTTAACTGCCGAACTAAACAACCTTTAGGCTTCAAACATGGAGGCTTTACTAACTACCCTAAGGCCTAAAGAATCAGATTGCCAGCCCCTTCCAAAACGTCTATTTAAACTTACGCAAATGTGCCATTGAAACTTTCTTTCTTGTTTCACGGATGCTATTTAATTAGTGTGGCTACTGCCCCTCCCTACCTGGCCAGAAGGGATAGTTGGTTGATTCTCCCTTGACGGAAAGGGTGGGAGGGCCAGGGGCTCTTTGCAGTGATGTGGAGTTCTTTGCTGTGAGACTTGCACCCATTGTCTCCACCTGAGTGGCAGAAAAGAGAGCAATACAGGATGGCAACACTGTTGGCAATGCAACGTACCAGGATATGGACAGGTGCAATTTTAATGTCAAGGAGCATAATTAAGTCCCCAAGCCACTGACCAGTCCTCTATACTTGCAGTACATTAAGAGCAGGAAGGGCAGGTACGTAATCTCATGTGAGCATTATGTGAAATAACAAAAGCACTGTTGCTAGAGCAACAACCCGTTCAGCGCTTGGTCAGTGCGACAGAGTCACCCCATGGTAGATACGTGTGGTAAGTTACCTGGTACACATGTACCTTTGATTGCCTTGCTGTTCTGAGCTTGGGGGTATCCATGTCCTTTATATCATCCTTGCTATTCCTACGTAAGTCACATGAGATCATATACCAGCTCTTCTGTACTGCAGGTGACAAAGAGCTGTAAACTGGCCCAGGGATAAGGCTTTACATATCCCGTGTAGAACGTTTGTGATGATCAAACTATAATATCACAACCAAGCACCAACACACACAGAACAGACTGCTCATCTTGGTACAAGATTTCATTTAACTAACAGCGGGAAATGCTAAAGGCGGTAGCACAACGGCAGGTGCATGTGCATAGCGGAGGTACGCAGGTAAGCAGAGCGCCGGCACCATACTGCAGTGCGGTCATATTCTGCATGCACGTACCTACTGCAGGTGGTTTGAGGTGATCTGACATGTCCGAAAACAGATCCAACAGCTGGAGAGGAATTTCATGAATGAGAAGATCATGGCCATCTCCTGAAGGTACTAGCAACATATTATCTATCTACCTTTGCAAGTTTTGAAGTTTTGTAACTTATACTGCAGAGAATTGCCATGTGCACAAGAGAAGGGAGAAATTCCAGCATCAACCTTAATGGTGACGTTCCTAGTGGTCCTCCCGTGTGCACGGACACTCAGGACAGTGGCAGAGTGGCGGAGGTGGTGATAGAGAGCAACTCAAGGCGGCAGAAAGTCTCACTCAGGCAACCGAGTGGCAACGTTGGGCCAGCTACCTCAAACCCAAGGTGAAGTTCCGTAATGCCAGGTGGTATGGCATGGGAGGCACCACTAAACAGGGAAACATGCAGAGAGGCTCTAAGACATGCATAAGTCAGTACAAAGTACTTGGAGGCCAGCACACCAACGTTGCTTGTACACAGCTGCATAAGAAGTACCCAGAGAATCCTCCATATTTGCTGAACCTCAAACCCAGGGTGAAGTTCTGTAATGCCAGGTGGTATGGCATGGGGGCATGGGGGGGGGGGGGGGGGGGGGGCACCACTAAACAGGGACATTTGCAGAGAGGCTAAAAGATGTGTATAAGTATGAAGTACTTGGAGGCCAGCACACCAACGTTGCTTGTACACAGCTGCATAAGAGTACCCAGAGAATCCTCCATATCGCTCAATCCTTGATGAACGTTGGGCCAGCTACCTCAAAACCAGAGATCCTGATGAAATTCCCAAGGTGAAGTCACTTATCGACAACTCATTCAATGCTGGGGCTCGCGCTATCGCACGATCCACCACAGTCAGCAGGTCTACAGGCATAACCACACTCAATTTAGACTGGATGAAGCACTTGTACAGCATGCAATTACAAGTAAATATCCATAGCTATGCTTGGCAAACTGCTGTTAGTATGACTAGCAGATGTACACATACATGTAACACTAAGTTTAACTGAGTCATTTACTTAATTTGTAGGGAAAGCAGCCGTGCTGTGTTCGAGCTACCACAACCCAGGCCTGGTCGAATTGATGACACTGAGCTTCTAGATACGTAGCTGCAGGGATTCTGGAGATGCTGTACCTATTTTCATACGACTGGGAAAGCTCAGTGAGGTAGCAAATTGGGCTGAGATTGACCAGAAGCAGCAGCTACTGGCGAAGAAGGACCTGATGTTTGAATCAGCGTTAGCACTGACATTGACTTTAAGTGGCCAAAAATGTGTGAGCACCACATGGAGCAGTAGCTGCTGTGACAGAGACACAGACCATAGGGAATACCGTCCACAAGGTGGACACCAAAGTGAAGCAATCGTAAAGGAGCAGCAGAGGAACTCCGAGGCGAAACAGTTCGTGCTTCAGGCGTGGACGGAGCGGTCATGTGGCCTCCAAGTGCCGTTTCAACTCGGCGACATGTCACAGTTGCGGAAAAACTGGACACATCAAGTCGGTCATCATTGGCGAAGGACCAGAAAAATCAACACCAGGGCGAGAAGAAGCTACTCGAAGTATCTGCAGACCCTGCAATGGACAGTCTGCAAGAGGAGTATACACTGTTTGCAGTGGGCTCAACAGACGGCCGAAGTGCAATTGAAGTGGAACTTGAGCTGGATGAACACCGCATTCGCATGGAGATTGACACTGGAGCTTCACTCTGCTTGGTGTCCGAGGCAACTTTCAAGCGACTCTGGCCTGGGAGATCACTTCAGCCTTCTACAGTGCGTCTGAAGACGTATACCAGAGAGGTGTTGCAGGTGTTGGGATTGGCACAAGTCCATGTGACAGGTGGCAAGGGACAAGCAGCTGACCTCCCTCTGATTGTGGCACAGACAGAGGGTCCAAGTTTGCATGGAAGGAACTGGCTGCAGAGCCTTCAGCTGGACTGGCAGCAGATATACCACCTTAACAAGTAATAGTTAAAGCCCGGTCACCAGGGATTTATGGCAGTAAACCGACCAAGTCCAAGGGCGAAGCGTGAGGACAAGGTTGGTTTACGTTGCCATAAATCCCTGGCAACCGGGCTCTAACTGTTATATATCCCATCTGATTGGTCCATTGAATCTCATCGCCGGCGCCGTTCGACTATCAGAGCACATTACCTACATCACTGCCATCAACCAGCTCTCTGATCTGATGAAGTGTGAATGCCCCACCCCCTCATCCACGAAGGCAACCAACAGCAACATCAAAAATGCATGGAATAATATTAATGGAATCAGAATGAAGCATCAAAGCCTGCTCAGTGCCCAGCACAAGGTCCACGTACATCAAGAGAGACCATCGCAGTTTGACATGGTGATAGTCTTGGGCCTAGGAACAAGGCTAACATGGCGATTAAGTAACAACACCTTGAAATCTTTCATCAGGGCATACATCCTGTACCCTTATGGTGATGTTGCATCACTTAGAAGTTACGCATTTCATGCGCTCAAAAAGTACACGAACTAGAGGCAAAAAATTTCTCCGAAGAATTAAAAGGATTTAGTGACAGCCTGTCACATTCGGAAGTATTCCACCTCTCGAAAAGCCATTAACCCGGCTCAGTCCATGGGACTGAGCCTGGTTAATGGCATTTCTCTTGTTTCTTAGCTTTTTCGAGAGGTGGAATAATTCCGAATGTGACAGGCCATCACTAAATCCTTTTTAATTTTTCGTAGAAAATTTTTTGCCTCTAGTGTAAATACAAGGCTACCTTGATAACGACAGATTTGAGAAAATGTGGCCATGGCCTGTTTTTTCTCTCCCTCCTGCCTTGGCATGTGCGAGTGGACTGACTGCACACGAAACTCCACCCTTGGTGAAAGCTCCACCTCCAGCTTGGTTGCTGGTCCTATAGCCCTGCCTCGCTCACAGCCTCTCCCCGTTTTTCGGAGTTTGTGAGTGACGACGAACTATCCAATGACTTCCACAAACTGGCAAGGTCGCTCATTACTGCCTTCTTTGAGCTTCGTCGCATCCATATCCATATGACCTTTACTATAGTACTATGGCTATTTGAACCTTGAACATCAACTTTATCAAGCATTGCGCTATGAACAGTTTGCGCATGCACACGTTCAATTGCCACAGGGAGAGAAATACATTGTGACGCAAAGTTGCAGGGCGGAAACGTTGGCGGCCTTGAGTAGGGGAGGGGCTAGAGACGTGCCGATCGAGCCGAAGCTCCCAAAACCTACTCTGCAGAAGTTCGACGCAAAGGAGGACATTGAACATTTCCTCGCAATGTTTGAGAGAATTGCCCAACAGCAAAAATGGCCCGAGGCGGTATGGGCTACGCAGCTGGCGGGACTACTGACGGGGAAAGCCATGGCCGCATATGCAAGCATGGACCAGGAGGATGCTGGGACATACGCAGAAGTGAGGCGGGCTATCCTGCAGAGGTACGAGGTAAACGAGGAGACCCATCGTCTCCAATTCCGGAAGGACAGCCATTGGGCAGAGGAGACCTACCGTGAGTGGTCACACCGCCTACACGAACATTTTAGCAGGTGGAGGAAGGACCAGGATATTCCCCTAGAAGAACTGATCTTGATCGAGCAGTTCATGGCAGGAGTACCCCAGGACCTTGCGGTGTGGCTTCGAGAGCGAAAGCCAAAGTCTCTCCGAGAGGCAGCGGAGCAGGCGGATAACTATGTTGCTGCTCGAAAGGCTGAGGGGAGAAGCGAGGGGAGCCGAGGCGAGTTTCCACAGTCGGCGAGAGGGGGTCAACAGTCAGATCCAAGGCCCACTGTTGAGGTCAGTGGGAGGATGCGACCCCAGTCAGCTACAGGAGGTAGCGTGACAAAGGACGAGAGGGATAAGCAGTGTTTCGTGTGTCGTGGATGGGGACATGTCTCGTACAACTGCCCAAAGGCTCAGCGGGCCAAGGTTACGGAGCAGACGAAGGCATTGTATGCAGGTGGGTGTCCCAAACTGAGTAACTGTAAGGACTATGTGCGGAGTGGCAGTTTGGATGGGAACCCAGTGCAGATGCTGATAGACACTGGGTGTGACAGGACCATGGTGGTGGAGGAGTTGGTGGACCCCTCCAAAATCGATCGGACCAAGACGGCGCAGGTACTATGCGTACATGGTCATGCTGAGCTATACCCCACAGCCAGGGTGAGTCTGCGAATAGAGGGTCACGAGGATGAGAGAGACGTCATTGTGGCACCCAGGCTCCCGACTGTTGTGCTGCTGGGAAGGGATATCACCGGTCAGAAAAGCGGGATAACCGCTAATGTGTTTGCTGTCTCAACCTGGTCCCAAACAGGGCAGGGTTCTGAGGAGGAAGTGGACTCCTCTCATCTGGACGAACCAGCCGGGGTGGATGTCCAGGAGCCGAGGGGGGAGGTGGACAGAAACAGGTCAACAGACCTGACTGAACTTAAAGTATTGGAGCCAGAGAAACCAGTTGTTGCGTGCAATTACAAGATTGAGTTCGAGCCTGGCAGGCAAAAGGGAACACAGCACAAAGAGTTTCCTGGAGGATGAGTAGAACAACTCATCAGCCCTACTCATCCTCTGCATTCATTCTGTGGGTTTTGTGCATTCAGTGTGTAGTTCCTTTTTGTATTGAGTGTGGTTTGGAGTCTTTTGTGCTTTTGAACATTGATGTACAATGTATTGGGTTTGTAGTATAGTAGTAGCCAGACTTGTTATATGGTCAGTGCCTTTGTGCTTGTAAAGATTTGGCCTCTGCCCTAGAACTATTGTGATTTTTGTATAAAAGTGGATGTGTGATTGTAGTGCAGTGTCGTCGTAGGTTGTGGTGCAAGTGTTGTGTAAGAAAAAGTATATGAAAATTCAAATTGTCCAAAGTCAATCGCTCAGCGTCGATACACATTGTATGATCATAACTGTCCTGTGTGGTTACCCTGAGGGAGGGAAATACGGCTCATACACTCCCTCCCCTTCCATAGCAGTAGTATAGTAGGTGGGATATATCAGCTTGTTAGAACCGGATCGACATTCTGAGGTGTTCAGAGATGAGCTGGGAACTCTGAAGGGGTTCAAGGCCAAGATCCACGGTGACCCATCGGTGACCCCTAGCTAGTGAGCTCCGCCGACTAGAGAGAGAGTCATAACACCGGTAACAGTCGTTACTTCCTGAAGATGGTATCAATGCACCCAGCATCCAGTAAGTGTCATTTACGCTTAGGTATGGTGCTGTACTACATGTACCAACAAAGAATTCTTGAACCCAGATACTCTCAGGAGGTTGTACCAAGGTGGTTGTTTATTGCATATACAGCTGTAGCTATACAAACTTAGTTACCGGTTTCTGGTCCCAAATTACACTCCTGGTAGATTCTGACTACACAGTCTTGATCGCGATCATGCAGTTAGATAAACGCATAATAATTGTGCTGAAACTCACCTTGGTGGTGGAGATACAAGCGCTTTTGTCGTGCCGTCGGCCGCCATTGCTCGATCGCTCTCTTCAATGTTGGTTGCAGTAGTCTTACAAAGGCCCCACAAACATTCTGACCACACAGCCGTAATCACTGTCGTTCACTGACGCTTACATGCCAAAACTCACCCGTGCTGCAAAGTTGTAAGTGCTGTAATAACTTTGTGTCTTCCCTTTGGCCGCCATTGCTAGCGATCGACAGAGCGTGGTGCCACGTGGCATGTGCGCTACGGCGAGTCTCAACCAGGGTTGCAACGGCTACCAGGAGTGCGGTTGCCCCTTGAAATGTAGTCAAGGTATATACGTACAAGGCTTTTCTTCTTCCTTTTAACGAGGGGCAACCACACTCCTGGTAGCCGTTGCAACCCGGTCACGACTAGCCATACGCAAGTGAAGTATTGCAGTTCATTCCAATTAACGCACATGCCACGTGGAAACTATGCTCGGTCGATCGTTAGCAATGGCAGCCAAAGGGAAGACAAGACAACATTACAGTGCTCACAACTTAGCCAACACAGTGAGTCTCAGCATGTACATTCAGTGAACGACAGCGACCACACCTGTGCAGTCAGAATCTTCGTGTGCCTTTCCTAAGAACTGTACTGGCAACAAAGTTGGAGCGGTCTAGCAATGGCGGCTGACGGCACAACAAAGCACTTGTATCGTGTCTCCACCACCACGGTGTTTCAGCACCAAAATTGTACGCTTGGATCACTGCATGATAGCAATAACGAGGATGTAGTCAGAATCTTGGCAGGCCTTTCCTGCGAGCTGTGAGGTTATAATTTACATTACGCGGCACAATTTTTCCCTTACCAGGAGTGTAATCATAGTAGAGGAGTAGTGTGTGCATGTACAGAGGTTTTATGACCATTGACCATTGCAAGTCATAAAGCCTGGAACCCTAAGCGAACTGTGGCTAAATGAGATGAGGAAGTTCCAGCTGAACAGAAAATTGCAGGTGTGAACAGCTGTGGCAGCTGCGTGTACCACTTGCTTCTTTGGGTTCTTCCAAGCAGGTGGTAATCACAACACCAAGACTTCAGTCCGAGCAAGGGCGCATCGAGCCGCCGAAGGCAGTGAGAGGGCATGCAACATTCGTAGACGGCAAAATGCTGAATATAGAATTCAAATTTTGACTGTATAAGTACGTGATCCGTAGACTGCGCCACTTAGGCGGTCACCCATTGTACCTACGGCTCTTCGACCTGGAGCCAGCACCGTGATGGAAGCAGTTCTGTCATTTTTAAAGATGTATACTGTATGTAGCATACTTGAACTTTTCCTACGTAGTATTACAGCCAGGATACAACACCAACACTCATGCATGTGTGAGCACTGCACGCACACACACTATGGATGTATAGACCCGTTGCACTTACATCGTATTTTCTGCAGCATTTCCCTGCAGATCTACATGCAGCTCAAATAGCATACGTACATACCTTGTTTGATTCAACTCATACTAGAAGCATTGTTGGTACATGTACATGATTGCGTTCACCGAGATCGCCATAGAAGTTGCTATATAGATCTCTCAAAAGCAGCCCCCATGTTGGATGATTACGTCTGCTGCAACGTCGGGTCTATACAACCACTGCCAGGGTTTCATCTACTGGGGGGGGGGGGCAGGGGGGAAGCTTCCCCCCCAAACAGTCTAGCTTCCCCCCAAAGAAGAGATTGACTATATCATTACATCATAGGTAATACCATATTAGGACTCAGATTAATTAACCTCAAAACATTTTGCACGGCACTTGCCACTACTTCCCCCCCAAACATTTTTTTCTAGATGAAACCCTGACTGCAGTTCTTGCAGGATTTCTGCCACACAGGAACACACACACACTCACACACTCACCTCATGGTAACCTAGCAGCTTGCCAGACACAAGGTCTCTCTCGACAGCAATGTCTGTGTGTAGTGGGCATACTGTCGCATGGAACAAAGACTCGGGGTGGGTCTCACGAGGCCACAACCTGAAGCATTACAGCAAAGAGCAGATCACAGAGAGTAGTTCACACAAACAATTCATGATCTCATGTTACAGTATATATATATGTTTAATTCGCAGGTACCTAACCTTCTCCTGTGACATACGTAATATTTATATACCACTTTGCCGTGCATTACGGGTTTTAGCGCACGAGGGCAAGATAATGCACGAGCCGAAGGCGAGTGTATTATCCACCCGAGACCGTTAACTAGATTGCCCGAGTGCACTAAAGCCCGTAATGCACGGCAAAGTGGTATCTAAACTACTTAGTGCAACTCACCGACCCGAGACAGCCTTTGATCTTTGAAAAGTGTGCATTATCTAGATAATGCACACCAAAGTGTGCAATAAGCGATTTAATGCTCCGTCATGTGATCGATTCTGAGGCGTCTGATTCGTTGAGGGTCACGTGAGTAGCACTAAATGTACATGTTGGTAACTTATGCAGGTCTGCAACATTTTGTGCCAGGCCCGAGAGAGGTAGGAGAAAAGGGCCTGGTTTCCACTGATTGCGCATGCGTTTCATTATCTGTAACGGTAACATGTATTCATAAGGGGGCGGGTGCAAATGACGTCTTCATAGTCACATGGTTGAGCGTGTGACGATATCTATTTGCTACACTGGTCCCCCATCCGCGAGATGAGTGGCGACACAGCCACAATTGCACTACCACCAGCAACAGACTTACCCGACATTCGTTGTTCAAAACAAACGGAAGAATCTGGTAGCATACTGACTCCACCCGGTTGGTGCGACGGTAGCCACACGAAAACATCCCATCTTTCAATCGCAGGACATTGTTCTACCTCAATTCAGGAGCGCCTTGCCACCTGAGGGCATAGGAGAGCACGATCGAGACCTGTTGTAACGCACGCCACTCGCTTAGCTGTAAACTGTACGAATCACGTTATCCGCTTCAACGTCATGAGTGTACAAACATAATCAAACGTCCACGGTGCCGGTGGAATTCCACCGCTACGTAGCACATGCACAAATAGTGGAAACCAGGCCCTTTTCTCTTCTCAGGCCAGGAAGGAGGCTAAGCAGAACACTGCTGAACAGGGGACGCTGTAAAATGCGGAATATGGAATAACGGAATAACTTTTATTGACCGGAAATGAAATTTTGAAAATATGCTTTGTTCTTTGCTGACACGGCACGTGTACTAGTATCATGCATGCATGATCGAGGGATCCGGGAGCTGCACTGCGAGATCGAGCCACTGCTAGCTGTATCTGGACTTACAGAGGAGCTGTGAATACCGGGTAAGCCGTGTGGAAGACGCCGAGATGGTTGCCCTATAAAAGTTGAGGTTTGAGAAGTGCCGTGCCTGAGCAGGCTCAGCAAAGTATGTGCAACGCTACAAAGGTTTGACTCTGCCATCCTGGAAAGCCAGGCTTTCAATATAGGATCTTTGTCTGTCCTCGCGACATCGGCGCACATGCTGTGGAAGCAAATTACTGCCAAGACGAATAACCTCGTCACTGCGTCGTCAGCCCATGGGTAGTGAGAGCTATAGGAGGTCACTTTTTAGTGCAGTCTCCATCTCACGGCTTACCCGGTATTCGCAGCGCCTCTGTAAGTCCAGATACAGCTATATAGCAGTGGCTCGATCTCGCAGCGCAGCTCCCTTGATCATGCATGCATGATATATAGTGTGTGCCGTGTCGGCAAAGAACAAAGCATATTTTCGAAATTTAATTTCCGGTCAATAAAAAGTTATTCCATTATTCCGTTATTCCGTTAGCAGTGGCTCGATCTCGCAGCGCAGCTCCCTTGATCATGCATGCATGATATATAGTGCGTGCCGTGTCGGCAAAGAACAAAGCATATTTTCGAAATTTAACTTCTGGTCAATAAAAAGTTATTCCGCTATTCCATATTCCGCTATTCCATATTCCACGTTCTACAGCGTCCCACTGAACAGGGGATGTGTAATAAGGCATGTAGTATCCACCCACCCATTCAGCACTGTATAAACAACAAGCCCTGTGGTAAGCTGTGAATATCAATGACAGGCTTGGCTATGGATACTTTTCACATAACAAAACTGATAGTGCGTCTTTGTGAAGTCCATAATGTTCGACAGCGAAAGCACACTGTAGTTCATAATTTACTATAAATCGGAATGCACAACCTTACCCAAAGGTTAAGCATGCTGGTCAAGACTATTGTGATGGGTGTGCCATTAGTACACTGCTTTTGAACCATGTGCGCTTGATATGTGGTGGGCACTTGATACGTACTCTATGGTAGGCTTGTCTAGCACGCAATAGAACCACTTAGGTTTGTTTTAGCACACAATAGAACCATTTGGGTTTGCTTTAGCACGCGATGAAGTCACTTTGGTTGGATTTGTGCACGGCAGAGAGGCGTACAGCACACCACCCTATTTGAGCTCACTTTTGAAACAGATGGTTGGCCAAAAAAAACGACCGTGAAAGTTTTCTGCGCTTTGTGCGGATTGGATCGGCACTACGTGCCTCTATCCACATTACCTTCGGGCAGTGGGCCCATATCGAACCTCCATCCTGGAAATGCTGGCTACGGGCCTGTACAGGTCTGTTATGCACCTGCTACAGGTGCTAACACCTGTAACTGGACTCCTAGCTGGTAAAGGTCTGCAAAAAACAGGCTCTTTACAGGTCTGTTCTATGAAATGATAAGGTCTGACTAGCGAGATACGTTTCAAACTTAATTACTACACTTATTGCTGTTCTGAGCCCCACTGCACCAACACACAATATCTCTACCATCCATTCCACCATGGATAATTGAGCGCAGGGAACTGCATGCCGCCCTTTACCTAATGTATGGAGTGTCGGCACAGGAAGGCTGGATTATTGTTGTACCTCTGGTGCCATACAAGGACTTGTTCTGGGGCTCACATCTTGTACCACTGGATCAGCTTTCAACCGGTGAAGGTCCAAAGTGGCACCTGAGCCGTAGATAAAAGCATGCTTGCAATTGGGATGTCAAAAAAATATGGATGTGTCCTTGAAATTGTGATACCCGCGTGTACTTTTGCACCTCTGGTACCACACGTGAACTGTTCCGAGGCTCACGTTTTGTACCGTTTGATCGGTCTTGAACACGTGCATGCCCAAAGTGGCAATCATGACAGTCCTGGTAACAGCAGGCACATTTGCATGTCTAAATAGAGCCCACCAGAAAATTTCTGAGGGAGCTAGCAATCTGATTTTCGGTAAGCTTTAGGTAGCTTCCAAGTTAGGAACCTATAGAATATTCAGTTTGGCAGTTAGAGGGCACCAAAAATTGCACTTTTCCTGTACAATATATGCATGGTTGACCTAATTAACCGCCCAACCATATACATATACATAAAAAGTGCAATTCTTGGTGCCCTCTAACTGCCAAACTAAACAAGCTTGACGCTTCAAACTTGGAGGTATTACTAAGGCCTACGTAGATGCAACCAAAACATCAGAGTGCCAACCCCCTCAGAAAGTTATGGGTGGGCTCTATTTAGACTCATGCAAATGTGCCATTGCATAAGTGAGTGTTTCCAATCTAGTTCCCAGTGCTCTATTATCCATGGTTTCACATACATGTATACACCACTCAAGATTTCATACCAGGCTCTCCGTACTCAAGTCACAAAAAGCTGGTTGTTGATTAGCCTTGGTCCCAGCTAGGCTCTCTCCTCTAGCTAAAAACGGGGGGAGGAGAGAGCCTGGGACCGAGGCTAGTTGTTGATGTGGGCAAAAGTAATCAACTTGTGATATGCTTGTAATTTTCCCTTGACAGATTTTCTTTATCATATGCAAAATCAAGACCAATACAGGTAAAGAGATCTCTGGACCAGACACTATCCAGCTAAGATTTGTGGGGAAGAAACCTTGCACTGGTAGAAGGAACAATACTGCTGTACAACATACACCACATGCACCCAACGTACATGCAGGCTAGAATACATCCCTAGCACTTAACGTGTAGACTAGTACAGCGTACAACATAAATGCCACAGACTAGGCAACTGTCAAGACTCAAGAACCTTATAATGGAGCCCTACCTCTGAGCTGATCTGAAGCTGTGAATTGGGAGGTTTTCCGGAGAGAGAAGGAACTTCTCCAGCTCCAACGATGGAGAAGGCAAGGGAGGGAAGTCCTGTCAGAAAACAAATAGACTTAGTATTACCATCCTTGCCTTTCTTTGGTATGAATTAGTGAAATACAGTTGATCTTGCCGGATTCTAAACAGGATTCCTTAGTATTAGGGGGAAAAAACAGTATGCTGTATCGTGATTGCGGAAATTAGTGAAGCTGCATAGCTGTCTTCCTAGAATGTTAATGTTTGTTATTAGTTGAGCATATCTGCTAAGTTCAGGCTTATCCCTGCACAGATTGCGAGAAACAGACAAACTTCGTTTATTTGCCATACTACCGTAGACACAATATTAGGCACAGTTCGCCTATATATAGGCGTACAATTCGTATATTCGCTGTTAGGCATAACTTGATTCTCGTCCCAGCTAAGTAGGATCAAAAATGGCAGAGAGATTCTGGAAGAAGACTTTAGCATATGGAGTGGCATCATTGCATGAGGTCTAAAGAATGAATAAGCTGGTATCCTCATTCCAGGCCCTTTAGCCAGCTTTCATCACTTCCAAAATGAGTTTCCCCGAACTCCCACAATAATTGGTAGACAGCTAGATAGACGACACTTTCATATCACACAAGACACATGGCATTGGGCCACATACCGTACAGCGGGTTATTTTAGTGGGTGGAAATTTCCGTGAAATGCTGGATACGGTCGTTAGAATTAATTTTCGCGGTTCTAATTTCGCGTTATCGTGCGGATGATGTAATACGAAAAGTAGTACACGTGGTGTCGATGCTGCAGTGAAGTACAGACATTACGCTTCACTAGATATATAGCGTGGGCGCGACACTACTTCATCGATCAGTACTTCATCAGTAAAAGACATGTGAGAGGGCAGTTGGTGGAGAAGAACTAACATGCTAACACGAGATTGGCAACCGTATTGATCCATTTGCTGTGGTGAGAGTTACTGGC
The DNA here is from genome assembly GCA_963931865.1 of Axinella damicornis. NCBI lineage: Eukaryota > Metazoa > Porifera > Demospongiae > Axinellida > Axinellidae > Axinella > Axinella damicornis. The sequence goes on from OZ007508.1 coordinate 11,436,418, forward strand.
CTCCTTTTTCGTCACCTGGGTCCAATTCGATCACAACGTGAGGGACAGCGGTGATAGAAGGATCGTACAGCTACGAAGAGCAGTACGGTGTACTTGAACGACGGCACCTACGTATTGCACAGCACGATTATGGGTTGAAAATTTCGTGGGTGGAAAATTTCATGACTTTGTCGATGAGTCACGAAAATAACGAAAATTGGCACCCCACGAAAATAACCTGCTATACAGTAGGCCCATGTGAGTCACTGCATATAGAGAACTCTACTCTTAGTCTTTCCAGGTGGCGCAAGGGAGGGGATTACTGAACAGTAGGGATTTCCAGACACGGCTCCAGCTTTAATTCTCTAGGCACAGACTTTGCCAAGAACTGTACAATGACAGAAAGTTCGAAGGTGGTATGCATGCGCACTTACAATTCTGCTAAAGGCAAGGGTCATGAAGTGCCGTGTCCAGAATTACAACACCATCTGGAAATCCCCTCCCTTACCTTATATGGACCATTGTTAGCTATTTAGTATAGCAGCTGCTATATGGTGTTTTTTTCCTTTTCTGAAAAGAAGGGCAAGTGTTCCATCAATAAGGTGTGGTCTCACTGCTTAGCAATAAGCACCGTATTTAGAGCTGCAACCAGGGCCAGATTGTGACCCCATATACGGCAGCTGTAGGTGTGGCTTATGTATTACTCTTACATCTACCAAACAGTCAAGCAGTCACAGTGGACTTTGCGACAGTCAAAGGGTCACCAGCAGTATAGCAGTGGGGTCACGGTCACAGGCTAGCACTGTCACCCTCGGTTGCAGCTCTAAGTATGGCATGTAATGGAGTCACCAACCATTGATCACTTTCCAAATAAGTCACTTCCAATCAGTATTTCAGTATTTCACGTCATTCACAGTCACAAAAGTTGGTAGGCTTAGGAGTCAAGGCGTGTAAACTCCAATACAACTACGACATACAATAGCAGCTGCCATATGCACCTTAGCCTTATTTAGTCTCGCAGGTCAGACTCTTTTTCCTGTTTGGGGGTGTGGCCGGAAGCGCGGAGGGGAAAAAAGAGTCTGGTCTCTCTGGGCCATATTCCGTGGCCTCTGCAGCAATGTAGGCAGATCCAATGAAATCGTAGCTCTCACATGATTCGGCCAAAAGTATTTAATCTCTGATCTCTGTCAGTATTCCACTTCAATCATGTCAAGAAAGCTATCATTTAGTGCGCACAAGCTACTTAGGCGTGCGGAATAGACTACCGAGCGAATCGAGACAGCCATCTCTGATCTCTGAAGCGGCTCAATTTCAAGGGCAATGATGTGATCGTTAGTCTGCCTACTGGATCATGGAAGCAGTAAGTCTATCTGTTACTGGATGCTCCCGCTGCCTTCAACGCTTTATGTGATAGCTGTTTTTACTTGCCGTAGTCAAATCCCATGTGACTTAACCCATTATTGCATTCCACGTTGGAACAGAATATGGCCACACCCCCAAACAGGAAAAAGAGTCTGGCCTGCAAAACTACCCTAGCCTCCCATTTAAGGGGTGGAGTCACTATGCACTTCGGGTCAAAGTCTGTTCTGAAATGCAGGTTAAAACTTCAGGCCCAGATCAAGGCTGCTGCAATCTGCAGATCAGGACAGCGCATACACCACTGACATGTACAACGATGTGTCTCCATCGACCTTGTTCAATGTGGGAGTCACCTGTCCTGAACAGTGACTGACACGTTTCATAATCTTGCTCTTTTATTTATTCTGCACATTTCATTTTTGTATGACCTTTTCCTCTTCCACGTACAACCATGTAGCTACGAGACTATGCATCTAGACAAAAATAGGTCTATCGTAGAGTTAATTACTACCACGCCACAAAACCATAGCCGCTCACCATATTGGTAGAGTTCAAGACACCAACAGAGGTCAGGATCCAACAAACACAAAATTACACATCCCTGGCTACAAAATTTCTCCCATTCTACAGCAGCTGTTCTAACTACAGTCTACAGCCACCTGCTTAGATCAGCTAGCTGGTCTCGGTACCAGATCAGCTAGCTGGTCTCGGTACCAGACCATCCATGCATATAGCGCATGTACCGGGCCGTACCGGTACGAAGACTGCTAGTTGCTACTGCTGGATATGCGGCGCGCGCATATAACCAACAGGGGCCGGCCAGGGGCACCCGGACGCAAGCGCCGCCCGGACGCAAGCGCCCGCGGGAAAAAGGCGCCAAGATCAGAATTGCTACATGTAGTCTGGTACCGAAACAGTTAGGATCTGGGAACCAGGAAAATAGTTCTTCTCCTAGTACTCCAATCTCAGATACTTGACGTCAGAGCCATGTGAAGAGCAGCTAGAGTGGGTTAGCGCACCAGCAGGTGCACCAGTTCTCCAAGTATCGAGATCATGTATGTACACCTAGCTAACATCACTCTTTAATTACTGGGCACATCTCCCACCTACATGACATGAATACAACTTTCCTTGACGTCAAGGAAATTAGCATAAAGTTGAAATATTGAAACAATTGAGAATCGGTTCAGATGCGATTACAAGACACGGTGTACAACACCTAGGATACACAAAATAAGAGTCTTGAGTCTTGCACCTGCTTAAGTTGACGAGCTAACCCTCCCACAGACTAAAGTTCACAGTGACAGTGCAGCTACAACATCAATAGCTAGTTAACTAACAGCAGAGCTCCAATCCCCAGATGGCGTCACCTGTTAGTGCACAGGGTGGTTCACAAGTCAGAATTAATGCTCAAATGACCTCACAGGAATGCATACATTACTCATCTCTGCCTCTACCCGACCCCAAACCCTGGCAAACATAAATGGTCCCCGAGTATCGGCAAAGTACAGTCTAGACCAGACCAGAAGATATAAACAGGCAAGTTATCAATAGAAGGCAGCAAGGAAAGCATGAAGCAATCAGTGAAGCAGGAGTCCATAAAAATGTGCAGTTCATTAAGACATCATCACAGTGGTGCAAACTTAGTAATGACCATTTCATCACTGACCTAAACTGACATGGTTTATAGATACCAACTTGTTGCAACCCTGTTAGGTGTCGGTAGCAGCTTCAACAGCTGAGGACGGCACAGACCTTTCAGAAGCAAACTAGCAAAATGCAACATGCATCCATAGGTTGCAACACCATCACAAAGGAGCAATTGACCATTTCATCATTGACCATAATCTTACACTGCATGACATGGTTCATGGTTACCAACTTGTTTGCACGAGTAGTGTCAGTGGCAGCTCAACAGCCCAAGACGGCACCAGACCTTTCAGAATTGAAGTCAAACCATTTTTGCAAAATGCAACATGCATCCATACGTGGCAACACAACAGATGCATAGCAACCACTGTTCACGCAAGCTATCAGATTCACAGTCAATCAGGAAAGCACAAGGGATATAGACAAGTGCACAACCAACATGGAAATGCAAGCATTCAACCATGGTCATCATTGAGTGCACAGAATAATCGATCACCTGATATCGCCACGCAGGGACCAACCGGCAAGAGGGAAGGATTGTTTGTGCATGTTTTCCTGTACCGGTGCTTCATATCTACGGGCATGCAAACTGATAAGAGAAATGGGAATTATATCATACATACACTTGGGTATAGCTGTAAATGAGTTGTAGTAAAGCCTGACATGAGTACGCCTATAGCAATGATTAAAAGAAAACATGTATGCAATTCAATAAACAACCTTCTTCAGGCCATCTTGTAGTCTAATACAAAATAAACTCAATACAGAGAAAGGGGCATTATCATACAGAAGAGTTGTGCATTGTAATAATCCTTGTAATAGAAATGCAAGTCCAAGAGCGAACATCAGAGAACCATGTGCAATATAGCAATGCCACTGGCAATATTGTGCATCAACATACGTAGTTCACTATAAAGGAAGAGACAACAACGCACACAAATCACCTTACCTATATCATCAAGCACGTTACATGTTCATGCATACACAAATTGATAATAGGCCTACGAACCTTGGGTTCAGGGCCTCCAGCTCCACCACCGGCCATTGGAGCACCACCGCCACCACCGCTACTGGCACCAGGTTGCTGCTGGCCTGCTCCCCCTTGCTGGCCGCCATAGTAGGCATAGCCTAGTTGTCGATAGTACTCCGCCCACTGGGACTGCAGATCTCCTGATGGCTGCCCAGGCTGCCCCTGTCCCTGCTGACTTGCTGCTGCTACATACACACACACACACAAGGCAAGGCAACAAGCATGACATAATTATGAGCCCTTGTGAAGATTCTAATTAATGCACCCTTTAGTGGGAGAGCACTTTTGATGGGTACCGAAATAGGGGGCAGACATAGGTTTGATCATTTGCAACAATGCCAGTGGTAAGTTGCTATTAGAAATGCATGATTTTTTGTCATCTGTCAAAAATTCCCCTTCCTTCTGGCTACTCAACCTGAACACAGTGTAAATGCTGTTGAAAGTGAGGGCAGCTCCCAGCCTCTTTGCCGCACTTGGGTGGGAGGCCAGACTGTACAGGCGCTTCAGAAGAGACTTGGAGTTGATGGGGCTTCTCACCTGCTGCTTTTTGATGGTTTGTTTGATGGACCACACAAAGAACTCCTTCACACATACTAACTTGAAAGCAACGGTGCTTTCAAACCTCGCTCAGGTTCATGTACGGGAGGTGATAGTATAAAGAGAGATGTTACCTTGTTGCCCAGCCTGGGCTTGAGCTTGAGCCTGAGCAGCATACAGCTGTTGGTAGTAGGAAGCCCATGCAGCCTGGTGGCCTGCAGAGGAACAGATCAAAAGGCACTTAGAGGTAATTACCATACAAACGGCAACGTATTCCTCAAGTACATGTGCATGCAGTCACACTCACTTGGATCAGTAGCTTGTTGCTAATGGACAGGGAAGAGACAACACAAATGGTCAGGCATTGCACATACAAGTGACAATACCAGAGGTACAAATTGATTTATGTTTGACACGACTCGTGTCAAATCTAGAGACCAGAGTCATTACACATATGCTCCATTGAATGGCAACCCTGTGCCAATTGAAGAACATCAAATTTTAGCGTTACACAGTATGCGACCCTCTCTCGGCAGCTAAACAGTTAGAGTCACTATGTACATACAACTTTGCAAGTAGAGGCCTACCTGTGCAGCAGCAGCTCCATATGCCTGCTGGTAGGGGTACTGAGCCCAGGGGGTGGCAGCTGCCTGGGCACTGGCGTAGGCGGCCTGCTGAGGGTTGTACACCTGACCAGGCTGGTAGGGCATGCTACAGGAGAACACAGAATCGAAGTCATTCCCATTAGCCTGTTTGCACACCTGTAAACTAGTCTCATTTCCAGGATGGGACAGAGAATCAGTTAGGTACAGACTAGCAACTGTTACAATACTCATATGGTAAGACTTAGAAACTAGGTGTACAACTGACCTGTTAATGCAATGGTACAATACACAAAACCTGCTTATACTACAGATGCCAAGCCAGCCTATTACTTGCTAAATACTTGCTCTGAATCAGCTCCTTGCTATTGAGAGAGAGAAGGGTACACGAGGCCATCCACAGTCAACAATGTGGGCCACCAATGAACTTGGACTGTGGGCTGGACTTGAATACAGCATGAAGGCTGTTTGTCCCCACCCTCACCCATCTATCTCCCCGCTACTTTTCAATGGTAGGACTCAATCGTTTCCCATGTTCTTCCTTTCCTGTATTCAAATCTTGCTCATCCTTTTTATCCGTATACCTGATGATGTCATAGCCTGCATTTATATTCCTGAGTTGTGCCCAGTGGAGCCATTTCAAACAGATGAAGATCCTTGGATCAAAATGTTTTGGGAACCTATCGTTCTACTGCGAATTACATAACTGCCGCTATTCATGATACTAGTTCTTGCCTCAGTAGTAGGCATGCATCACCAGGACCAGTGATGAACTACATTAGTAACACACTTACCCAGGCATCTGCTGTCCAGGAAATCCACCAGGACCACCCTAGGAAGAATGAACACAGTCATGACAGTTAATCACGGGAAGTGCAAGCTTAGTAACACCTAGTAATCCGTTCCCACTTGCTCTGTTGAAAGTACAGTGTATGTCCCTCACTAATTCTTCCTAGGTAGTAGTACTACTGGCCTACTGACTCACCATCATGTCACACTTCTGCTTTATCAGCTGCTGTGCATGCTGGATCTGCTGAGGATTACCTAAGTGCACAGAAACGTGTAGTTCCACATTCAATGAACCACCACACCACCGACATACAAACGTTAAGCACATACACACAATCCACACATACTTGCACCTACAACACATGCACTCATGCATACTCACACACATGCACATAACACTCACACACATACGCATACTCGCACATACAGGAAAATAGAAAGACAATAATCTGTCAGACGTGTTCAGAGTACAAAATAACAGTCGGCCATCGGCCAATTTCCGAGCAATTAATCGAATTGGCCGCGCAAAATGTTACTTTGTCGGTCTTACCGACCGAACAAGTCCTACGCGAGTGGGCGGAGTCTGGTACGTGTGAACAGAGATTCTGTAGACAGCGTCGTGATCGCTATCATGTAGTGATACAAACGCATAATAATTGTGCTGAGACTCACCTTGGTGGTGGAGATACAAGTGCTTTTCTCGTGCCGTCGGCCGCCGCTGCTCGAGCGCTCTCTTCGACTTTCGTTGCGAGTACAGCTCTTACGAAGGGTCCACAAAGATGCTTACATACTAAAACTCACCGTGCTGGCTAAGTTGTGAGCGCTGTAATAATTTCTTGTCTTCCCTTTGGCTGCCATTGCTAGCACTAGCGATCAAGTGGTTGCCACGTGGCATGTGCGTTAATTGGAAAGAACGGCAATACTAAGCTTGCGCTACGGCGCGCGAGTGGAAAGGCGGTTAACGGTTGCCCCCTCGTTATTATTACAATAAAAGTACTCGTGCAAAGTGATACAAATGCATATCAGTGCTACTAGGAAAGAAAACACTTTTTGTCCGAAATTTTTTGTCCGACCATTTTTAAAAAGTGGCCAATCTAAATTGACTTTGTTCTGACAAACGGCCTACCAAATTTTTGACCTTATTTTGTACTCTGCGTGTTACTATACTAGCTAGCCAACTGGCAAAATGTCGGAATCAGGCCAGAGATCCATTATCATGAGTGAAATCAGTACACCAGTAAATGCTGTTGTGACTGTGACTTTCCCCCTGCTTGTCCAACCTTACATGCAGGTAGCCTCATTCCCAGCCTTCTTTTATGCAAAAATGGAGGGGGAAGGCCTGGCACGTGATAAGCGGCACAGCTGACGTCATGGATTCTAGACTAATGGACATTCCCATCCACAGCTACAGATCTAGGAGCTAGAAAACTGAAACAAGTTTCAGAGAAGAGGTAGGTCCTACCTGTAAAACATATCCAGGTTTGAAGCAAAACTGCTGAGGGATAGACAGCTATCCTTGATACAAGGGGTGAAACTCCAAATAGTGCCGTCTTTTCGCTCCACTGGAAGATTGCGTCATTAGCTGGACATTTTCACATTTGTCACTCGGCAGCCCTTTGGAGTCATACCTTGTAGCCTGGGTATGGTTCATACGCTCGGTTTAGCTCTCTTCATAGCTAGCACAGAATGCAAGATAGGTCTCGTACATGACTTTGACTGTTGATGTGAGACGTGACGATATATGACAGTTGTGCTGCGTATCACGTCAGAAGTTTCCCCAGGCCTTCCCCCTCCGTTTTTGCATATTGCAAGCGATCAAAAACCGGAGGTGTAGAAGGCTTGGGAATGAGGCTAACACGTAGGTATGTACATGTATACTACACAGTACATTATCCAAATAAATCACCTCTAATATTGAACAGCTTCTCGTGTGGGTTTGGCTGTGGACCCCGATGCAATTCAATGTGGGTACCAGACTGCACTTGCAGCTGACGGATAGTATCACCACCTTTGGAAAAAAAATAACCGTCTAGTTAACAAACTAAATGGGCAGTTTCAGTACAAAGTAAGCATATTGCAGTTATATAGCTACAATTCAGGTAGTCACCCTGGATATCAGTAAAACCTGGACTCTCACACGACTGGAAGGTGGACTGACCGGACTGGGCCATGGACTGGACTCGACTGACCAAAACAGCTGTATACAGACAGTAAAACAGTAAAAATCACCTACGCTATGAAGGGTTGTCTCCGAGCTCTCCAGCTCTGTCTCAAGTTGCTTCCTAGCCTATTGAGGGATGGTCTCCTCAATTTCCGAGAGGTCAAATGTCACGTGTGTAGCTATGACTGAATCCTTGTGGGTTCTGTACTGGCTTTGAACATTGCATCAACTGTTTCTTATGGAGGCCACACAGATTTGTTGGGAAAGCACCTTCGTCAAGTCATCTGCGTGCTTAGAAGAGCAGTTATTATCAGCAGAAACTAAACTCTAGCTTTCAAAGGAATATTCCTGTCATCCATGGCTATAGTTCAAGCTCATTGTTGAAGCTCATTAAATATGCACATGACGTTCGACCTCTCGAGGAGATGATGCATCACCAGGCTAGAAGCAACTTGAGACAGAGCTGGAGACAACCCTTCATAGCTTTGGTGACACTTGCTGTCTCTTCACAGCTGTCATGGTCAGTCCAGTTCAGTCCAGAGTCCAGGTTTTACAGATACCCAGTCCACAATAAATTAACAATGTGCTCCATAGATATTGCATAACTTGAGGTTCTTATGAGTACCCAGTGTTTTCCGCAGTTCTTCAATCTGGTCAATTTTGTACGCCAAATTCAACCATTATTGGCATCCATTCCCACTTGCTTACCCTTCCCAATGACCAGCCCACATTTGCCAGCAGGAACTGGGAACTGCAGTGTCTGGACTCCAGGTCCAGTGGGGTTGGGGAGCTCTATCCTTGGCTTGAAACCCCCCATCTGCTGCTATATAGTGGAAAATGGAAGAAGAACAGTTTTAGTCATATCTCCTGTACACACACATAACTGAGAGTGCGAGGAGCACACGTACAGTAGGGGTCAAATTGTGTCCTTTCAGAGTTGTTACACTATGATTCACATCAAGAGACACCTTTTCACATGCAACTACCACAATGTGCACCCTCACGCACAAGCTCTTGCCGTTTCTGGCAAATTGGTTTTTTTCTCTGTCATTGTTGTCAAGCTATTAATCTCAGGTGGGCTCTATTTAGACTGCTTCCTACCTCAGGACAGCTAATATGCTCAGCTCCTCTGACAGCTTTTGTCATGGCTTATGTAGACTTTAAACCTACCATCAAGTACAAATGCATGGAATGCATGTACCCTATGATCTAACCCACGGAAAGGATCTACCTATCCATTGGTTATGACCTAGGCACTTGAATACATAGCTTGTTGTTTGCTGGTGCATTGCAGCTGAGCTGGCAAAGACAAGGGAGCAGGTCCTGTACACAGAATGGTGCTATTCTACAGCTTTTCATGCCATGCACAGGAAGGTGCAATAATGTCATAGCAACAAACCGAGGGATAGGCCCCTGAATTGAAGTCCTGCACACCTCTCTGGAAAAAAAAAGCAAAACAGACAGTTACCCAGACAATGTACATGGCTCCATTCTCAGGCCACATATGATCTTCTGTGTACAAACAGCTTGTTACTGGCACTCAAACTTAGAGGCACAAATTACGACAAAAGACGCTTAGAGCATGAATCTACCACATGCTACTGACCAGGAAATTGTGAGCAGGCAGGGCTCCATTGAGGGAGGCAGGGCTCCATTGAGGGGGCCCGGGCCCCTATTGAAGAAGTGTTACATATATATGCAAGGCAGCTCCTGCCTCCCCCTCTTACTTCGCCTCATTAGGATTTTGTCCCTCCTTGAACAATGAAACACTGGCATGCATGACATTCTAATCAGCCGAGATGAATGTTCAAGACTGTCTGCTGAAGTGTGCAGTTGGACTACTAAGATACAGTGAAGGCACACTCATAGGGTAGCAGACACTATCACCAGCTTGCAGATATGGCAGGCTACTAGCTACTGTCAGAAATCCAGCACCGACACACTCTCCAGTGGGCTGCAAAAGAGAGCTCAGCACGCACCCTCAACGTATACTAGCCCTGACTCTCCAACTGTGCACCACAAGCGAGCTCCGCCAATCTTGCTGGCAGCACCATGGTGCTCCACCCACTCCATCGTGCCCCAGGTTTGGACTCTGTGAGACTCAGAGCTTATGACAGTACACTAGCAGGACCTGCACTGTGGGCAGCCATTTGAGAAATGGGATCATTTAAGGGCGTCGTCAGTATGCACATCGTCAGGTTGCAAGTAAAGTGGCAGCAGTATCAGTGTTAAACGCAGAGACAAAATGTAAAACTAAGCTGAACTGGAGACCAAGCCGGTATCCACCGTGACCACAGCAACTGTGATAATCGCAGAGGACCGAATAGTAGCAAATTTCAGTCATGCAGAGGAAAGTGCACCAATAATTTCATAGCCACAAACCGAGGAATAGACCCCTGCACTGAAGTCTTGTGCACCTCTCTGGAAATGAAAGCAGAACAGTTTTGTAGAACAAACCATGTTCTATTACAATGTGCTTCCGCTCCTGTGCACGCTAGACACCGCGTCCTGCTAGTATACTATTATACATGTACCTCTGAGTCCCACACAATACAAATGAGGAATTAGAAATGTAAAACCAAGCTACCCTTGGCAAGCTGATATCCACAGCAGTGATGACTGCTGAGGACCGGTAAGTACCAAATTTCACCACACATCAAGCGCTAGGCTATTTCACAGATGCCAACTGACATATCCTCAGCAGCAATAGAATTATGTGCTATCAGGCTGCTTTCAATCATTCATACGTGGCTTTTATGTACCACAACAAAATGTCAGACTTACCTCAGCCACGATGTCCTCCACCATCTTTTTAGCACGCTGGCATGCTTCCGGGGGACCAGCTATGGTGGCCACTCTGAATTCTGTCCCAGGGACATCTACAGAAGTGCAGGACAACACATAGGTTATCCTATCATTACTGCTTCACAACTTCAGATCAATACTTCGGCAAGATAAACAAGTCTAGCTCAATACCTCTACCTTATTAGCCTCATTGGTAAGATTTCTCGAGCAATGTCCAGTGGACCCATGGACTATATGGAGATACCCTGACCATCCCGGACATTCCAGGGATGTCCACCCACCACCAACCCCTGTGTCTGAGTATCCCAGTACACCAGAGATACCAGGACCATCCTGGACAATCCAGGGATGTGCACCCACCACCAACCCTTGTGTCTGAGTATCCCCATACACTGGAGATACCCTGACCATCCCGGACACTCCAGGGATGTCCACCCACCACCAACTCCTGTGTCTGAGTATCCCCGTACACTGGAGATACCCAGACCATCCCAGACACTCCAGGGATGTCCACCCACCCCTGTGTCTGAGTATCCCTGTACACTGGAGATACCCAGACCACCCCAGACACTCCAGGGATGTCCACCCACCACCAACCCCTGTGTCTGAGTATCCCCGTACACCAGAGATACCCTGACCATCCCGGACACTCCAGGGATGTCCACCCACCACCAACCCCAGTGCCTGAGTATCCCTGTACACTGGAGATACCCTGACCATCCCGGACACTCCAGGGATGTCTACCCATCACCAACCCCTGTGTCTGAGTATCCCCGTATACCGGAGATACCCATAGCCGCAGTATTGGAAGCAATTGGTTTGGCTGTGGACACAGGGGTTGGTGGTGGGTGGACAACCAAGGATTACCTGGGATGGTCTGGGTATCTCCAGCGTACGGGGATACTCAGACACAGGGGGTGGTGGTGGGTGGACATCAGAGGATTGTCCAGCATGGTCTGAGTATCTCCGGTGTATGGAGATACTCAGACACAGGGGGTGGTGATGGTCGGGCATCAGAGGATTGTCCGGGATGGTCTAAGTATCTCCGGTGTATGGAGATACTCAGACACAGGGGGTGGTGATGGTCGGGCATCAGAGGATTGTCCGGGATGGTCTGAGCATCTCCGGTGTATGGAGATACTCAGACACAGGGGGTGGTGATAGTCGGGCATCAGAGGATTGTCCAGGATGGTCTGAGTATCTCCGGTGTACGGGGATACTCAGACACAGGGGGTGGTGATGAGTGGACGTCCAAGGATGATCTGGGTATACTACGACACAGCAACCCAGACCTCCTAGGAATGCCCTTGATGCAATCCGCTGTAATCAGGACATGCTTGCCTGGACCTCCTTGGATTGTCCTCGGATTTGGCAGTTAGGTGTGTAACTTGGACATCCAAACATAACTTCGGATGAGTGGAGCTCTCACACATACCGAATTCACAAAGGTAACGACACCACAGAACACTCGTGCAACAGAAAAACGACTTCCCATCCAGGAGGGCACACAGAGCTACTAAAGCTTACAATGAGGTCATGGTGGCAACAGGTTTTCCTTCCCAATTTTTCTCTAAAGCTGCGAGTAGGTAGGTGACCTTGCACCCAGGCTATTTCCATCCCAGATTTTGTCCCAGGCAAATGTGCAACGAAAGCCCGAGTACAACGGTACCTACCCAATCCTCATCCCCCGCAACCTAACAGTTAGTACACAAATACACTTGCAAGCTTTGGGCAGACAGAATAATCCAAATGAAAAAATTCTGGGACCAACTGGGATTCGAACCCAAGACCTGAGTACTAGTCAGACACTCTCACCACGAGCGCGTCTGACTAGTACTCGGGTCTTCGGTTTGAATCCCAGCTGTGTATTATCTCTCTACAAAGCTTGCATCCAACACCTGCATGCCTACGTGCATAGAACCCTGAATCAAACTATACACTTGCCATTCTGAAACTGCAGCCTCACTCCACAGGTGTTCTGGATGTTGTTAATGTGTTCTCCATTGCGGCCAATCACGAACCCCACAAGAGGCTTCGGCACATGCACCTGGGGCCATAAAACCATTCATCTCAATTAATACAGACCCATTCCATGCAACAAACTCTACAGGGGTGAATTGCGTACAGCGTGAACCAAACCGTAAGGCGACAGTAACCGCAAGTGGCGGGTAACAACGTCACGAGCCATGTATGGCTTCAACCACAAGCGCTAGCGTGTGTCTCGAGAGTTTGGCTAGCTAAGTTAAGTTTAGGTCTACCGCGAAACTCAGTGGCTATGGATCGACAGGTGGCGCCGGACTGGAATTACCCAGAGTGGTATGTGTGGGACCAGGACTACCAATCGTACGCGTACTGGCAGTGGCCACCTGAGGGTCCAGTTTGCCCACCAAGAAGCCAACATGGCGCCAGTGCTAGTGGTAGCTCAGCAAATGGTCAGGATACGCTTTCAACCTGCGTGGTAAGTTGTCGGGATTGTACTTCTTGTCCACCGTTCCAGTGTTAGGGTCAACCTGTAAGTACACTCCAATACTGTGATAGGTAAGCTTCCCTCTCGTAGACCATCCGCCAGCGTAAGTCTTGAGCATAAGCGCTACGACACTTTGGCTCACAACTAGAAGCTGCCATTTTATGCTATATAGCGCGCACTGCATATACCACAATCGAATTAGTGACATCCTCAAGTCACAGATAACATTTTTCAAAGTCACAGATAACGGTATATACATTGCAAGAAGTCATGTAACCCCTGTATTTCACTGAGTGCCCACTTAGACTTTAAATCCTGGAATCAGATGTATGTGATCTCAAGGACATGACGATAAATACTCAAGGACTGCTAAATAGCCGGAAGCATGCACATGCAATATACCGTAATCTCCTGATAATGTGCCCACCTTCAAAAATATGCCCACACGCGACAAGTTGTTGCACAGGGTCATTTATTACTCTAAAGTACGCCCACCGTATTACCTCAAACAGGAAAGATCTGGAATGGCTCTGGAAGTAGTGTTGTGAAAGAGGTTGAACTACAGTAACAGTCGTACACGTGCATGCACACGCAACCACAGCCGATATCAACGGTAAGAAATGAAGGCTGGCTAGGAGTGCGGTACCAATTACAATGAATTTCATTCCAGTGCATGACATGAAACTGTGCACGTGCTGTGCCTTTTGCATGTTTGTGTATCGTGTGTGCAAATCACCTAGTACCATCACACTACGGATTTTTCGGAAGCAGCAGCGATTGGCAAATCTGATGGTCTGCATGCTCCACGTCATTCAACCACTCTCCTGCTAGGTCTCAATCTTGTTTGTTGTTCCTGCAGCTACACTCACACAAAGATTATTATTCCTGCTGGCCAGGGAGTAGGAGCGCTAGAAATCATTGTTGCAGTATTAAGGTGCATGGCATGCACTATTTCTTGTATGTGCAGTGGGTGGGCCTACTTTTGAGTGAAGTGAATACTGAAAACACGCCTTACCGGTTAGCCCTCTTGAGCAGCCACTAATGCTCATTTGCCCATGGGCATATTCAAGAGCACATGATGACATCATCGTCATTGCGGCAGAGGAGGAAGAGCGTGTAACGGGTAGACCATGTACTAAAAATAGAATACGTGAACTCAACTGAGGCTTAGTCTTGTACTTGCAGCACTCAAAAGTGCTCATGGTTGATGAGGTGAAGTCATGATGCACTCTTGGTGTATTATTGGGAGGTTACAGTATATATGTACAGATTCTACCATACGATTGGCTTCAAACGACTGCATAGTATATAAAACACATCGCAGTTCCAGGCAAACAGTGTACTTACACATACGCAGTTCACCCCAATTATAGAGCACTCAAAAACTCACAACTTGCTAGCTATTAAACCAGCACTATGGTACAGGGGTCAGCTTCAGCTTGGATATGCAATAGTAAATGTGGGCAGTCAATCGACCAACTTCCAAGTCCTCATTAACATCTAGTTGGGTTACACTTACTTCCATTCATTCGTCTGACACAATACTGGCCACCTGAGTTATACTTGTCTGACACAATACTGGCCACCTAAGTTATACTTGTCTGACACAATACTGGCCACCTGAGTTATACTTGTCTGACACAATACTGGCCACCTGAGTTATACTTGTCTGACACAATACTGGCCACCTGAGTTATACTTGTCTGACACAATACTGGCCACCTGAGTTATACTTGTCTGACACAATACTGGCCACCTGAGTTATACTTGTCTGACACAATACTGGCCACCTGAGTTATACTTGTCTGACACAATACTGGCCACCTGAGTTATATACTTGTCTGACACAATACTGGCCAGCAGGGTAATACTTCCAATTAATGCACATCAATGCACCCAGGGCCTGACAGGAGGCAACCCAACCCACTCCAGTTCAAGTCACCTCTACTGTCTGTGGCATCCCTCTGGTGAAGTCTCCAGTCATCCCCCTGGCCTGTGACGTCAAATGAGAAATCTGTAATGTCCACTGAATTATCAGAACACAACAATCCCACAAACTGACCCAGCTATCCAACCATACCCTCACTATAGGACAGCTAAACAATGGTCTACCCTAGTCCTCAGGCATGACTGTGTGGGTGTTGCTGGTTCATTTGGTTTAGTGCTGCATACATAGCAAAAAGTCTAAAATGGCACAGTAAAAAAGCTGTTGACAGCATACAGAAACCTAAAACAAAATATTCTCCCATATTGCCCTCCAACTACGATTGCATATACACGCAGATATGACTACGACAGCTTACCAAACTCGTCCGTGAGAGTCTGCACGTATTTGTGACTACTATATCTGAATTACATGCAGGTCACGGTGTGCATGCACCAAACAGGAGGGCAGGCAGTACAGAGAAATATTCGGCTCAAGGCCAGCAGTATTGGCTGAGTTCAACAACCTTGAGCAACTGATATATAAGTACACCAATTAGTCATCACCTGCGGACCGACCTCAAGTTCTTTTTGCTCAATCAATTGCACTACAAGTTCCCTCGCTTTCTGCAGAAACACAGAAGAGAAAAGTCGTCATACCAGACTTACATGAACTACTAGCTACTATACATACCCACTTCATACTAGGCACATCAATTCAGGGGCAAATGTTATAATGGCAATGCATGAATCAGAAGACAGCCATCAGCCAAGTTATAAGTAGCCTAGCTTGTGCCCAGGCTTGCACGTTGGTCAACCTTCCAAATGAGCTGACTCAGTGGTTTTGGCATACCCGAATCTATGGAACGTGAAACGAAATGAAACGAAATGGAATGGAGTAGCAGTAACGCACATGCGCATCCTGTACAGCTAGCTGTGTGTGTGAAGCTAGTTAGCTCATAGATGGGATCGTTTGTGTCGCGGTCAGCGTGCAGCAGTTCCGGGCTTTCACTGTAGGGGCGGGAAGCTCCGAACGAGGCCAGGTGACTAAGTAGGCCTATATCTTGCAGCTTGATAGAAGCAGCCATACCTCATCACGTCTGTGCAGCTTGATAATAGCTTGATAATAGCTATGTACACAGTAACACTCTGAAACAAGGCGCGAGACGACCTACACACGGAGGGAATCGCCGCTATTATTAGCTATTAGCTCCATGGACAGTAGTCTGGTAGTGTATTGTCCATGGTACCCGGCCTCGTTCCAATTCCGAGCCTCGGCCGGTTGCATATTGCCACGCCCACTTCCGCTGTTTCACGACTGACATAGCTAGAGCTCACTCTACTGCACTCGAGCAGAGAGAATAAATACAACAGTAAACACATAATGCAACACAAGCACACATCAGATCATGTCATGTCTCATCCAATGGGCTGTAACCTGTAGCTAGCTAGCTATCATGTCATGCAGTGAATACGCCGAGGGATGGGTCCCCCAGACATGACAACATTCTCCCATCACCATCGCCCTGGAGCAAACCATCAGATTCCTCTAGCCATTCTCTTTGGTCACATACGTGCAACACAGAGGGAGGGGGCAATCATGACTGTAGCTGCACAAATCTGCCAAAAGTCACTATCAAGAGCTCTTAACTTTCTTGACAGGCCAGTAGGATGTCCCCAAAGAATACAACACCACTGCACACCCGTTCGAGGTACATGTAAGTATTTTGGGCTTGCACCAGGTACCACAGAAGTCTTGTCACTTCGAAAATAAGAGCTCTCTAACAGCTCCCGGTGGCATGTCCCCAAGAAAATCACACTGCTGCACACTCCGAGGAGGGGCTCTCACCACAGTCTTATTTTTGAAAGTAAGAGCACTCTCTCACATCTAGCTGTACTACAGCTAGCTAGCTACCTACTTATTCGTGCGCGTGCACGTGTGTGCTCAGTCCAGCTTCTATTATTCCGTTCCATTCCATTTCGTTTCGTTTCAGGTTCCATAGATTCAGGTATGCCCTTGGTTTTTGGGTAGACAAATCAGGACCTTGTAACTAACATTTGGAAGACTATAGCTACTTGATAAAGCTGCTGCTCTAGCTGGCCAGTACTCGCCTCTGGTCGCTCAAGAGAGTAAGGAATGTGCAGACTCAGCACATACAGGAAAACCCACTAAGTGCGACCCTAAACTTGCTAAGTGACCAGATACTTTTCACTTTTCTTCGTGGGCCTGGACACAAGGTTTTCACAAGTGTTAGCAGGTCACCCTAGCCTTCACCAGCAACTAAAGATTGAGGTTATGGTTTTATTCGCACATCCGCCAACAGTGTATTAGTGGCCTCTCATAAATCTCAGGCATTTCACTGAAGGGGACAGACAACGGTGCTACACATACAAGCACACTCCCACCTTGCAGCTCTCCGGTAATCCGGTCATTCTGAGCGGTTTCTCGGGGGCATTAGCAAACTGGCCATCCTGGATCATCTGCATCTTGCACCCAGCACGTTCCTGGACAGAGGTGGCAGTTGGAGGTGGACATGGTGATATGCATGCAGGTTCGTACAGTCGCACTGATGAAGAAATATTACCTCAAACAACAAACTTTTTACATTTACTTGGCATTCTTTTAACTTCCCACTAAATACACTACAGCAGATGCAGACATTCCCAATTGCTGATGTACCTACTTGACAACATCAACCTACATGAACAGTGCCGTCCACGAGCAAGTTAAATGGCACACACGCGAGTCTCGAGAGTGATCTGCGTGCGACTCACATCTGACCCGCAGTTTAGTAGTCGCGAGCCAGTGGGCTAACTTCAATGAAGCTGGGGATGCCTTCAAAACAAAGACCGATATTTTCATTAGCGCACGAGTGATTCGTGACGTTGTATACACCCTATCAACTACTTTTCGCCAAACATCAAGAGGTACTCGGTCCTGGAGCATTCAGTTCTGAGGCTACCAATCGTGCGTTAGTATGGCAGTGAAGGTAAACGCCTACAAAATAATCACGCGTTCACGTGGTCTTGTTCTGCAATCCGATTGATTCCGTCAAATCCAGGCACCAGGACTTGACAGTTTTCTCGAGAATGTTACCACCGCTCTCTCCTCCCTCCGTTTTTTGAGGAGAGAGCCTGGGAACGAGGCTAACACTCCGCTCACGCTTGTAGCAAACACCTCAACACACTGCTGGAAATACACCCTGAACAGTATTGCAGGTACACCACAAACACACCTGCAAAGCCTTGATCATTTCTCCACCCTTTCCTGCAAAGAAGAGTTCACAAGATTACTATCCAAGTTACTCTCATACAGAGATGTTTCATGCGGTTCAGAGAGCTCAAGGGGAAAAAAATTGTACAATGAGCAGGACGGTGGGAGTAGCCCCCCTACTAGCCTCGTTCTCAGGCCCGAGACGGCGAGGAGAAAAGGGCCTGGTTTCCACTGTTTGCGCATGCACTAAATAGCGGTGGAATTCCACCGGCACTGTGGACATTTGATTATGTTTGTACACTTGTGACGTCGTGCATGTAAGTCATAATGCTGGACAACACTCTGGTCAGGGAGGTTAGGGTTTATACCAGTAATGCGTCACAAAAACGTTTCCACCTCTCTCCAAGGTATAACTTCCAGGGTTGTACCTATACCAGTATAGGTATCGGTATAGGTGCCTATACTCGTGGTATAGGCAAAGTATAGGTATAGGTAAACTCACAGCCTATACTTGCCTTCATCTGTGGCACTGATGTTGAAGTATCTCCATACAGCACTAGAGCGGTTTGCCATACTGGGTACCACAAAAAACTAAACGCCTGTTTCAACAAAAGCTAAACTCAGCCTGTTTCAACAAAAGCTAAACACCTGAGTCTAATTATGCACGCACACAGCAAACAGTCATGCACGTGCACAGACTTGCCCATGTACGGAATGCAATAATTGGGGCGAGCCTGAGCGAGCCCCACATAGACGAGTTTGCTGTGAATTTTCCATATATTTCTTTATATCTATATATATATCTATCGTACGTCGTGCCGTAAATCACTTCCTGCTCGTATTTTGCGTGTCATTAATATTGCGTCATGCGTTAATTCAGACCACAAACGAACTCACCATAATGCAACGACTTAGACACGAACCATGAACGGTCTACCTCAACAAGGATGGAGACTATAGCGCAGGGTGAGGGGCTAAAGCATTTCATGAAGACGGGGAGAGTGCTTCAAGCGATCTCATGTCCTGCATGCAGAGCACATCATGGTGTGCATTAGCTAGCTAGGTAGCATGCATCATGCAGGCTTTAAGCTATAAACCGTCACGGTGTGTTGGACTGCTGCTTCAGCTATTGCCAGAGGATGGGAACTTGACTGGCCTGCGCTTGGTAACACTTAACTCACTGTGACATGCAGTCAAGACACAGATCTGGCATCAGCAGACAATGAGAAAGTCGCCCTCCGGTGGCGACAACAAAGACTGAGAGCTCTCCTAGACCTACCTACCAGACTGCTTCGGCTAACCTGATTCGCAGTTGCTGTGAAGTGCATGGTGTACTTTTAGTGTCATAACTTCTGTGTCCTTAAGTCATGCTATGCTCTCCGTCACATTCGGATGACATGCACTGACAGTCATGCACATGCATCTGCTCCATGTAGGAACACATGCTCATGCAACTGCTCCATGCACATTCGACAACTGTGACTCGCTCAGGCTCGCCCCACAATGTTCTGCATTCGGCTAGTTACTACTAATTCTATTATGACTTTATGATGTCCTATAGTTGATACAACCAGCTGTGAATATCGGTATCGGTACGGCCGATCTGATGGCTAATTGGGGCGAGCGTGAGCGAGCCCCACATAGACGAGTTCAATGTGAATTTTCTTTTTTTCTATATTTCTATATATATATATCGTACGTCGTGCCGTAAATCACTTCCTGCTCGTATTTTGCGTGTTCTTGCGTCATGCGTTATTTCCAAACTGAGTTCACTTCCTGCTCGTGCGTTGATATCGTCCAACTGAGACGCGAACTATGAACAGTCTACCTCAACAAGGCCTTGCAAGGATGGAGACTATAGTGGGGCGGTGAGTGGCTAAAGCATTTCATGAAGACGGGGAGAGCGCTTCAGTGAGACCAAGGGAGGTGATCCTCCTTGAACTCACAATCCCCTATAACTCGCCGGAGTCCCTTTCAAATGCTAAGCCATGCAACTGCTCAGAGGATGGGAAGTTGACTGCCCTGCACACGGTAACACTGAACTCACTGTGACCAGTCATGACAGATCTGGCATCAGCAGAGAACGAGGAAGTCATCCTCGGTGGCAACAACAGAGACAGAGACCGCTCCTGGACCTACCTGCCAGACTGCTTCAACGCTGTGAAGTGCATGCACGAGTGCCATAACTTCTGGTGTGATCTGTGTCGTTAAGTTGTGTTATGCTCCCCCTCAGACTCACATTCTGATGACATGCACATGCAACTGCTCCATGCACATTCAGCACAATGTCATGCAACTGTTCCACGCAAATTCAGCACCTGCATGTACTCGCTCACGCTCGCCCCACAATGTCCTGCATTCCCCTAGTGTTATTGTGTATCTGCAGTATAGGCAAATTGTGGTATAGGTACAACCCTGATAACTCCCTATGCCGCAAAACCTACTGTGGACACACACAAGGCTACACCTCACCTCTCTGCCCTCACAATGCTACAGTAGCGGTCAATATAAAGTTCCCGTAACGTAAGCGGATTACAAGCGTAACGTACTTTATGGCTTCCGTAAGGCAAGGGGCGGACTTTACGCAAAATTAGCGTAATTACGCTACTGTTTACAGAGCGCTAGCGTACTATCACGTACATGTATGCCGATACTAAACGGCATTATATCTTCGTCGTTCCTGGGCAGCAGCGAACAATTCTTGGTTATGCACTAGTGGAAGGTTGCAGCTTCAAGCCAGTCTTTGTCCTGTTGCTGTAGCTTGTGTAATTTTGCGACACCGCACGCAGAACGCGGGCATGTGATCGATCGACAATCGTACGATCGTGTTTCCAGGTGGCACTGCTTGTTGCGCTACCTAGCTTGCTAGGATCTGGCTAAAACGTACGTATGAGCTGTAGCAAGGACCTACCTAAAGGCAAGTGGTATCTTTGTGTCAGCAGCGTTCCTCAACTCGCAAGAGCAGCTGTAGTTTGTGCACGTGGCGAAAATTTGTCGAGTCAGCAAAAACGTACCGTACTATGCAATGTAAACGTAGGTGTACAGTAATTTTAGTACGCTTGCACAGTAGTCACACCGTATTACGCTTACGCTACGGGAACTTTATATTGGCCATTACTGTACATAAGATAATATACATTACAGTAGCTCCCACACAGGAGCCACTACACAGATGAAGGAACACACCAATGACGAGTCCCACTTTGTTAGCTGGGATCATGAGTTCCACGATCTCCTGGCCAGGATCCAGGTTCACTTGGTGTAGAGGGAGTGTAGGACCACAGGGAAACTGGAATGGGAACAAAGTTCACTGTGACTTACAACGATCAGCATTCTGAGAGAGGGGCAACTGGACATGCTGGTTGCTCCTCCCTATCCCACACGTGTGTACACGACACACACATACACTCCCCAGCCTAACCGGCATATGCTGGTTGCTCCTCCCCATCCCACACGTGTGTACACCACACACACATACACTCCCCAGCCTAGCCGGTGGTAATGCCACACGCTGGTTGCTCCTCCCCCATCCCACACACGTGTGTACATCACACACACATATACACAGTCCCAGCCTAGCCAGTAATGCCATATGCTGGTTGCTCCTCCTCCACCCCATACACGTGTGTACATCACACACACCTACACAGTCCCAGCCTAGCCGGTGGTAATGCCATATGCTGGTTGCTCCTCCCCCATCCCACACACGTGTGTACATCACACACACATACACAGTCCCAGCCTAGCTGGTGGTAATGCCATATGCTGGTTGCTCCTCCCCCATCCCACACACGTGTGTACGTCACACACACATACACAGTCTCAGCCTGTAATGCCACACGCTGTTGCTCCTCGCCCATCCCACACACGCGTGTACATCACACACTGGTTGCTCCTCCCCCATCCCACACACACACAGTCCCAGCCTAGCCGGTGGTAATGCCACACACTGGTTGCTCCTCCCCAATCCCACACTCACATGCGCATACACACACATATATTCACAAACAGCCCCTAGCCTAGCCGGCATGCTGGTCCCCCCCCCCCCCCCCCCCCCCCCCCCTGTGGGTACACCACACACACACACACACACACACTCCCCAACCTAAATGGCATGCTGGTTACTCCTCCCCAATCCTATACACACCACACACAGACAGACAGACACAGACAGACACCCACACACACACACACACACCCACCCACACACCCACACACACACACCCAAGCCTAACCGGCATGCTGGTTGCTCCCCCTGCATCCTCCACCACCTTGTTCACTAGAGCCTTTGCCTTCCTAGAATGAGAGGGGAAGTTGACAACAGTACTCAACACATACAACGTACAACATCACACATATATACAGCAATCAACATAGAACTTTATAAATCCGGGTGGAAGGCCCTAAGCATCGTCCCTAGGCTTCGCTAGGCTTCGTCCAGTCAATCAGCCCTGAGTTGCTTATTCCGTGTACAAGTGGGGCGAGTCTGTTGCAATTCTGTCCCATGTACCTAAGCATACTCTTATTATATCCACAAGCTTGCATGCACCCACAGCTAGACTGGACTCGGATTCGTTTTTCACTCCAATTAATGCACACAATATGTCATCAGGCAGTTAGCCGAAGACAAAAGTGCTCCTCCTAACTATGCAACCTAGGTGAGTTTCTTTCAGCACAATTACACATGTAATCTAATCATAAGGTCGCTGGTTGGAGTCCCCCTATGCCATAGGATCTCTCCTAGGAGCCTGCTCAGCTTTTCCTTAAACACCATATCCAGTATCCCGGAACAAACGGCATTACATGTACATCCCCTCCAAAGGATGAACACTAGCTCCGACTCATTTTAGAATTCAGTTGTGGTCACCTCATTGGCTAGTTTCCCATACAGGGGAAAAATGCATACAATGTGGTTTGTAACTTACTCCACTGTCTCTGGTGTTCCACATATTGTTACTTGTCTTTCTCCAGCCACTTCACTTCCATCTGATGAGTAGAAAAACAGAGCAAAACATAAACTAGAGGTGCACAGTAGAACACCTACCCTGTGCGCTGTTCACAGAAATGCTGCTTTCAAATTGTCTTCTTTCATAGAACACACCCGCAGAGAGCCTGTTGATTTTACAGGCCTGAACCAGGAGTCCTGTTACATACTGTCAAGGTGCCTTAACTGTACTTGCTAAGTTAGGGCCAAGACTCTGTTGGGGTGATTGTGACTAGCTCTAGTGCTCAGAAGGTCTTGGGTTCGAATCCCAGCTGGTCCCAGAATTTTTCCGTGGATTATTTATTCTCTCTCTCCAAAGCTTGCATCCAACACCTGCCTGCATAGAACCTGACGCAACCCATCAGAGTCTTGCGCATTTAATATGCATGTTCAGCATTCGATGCCTGTTACATAATAGGTGACAATGTGTTGGGAGATAATTGTGCCGGAGGCTGTGATGGTGGACAGTACTGAGTGTCCACTCAGGCAATGTGTCTGTACAGTCAACCCACCCAGGCCTGCAACCCCGTCCGCAGGGGATCTCCACTTGTGGCAGTGAAACAACCGTGAGAGAGAGAAAGACAGCTGGAGTCGGCTAAGTCCTCCAGCCTGTGCTGTAATATGCAGCCTTGCTTCCGCTCCTCTGCCGTGGGCCCAGTGGCTTAGCGGTAAGAGCGTCTGACTAGTACTCAGAAGGTCTTGGGTTTGAATCCCAGATGGTCCCAGAATTTTTTCTGTGTTCCAAAGCTTGCATCAATTCGCATTCAAGCCATTGGTGGGCTATAAATGGAAATGGTGTCAGACTATACATGTCCGATCAGAAAGTTGCTGACACATTGTCTGATCACTATCCGAAAGTTGTATTTGACTCAGCTTTGCAAATGTACTGCATGCTGAATTGCTAGAGCTATGTCTAGGTTGTACGAAAGGTCCTCCAACTCACCCGGTGCAACTTGTATTCTTGCTCCAGACTCTGCCTGTAACCTGTTAATCATTTCTCCTTGTCTGCCAATAACTGTAATGGGTACACATGTACAGATGACAGCATCTGTTTTCAACGATCGAGCAATACATGTACAGACAGCCAGACACACCTTAAAAGCCTACACTGCATGTACAGCTTGTCAATCAACACTAGTCCGCTCATCCAGGTTTGCGACTACATGCATAAACTAAGGGACAGCTATGTAGTGAGTATGCTTCTAAATTATACGTAGAAGATTTATGAATGGAGTTTCCACATGGAGTTCATTGTTGGGAAGCATACCACAGCACGTGCGAATCAACAGGCATGCATTCAGTGTTCTTGCTAGGCCTCTTCCAACTACCAACTAAGGTCATTGGGGCCTCCTTGAGGTCTGGTCTAGATCCAAAATGTGTCCATTGCCCTTTGAGCATGCAAAGCTTCACAGGAGATAGTTATACAGAATTTTTGGCACTGACTTACCCAATCCAACCATCCTGTTGGGCACCTTTATGTCAACTGTGATCATCTGTGTTAGTCCTAACTGTGCCCCAACCCTACAGAGAAACAGAGAACAGCCACGTCACAGGAAAGGTACAAGTTTGGTAGCTATATATATATAGCTACAGAAAACTTAACGTTCCATTTTCATTCAAGGGCCTGTAGGCATTAAGAGTACCGTATATCTTCGGCAGGTTTTTACTAATTATTCACAAGCCTTGCCGAAATAATTAGAAGTAAAATCGAAAAATTTGTACCAAAATGCAGAAGTGCCGAATAATTAGAAGTGCTACCCGCGGTCGGGTTTTTTTCCACTCGATATTCAAGTCTCAAGATTGAGCGGCTATACCTGTAGGATGAGGTACGTAGTCTTTCCTCTTGGTACAGACTGTGACACTCCATACTTTCGACTAGCACCTGCGTCGGAATTGTCGGCGTACGAAGCGAACGATCTCCAACTTTGCCGCAGGCTATACGATCAATACCCCCCGGTACTCACCCCGTGTCATTCTATGTTCATCTGTGTTGACTCTCAGGGTCAGGGCAAGACTCGGAGGATTGTGAGTGTACTTTAGTGCAGGGCTTCACCAATTAGTCAACGTGGCACTTAATTAGCTAGCTACGTCGAATGCGATCGGTTGACTTCCAGGGGCTCGTGTGGATTGGCGGAGCTTTCACCGCTTGGGGCTTTAAACAGCACCGAACTCACCGATCTATCTCGTTGACTGGCTTGTATAAGGCTCTCGGACAGGACGGCAAGCTGCCGAAAACGTACTACAATTAGAGATTAAATTCCGGGAATTCCCTTGCCGAAATTAGAGACAATTTTTCCCATTTGTGTGAAGGAGTGTCGAATAATTATGGATGCAGAATTTTTAGAAGATATACGGTCTACATTGGTTGGTGCCTTGTGCAATATTTTTTTTACGGTTGAAGCATACCGAACGCTTGAATGCTTATACCGTAGAGTACGTATCAAGCACCCACACCCCTCTTCACACGAAAGTTACTGCACAGGGTTCAAAGCAGTAAGGGCCCACCCATCACAAAAGTCTTGAGCAGCATATCTTAACCTCTGGGTGAGGTTGTGCATTCAAAAAGGCATATTTACAGTGAAGTATAAACTACGGCGTGCTTTCTCTGTCGAGCGTTTCGGACTTCACAAAGATGCAAGATCAATTATTTATATATTCATAGCTGGTCATATTTATATATTCACAGCCAGTCATTGAGCTTACCACAGCTCTTGTTGTTTATACAGTGCTGAATGGGTGGGCGGATACTACATGCCTAATTGGGCTGAATACATAGTCTGAGTACATATCTAGCGCCCACCCCCCTGTTAAACTGGGTCCAAACCTTTGGGTGGGCGCTTAATATGCTTAATACCTACTCTACTCTATGGTAGAAGATGCAGCCTATGTCCAATTTGGGTTATGTTATAGGCCGTGGACGGTGATTAAAATGATATTGTCACCAGTACTGTATAACAATGTAAACGTACTATTATGAATAACTTCTCTCCAGGACTACATACTGTACATATACCTTCAAATCTAAGACACAGATACCACTAGTACACACCCATAATACATACTTAGCAATTGCTGCTTGAGCAATCAACTGAGGGTCGGACATTCCCACCGAAGGTATCATAGAGTTGGCCTGCAATACTGAGGAGTCAATAGTAGGCTTCTTCACCATGGGCCCATCATCTCCTGAGAAGAGAATTAGCACAAGGAGTGAGAGGAAGCACTGCAAGATTCATTACACAGTGTAAGATCCGTCGAGAGCATAAACAGCCTGAGAACTGAGGCCAGTGTTAATTGATACAGGGATATTCAGATACACGAGTAGGTGACAGACTGACGTATCCTCAGAATACGGTAACACTCAGACATAGGGTAGGCGATGGGTGGACACCACTGGATCGTCCGGGCATCCTCGGACACAGGGGTAGGTGATGGATGGGCAACTTGGGGATGGCCTGACTATACAAAAGCAACCTGGGAATGTCCTGGATGGCATCGGACATGCTGCCTGGACATACTAGGATTGTTGTGTACGTAACTTGGACATCCAAACATAGCTACTCAGGTCCACTTAAACAGCATTCCATTTAATGCCCAACTTATAGCACATGGTTGATGCTGTCATTAGTAAGGTTTGATTAGCAATGAAGATTC
The DNA here is from genome assembly GCA_963931865.1 of Axinella damicornis. Taxonomy (NCBI): domain Eukaryota; kingdom Metazoa; phylum Porifera; class Demospongiae; order Axinellida; family Axinellidae; genus Axinella; species Axinella damicornis. The sequence continues at coordinate 11,463,569 of OZ007508.1, forward strand.
AGCAGCCACAGATTATTGTTATAGAGCAGTAGCCCTGCTAAAAGGCTGAAGTTGGGTAGAACCTCTGATTCAGATGTATCACAGTCATGCACAAGTGAGCGACGGCCCAAGTGGCACTGAACAGTCCCGGGAAGAAAACAAACGTTCATCATTCTGGAATGCACAGACTTGTTCAAGCTCACCCCAATAACCGTCAACCAACTATGATCAACCAGATTTCCCCTGCACAGCAACAAAAAGTAAAGGAGGGGGACAGCCTGCCTGTTACGCTTTTGCACGTGATGCCACGGCACAGAAATGTAGGTTTCGGTGTCAAGATATGGAGTAACTGCCGTAGTTTTTAAGGCATGGAGTTACAAGTCTTGGCCAGTTGAAACAAAAAGACCAGGCTGTGCAGTAGATGGCGCTCATCAATCATCGAGGACAGATTCTCATCACTGAAATGTCAGGAAATATTGGCACACTTCAGTTAACGTTGTGACATAACAGATTAGCCGCGACATTGACATGCCACAACACCTGGTCCACTGTCAGCACGTGCGAAAGTGTACCAGGCTCTCCCCCGCTTTACTTTAGTTGCTGTGCAGGGGAGCGGACAAAACTATGATACTCGCAAACAGAGAAGCAGTCCACAAACCTATGTGTCCCATCTCATCCAGAGGTCTCTTTCTGGAATTACCATCTAAAGAAAAACAAAAGGTCAATCACAACACACACAAGTATTCTTCTGGATCCCGTTAGTTGAGGTAATATTCTTCTGCTACATAGGAATTCTTCCGTTTAGGAGGGGTCGTCTTTATAATTTAGACATATAGGTGAAGCTTATAAACACCCTGCACTGACAGAACTACCTAACTGCAGCTCATCTTTCAAGCCAGCTGCACTCAATATATCGGCATGTGCACTGTCAGAAGCTGTATGCAATAACTCATTACCTAACTGCACCTCTATTTAAAGCACACTGTAGCCAACTGATCACATTCTGGGCACATTTATTGCTGAGGAAGATTACCAAGGCTGGATCTGACTCTAGTCTGACAGTTTACAACATGTTTGACAGCTGTCAAATGAATCCAACAACTTGGAATCTGTGTCACAGACAAAATGAACTTGCCTTCACCCCCATTCAGTGATGCTGGCAGCATTTTAGCAGCAATCTACAAGGACACACAGGTAGTAAATAGCAAACGCAGACCGGTACTACTAGCTGTCGCTACTAGACACAATAATTGAAACAGAAAAAGTAGTCCCGCCCAGACTATAGCAACACCAGACAAAGTACAATAGAAAGAGGGGGGAAATACTAACCTCCTTAGCTCGCTTCACGGCATCGGCCACTGGATCTGAGAAGGGTGGTCCATCGGCCATTCTGATAGTGACACTGGGTAACCAGGGATCGAGAGACTCTAAGTTCGCAAATCACACCACAAATTATTCTATAAGTGCCAAAAACTTCCTCGTGAACATGAACAAAGCTCCGAACTACGCATGCGTAGAAAATGCATCTATTTAACCGCTCCTAGTCTGTAATTTTTGAACTGGGTGTGAGTACATTTATATAGTCGAGTGGAGCCGGAGCTAGCTCGAATTTGCAGCATGTCCCATGCTCAAACCCTGATAGTGGACAATGGAGCATACACTCTCAAGGCTGGACTGCAAGATCAAGAGCCGAGAATCATTCCCAACTGCATCACAAGGTTATAAAATACCGCATGGTGGGGGAAAATATGTGTACCTTCATGCTAAATTATTATCCATACATGAGATGTACAGATAACATACGGATCGCTTCCAGTATGCTGGAAGTATACAGTATACTGTATACAGTACTGGAAGTATACAGTATACTGGAAGCGATCCGCACTGGGGTAGTCTGGTTCCCAGACCCCCCTCGGAAAAATAAAAGGGTCTGGCAACACTATGGCAATGCGGTGTCTAGAGGAATTCAATCAGTTACACAATCACGTGTGAATGTTTACACTCGAGGTGATAATTGGAGTTGTGTGCCACTAATAGCTGCATGTACAGTACTAAGTCTAACTTGAGCATGTCGGACACTGTACCAAGCCGTTCTACGCTACTACTCCGAGAGCGGAGAGCTGCACAGTACAAAAGTCCAATTACGACGGGAAGCTAACGGTATTAACGAAAGCTTTACCGGTATGCTAGCCGACGGTAGCCTTGTTCCCAGGCCGTCTGCCAGTCGCGCGTGCATCGCATACGTGACCTTTGAACCCTTGTCAGATAAGCTGGCAGAAGGCCTGGTACCACTCCTACGTCATTTACAAGCAAAGTGGACACGGTTCTGAAGCTACTCGATTACAAGTATGCTTTCGAGTTTATATTGATACCACGAAGACACGATTGGCGCGATTATATAGCCCGCGCGGACACCGCGTTGCCATACGTGTTGCCAGACCCCTTCTCGATTTTTCCGAGGGGGGTCTGGGAATGAGACTAGCACTGGGGTTGGTTTGGGTCTACTGGAAGCAATCGGTGCAAGGGTAGTTTCGCAGGCCAGACGCTTTTTCCTGTTTGGGGGTGTGGCCGGAAGAGTGGCGGGGGAAAAAAGAGTCTGGTGTCTCTGGGCCATAGGCCATGTTCTGTTACAACATGGAAAAGTCGTGTAGTAATAATACTGGATTTGAATTAACAAGGCGTGCAATAAATGGAAAACTAACCTGTTTGTATATCAGTGGAGTAGCCAGTGTTCGTTTATGACAAGTTAATAGTCTTGTCCGTACATGTGGCGTTTTGAACACTAAATTGTGATTTATATAAGTGGACTGCAGACAGAAATCATAGGCGTAGCAGGCGGTCCGGCAGTCGCCAGATCAATAATTTTGTCACAAAAATAATTTTCACTATATATAGTATCTAGCTGCGTTGCAACTCCTCCTCAGCTCGCAATACCGTGCGTTGCCTGAAACTGAACGGCTTGGGAATGAGACCACAATCTAGAATACCCTATATGTGTACATTTGCACGTACGCATTAGCTACGCTTCTTGAGCAAGAAAGAAGCACATGGCATCCCCGGGCCTACAATCCGTGTACACCTGGAATTTGCTAGCCTCGTTCCCAGGCCTTCCACACCTCCAGCTTTTGATCGTTTCCAGTATGCAAAAACGGAGGGGGAAGGCCTGGGGAATCTTCTCACGTGATACGCGGCACAGCTGACGTCACGGATTCTAGACACAATGGCTTATTTACATTCCCATCCACAGCTACAGAGAAGCTAGAAAACTGAAACAAGTTTCAGAGAAGAGGTAGGTCCTACCTGTAAAACATATCCAGGTTCGAAGCAAAACCGCTGAGGGATAGCTGTGATACAAGGGGTGAAACTCCAAATAGTGCCGTCTTTTCGCTCCACGGGAAGATTGCGTCATAGCTGGGCATTTTCACGTTTGTCACTCGGCAGCCCTTTGGAGTCATGCCTTGTAGCCTGGGTATGCTTCATACGCTCGGTGTAACTCTCAGTTGGCGCTTGTCCCATCTTCGTAGCTAGCGCAGAATGCAAGATCGGTCTCGTACAAGTCTTTGACTGTTGACATGAGGCGTGACGATGTATGACGGTCGTGCCGCGTATCACGTGAGAAGATTCCCCAGGCCTCCCCCCTCTGTTTTTGCTGGAGGTGTGGAAGGCCTGGGAATGAGGCTACAAAAGTGCCACGAGAGCCCATCCTGATAGCTGAAAAATGAAGGCAAAACAAATTTTCCGCGTTCGACAGACTGATCGACGGTACATGCCTCTATTCACTCCCTCCAGCAGTGTGTAACTTTGCCCGATCATCCTGCAAATCACTGCTACGCCTATGGAATTTAAATACTTGCCAGAGTCGTGACAGCTGTGATTTCATTGGATCTGCCTACATTCCTGTAGAGGCCACAGAATATGGCCCAGAGACACCAGACCCTTTTTCCCTCCGCACTTCCAGCCGCACTCCCAAACAGGAAAAAAGCGTCTGAGCTGTGAGACTAGTGCTGGGGTTGGTTTGGATCTGGGGCCAAGACTTGGCACTACCAAGGTTGACTCCAAGTCCTCATACTGAAAACAAGTCCACTCTTGATCTTCATCTCACCCATGGAGAGAACGACGCATTGGGGTGATAATACTTGGTGGAAATTATTTTACAGAATGGACCGGTTCCGTGACATTATTTTGTAGAACAGACCGTCATTTCGCATACGTAGTGCATGTGCTACATGTACGCAGCTGACCTAGCCACACAGCGTTCAGACGAACTGCAGGTTCTTGTTTGGTTCTTACTACTGGTGAGTGAAGTGTAATATTCGAAAGTTAAGAACATCACTGGGTCAGAAACTGAGTCAATTGGCTGGGAAGCAGCTGGGGAGCAGAACCATTTTGCGCCAGGAACCCAATCTTCTTCTCTTTGTCTTGATACAGTGCTTCCCACAATACCACTCCATAGGTGCTTGATCAGTGGCCCAATAGAGTGGAACAGTCTCGCTGGTTTTGATCTTCCTTGCTTGCCGACGTTCTTTTTGTTTGCAAACATTGTAAATTGCTAGCACCCAATGAGGTAACTTCTCATGTGCTGCTGATTGAACTGAACTTGCCTGGTGGATGACCAAAGCAGATGGCAGTAAATACCAGTGCGAAATCACCACAGTCACTTCCTCCTGCCTGCATTTGATGAGTCAATTTTGGCTCGGCAACCATCATCACGTAGAACTGGCACATGGACCAGTACATGTACGTATACGTTTGCTGTATTTGGCACAGCACACAATTTCCATACTGCGAAAAGTGCGATGGGCAGGTATGAGTGTACTTCTGGTCCACATGGTTTGCTGTTTCTGTGTGTGAATTCACGGGCACCACTTTCATTTCCAATGTTACTGTAGTGGATCAGTACGTTGCCATTTGAGGGAATGAGTTCGTATGAGTGTTTCACGATCACACTTCAAGGGCCATTTGCTGTGTCTACTTGGAAGTATATCTTCAGGTTCTCTCTTTGGAAGCTTCCTCACTCTCCTGTTTACCCATCTGTACTGATTGCATCGCCAATCATCTATGGAATAATATGTACGCATCCTAATTAGCATGCATGATGCACTGGATGACTTAGATGTCATATTCTATGGTCAGATGGTGATCAGTGGCAATATCACAAGTATGATCACTATCGACCTGCTTGTTGCTCCTCTCAACGTTTGAAACACTTGGCAGTAACACGGCATGGCACAGTGATTTGCCCTATCTAGTCACTGGCAACACTGAAAGCCTGGAGGAAAACTAAATGTAGGCGTGTGCCCAGACCCTTCTCGGTCCCTGTGAAAAGGGTCTAGTTCCGAGAATAGCTCAAACGAACGTTTGATGACTTCATTGCCGAGCGCCTTAATGCGAGGCAGTGTAGTCATGTCGCGTTTGTATATTACAATACAAGCACTGCTATTTGTATACATCACTAGGATGGTGTTCTAAAATGATTATGGGTTTCGAGGTTTCTTAATGAACGACATGAATATGCTTACAAGGCTGTGAATAAAATTAATACGTAGTGGCAGATTGGACACCTCATCTGGCTGAGAATTGCAGCGATTTCTGAAACTGGCAGGGGTGAAGTTGAAGTTTGAAACACTATGGACTGCATCTCTTGCTTGCGTGGCAGCTTCATGATCCCCGAAGTGTCAAAGTTCCCGAGAACAGCGTAGGTATACGGTCTGTTCCGCAAAATAATGTCACAGAACCAGTCCAGTCCGTTCCGTAAGATAATGACCACTCTTGAAATGTTAAATAAATTCCAACTGTACGCCACTTTGTGCTGATGTCCAATGAGTATAGTCAGAAAGGGTTCTTTCTGATGGCAGGTTGATAAATCCACTATGGTGAACAGCTCAGCAAGCTGATGTACATGTAAATGCAAATCGAATGAATTTAAGGATGCCATTCATTTGTCTCTTATCTCTAAGGCTGTTGCAGCTGCTCCTGATAGATTCGCTGAGGAGTATCTGGTGGAAAGCTGTCTGCAGTAGAGTTTGCTCTCTAAAGATGGTGGATGGTCTAGATGTCAGTGGCATCACTTTCTTCCAGAGAAATACCTTCCTTTTCAATAAGTGACTAAACCTTTGCCTCCAACCGCCGTATTTGTTGCTGTGCTAGCCTGAAGGAGTGGTGAAGGTTTCTTCTTAGCCTCTGGTCTTTATCTGCAGGTGACAGACTACTGTAGCTTGTGTGGCTATCTTATACGGTCATCTTCTAGAAACTGAAGACCGAAGCGATGAGCTGAATGATCGACACTGCCGAGGATACTCACCAGATTGCATAGAAACGATATCGCAACCATTGTCGGAGGATGGATTTGCCCTTTGGAGTCAATCACTGAATGCTCGTCAATGTATGCCACAGTATCCCCATAACATGTGTATCTCTCTGTCCTTTCATAGTGCCTCCCATTTTATCACAGGCAGCAACAAATTCCGTTTCAGGGTTGCCTGGAAAAATAACAGCTTGGTCAACATACTCCGCTAACTTTGAGACTACACTTAAATCTTCAATTGCTTGCGGAATATCTGCCGGGGCCTTACATGTGTACATGCTACCGGAACCTTCACTACTCTGAGATGAACACTGCATGAAAGGTCAGCACATACAATGACGCTAACAGTGACATGACAAACACTATTTGGGTCTCCCTTCAGCTGGCAGTAGTCCACACTGCTGGGTCTAAAAAAGCCTTCCACTTAGATCAGGCTTCAAGTTCTTAAACGCACCGTTTGGATGATGCCGCTCACAAGATTCAAAGGCTGAAGGGGATTCCCTATGCTATTCCTAGGAGACTAGCCAGCTAAAGGTAGACAGTTCTCCTTTCCAGCCTGTTGTTGGCGAAGTTCATCATTCTTTCTTCGATCAAAGTTTGCCGTGCTCCCTTCGTTCGTCGCTTGTGATGCCTTCTCCCACTTGGTGCCTCACCCATCTACAATTGTGTTGCCAAACTATTACTTCAACAGTATGCACGCTGAGGTCACAAAAGGTGGACGTTGCATCCATGTGCTGATCCCACTACCACTGCATTATTTAGCAGGCCATTCCCACCGCCAGTATTTCATCGCTTCCACTATGAAATACCCCACCGTATTTCATACTCGAAGCGATGAAATACTGGCGGTGGGAACGGCCTGGGAACGAGGCTACTGCATCATAATGTTTGGCTTAATTCCCATCATAATGGTCACTGCCCAATTAAGTCATGCAAGGAGCTATTGTGTCTCACCATATTCACATTGTGTCACTCTTGGAGTGGCATACTCACATACTCTGTGTCACTCCAGGAGTGATGCAGTATTAGAAATAGCAGGGGGGAGGTTGTGACCATAGACTCTTAGTCTTGGTACCAGACCCTCGCACGCGGGCCCTCCACGTGCGAGGGTCTGGTACCGAGACTAATAGACTCTGTGATCACAGCTGTGACAGCATGGCAAACTTTGACTGCTCTTTTGCGCATTTGACCGTTGACCACGCTGATTGTCAAGGCGTTGACTGCTGACTGCACTATTTTTCATCTGTTCCCCATAATTATTTTGACTTTGTTATACAAAGAATCCATAGTGACCCCTTAGTATACAGGATCAATATGCGCAGTCGCAGGTGTGACTGCAGTGCTTATTGGAGTGACCCCTCCCTGAATAGCATACACATGTACTAGAAGTACATGTAGCATACTCATGATGCAGTGTGAGTATATGCTGTTCCTCACCTGTATTATCTCTCCGATGGGATTACCTACCTACTGTATCTCAAGCTTGTTCATGTTCATTCACTTCAGGTCCAAGACTGAGCGCCGTAGGAACTTCATAGGGGACCAAGTGGAGGAGTGCAAAGACCTCTCGGGGCTCTTCTACCTGCTGCCGTTCCAGAAGGGCTACCTGGTCAACTGGGATACACAGAGACAGGTGTGGGACTACGTCTTTGGCAGTGAGGTACTTAAGGTGCGCCCTCAGGATCACGGCCTGGTCTTTACCGAGCCTGTATTCAACTTCTCCTCCATCCAAGACACCCTAAATGAGATTTTCTTTGAAGAGTACAAATTCAAGTCTTTGCTACGTGCGCCTGCATCTACCCTATCTGCCTTGAACTATGCATACAGCAACCCTAGTAGTTTGTGCTGCCTAGTGGTGGACACAGGATACTCATTCACTCACATAGTGCCCTACTACAAGAGTAGGATCCTTCCAAAGGCAGTGCTGCGGATTGATGTTGGAGGCAAGCTCCTTACTAATCATCTCAAAGAGATCATTTCATACAGGCAGTTGCACGTATTGGATGAAACCTATGTTCTGAACCAGGTCAAGGAGGATACCTGCTACGTATCACAAGACTTTTTCGGGGATATGGAGATAGCCCGGAAGCGTGGAGAAGGCAACACTCTAGTTCAAGAGTATGTTCTTCCTGACTTTAGTACCAGAAGGAGGGGAATGATCCGAGAGCATCACTCCAAGTCTTCTGCAACATCTGATGAACAAAGCCTGCGACTGGCCAATGAGCGTTTCGCTGTCCCAGAAATACTCTTCCATCCCTCCGACATTGGTATTGAACAAATGGGAATTCCCGAGGCTATCGCCCATGCAATCTCACTCACCCCCAGAGAGATGCACCCACACCTGTATTCCAACATTGTCCTCACTGGAGGGAACACCGTCTTCCCAGGCTTCTATGAGAGGATGGGGACAGAAATCAGAAAGCTAGCTCCTACTGAATATGATGTCAATGTGTTCATGCCTGATTGTCCCATCACATATGCATGGCATGGTGGTCAGATCGTTCCAGATAGGGACAGGAGACCAGGCCACATGGTGCCAGTGACACTGGCGGAGTACAAAGAACATGGACACTCGATATGCCACAAGAGGTTTGGTGAACTTCAGGCCTGGACATGGCGTTCTGACTGACACTGAAACATCATCTTTTGAGACCATGCTGTCCATGTATATGATTGGTAACCAATTAGAGGTATCCACTCAATGTACTTTGCAGTAACCTGAAAATTCTTGCTTAACCACAGCCCCATCCTGCCACCCCCCCCCCCCCCCCCCCCCCCCCCCCCCCCCCCCCCCCCATACTCCCACAGCCACACCCCCATGCACCCACCCCAACCACCATGCTCCCACAGCCACACCTCCCATGCACCCACCCCAGCCACACTCCCACCCGCACATGCTCCCACCTGCCCATGCTCCCACCCACCCATGCTCCCACCCACCCATGCTCCCACCTGCCCATGCTCCCACCCGCCCATGCTCCCACCTGCCCATGCTCCCACCCACCCATGCTCCCACCCTCCCCCCACTACCTATACCTGAACTTACCCTGGCGGTGAAAGGTATTCAGCTCAGGTAAGGTTAGGGTGAGGGCTCACCTCACCTAAACCTCCCCCGAGCTAAAACCGAGCCCGAATGGCTCGGACGCGACTGGACTCGCTTTATATACCCGCAGAAGGCTTGTGCACAGGTGTTCTGTAACGCTGCGATCTGATTGGTTGATTCATATTTTGGCGGTAAAACTGTCAGTTCACGCGCAAACTCTGGACAGTGATGAGTGTTTCTGTCTCTCTCGTTTTTCTTTGGTCACCGATGCGCTGCCTTCTTCCTGGTAAGCCCTCGGCCATTGGTGCTCCCTAGCCCTCTGTTCATGCCCTTGTAGTGTGCTCCGAATGCTGTTCTGTAGACTCCAATGCCGCTTGGGAATATTAAAGTTTGACAAGGCTCACTGGCGTCTGGGAACGCGGCCGAGGTTGTCGCTGACAGTTGGGCTTGTAGTCTACAGTTCTCAGACCTACCCGCGCTTAGTTTGGATCCCAGACCCTTCTTGGGCAACCCACGGCGCCCGCTCTTGGAACCAGACGAGAGGCTCCATTTCTGTTAGGCTGGTCTTGAAGAGAGAGAATCGGGAGAACTGGGGAGAGGGAAGGTAAAGTAAAGAAGGCAGGGAGGAAGATGTGAACTCTTGTGTGTGCCTAGGATTACTATAAACCCTGCAGGTACCATGGTCATGCTAGATAGTTGTGAATCAAGCATAATTTGTGAAAGCTACAGGGTGATGACTCCCAGAAATTCATTGCTGCTCCACCTCATTTACTAGAAGAAGGCTGAGGAGAGATGAGCTAGGGAGTTGGCAGATTCTGTGGAGGTGGGTTCCTTGGATAAAGACAAAGAGAGAATGAGTTGTGTGTGGAAGGAGATGAGAGGGGAGAACAGTACCACAGTGGTGTAGGTAGTGAAGAGTGCATGGGTGAGGCTCCTATTCAACAGGCAGCTCATAACTGAGGAAGTGACTCGTGAGTGTGTTGTATATTGGTGACTTGGACATAGCTTGCCACGACAGGACTTTATAAAAGTGGGCTAGTTGGTGCCTATGTATATCTTCCATGTGCAGTTCAACGCATTCTCTTTTCTCCAAGTTTTAAATTTCCATCCTTATTGCAGCACTTTTACTGCAAATGAAAATCATCTTTGTGAACAATTGATTTGATCATCCGCAAGAATAATTGTCCTGGATCGCTTGATCAGTCGCTTCTGAAGCCTCTAATCACAGGGATTGATCTTTTGTCATCTCCAAATTTTCATTTCCAAACTGGAGAGCTGTTATTCATACTCATGCGCAGCTTGTGTATTAATTCCCCATGGACACTACTTTGCATCCTTTTAGATAGTCGATTGCAAACCAGACATAGTTGCATCAGCGAGCTGCTTGTTTGTAATCAGCTATGCAGGTCTCACAATGCTCCCCCCTCCCCCCACCCACACACACACCCACACCTATACATCCTTCCCCTTGATCAATGGCCCTCTCCTCTCCCCCACTTCCCTCTCCTCTATAGCCATCTTGATCCTCCTCTCCCGTCCTCTTGGTGCTTCAATTATCCCAGACTGATGCAGCCCGTGCCACCAAGGGAAAAAGTAAGTCTCCAAAACTAGAATGAACCTCAGATCGAGGTGTGCTGTGTGTGAATTTAGCTGTACAGTAAGAGAAACATTTCTGCAAATCTCATTCAACAGCTTTAGCTGATATGATTGCCTCGTTGCCAGCCCAGCTTTTTCTTTGCGTCCACACGCTCTGCCTTCGACCATGATGGAGACTAGGGATGAAACCTACATGTATATCCCGGCATGAGCCGCATCCTAACAGGAACGCATGAGCCGCCAAAGGCGGCTCATGCGTGCCTGTCGGGATATAGGTTTCATCCCAGGATATAGGTTTCATCCCGCCGCCTTCAGCAGCTCATGTGCTCCTGGTCCCGACAGTAGCGCATGAGCCGCCAAAGGCAGCAAAGGAGCGTCCAACTCAGCTAGTATTACCTCACACGTCCGAGACTTTTACCTTATACGGCAAGAAGCCATTACAAATTGGCATTTGTGTGGTGCCGCAAATGTCTTCCATGTAAGGTATGACCGTAATGCGTGAGGGATCACAACATGTCTATACTAGTTCAGGAGCACATGAGCATCCGAAGGCGGCGAAGGAGCGTCGAACTAGTATAGACGTGTTGTAATTCCTCACGCCTTACATGTACAGTCATACCTTATATGGAAGGCCTTTGCGGTACCGCACAAATGCCAATTTGTTTTTCACGCTTTTACCTAATGACCTCTTGCCGTATAAGGTAAAATTTTGGGACGTGTTAAGGACTATTACTTTTGGCTAGGGCGCGCATGCTGAGTTTGACGCTCTTTCACCGCCCTCGGCGGCTCGTGCGCTCCTGACTAGTTTGACGCTCCCTCGCCGCCTTCGGCAGCTCATGCGCTCCTGATCCTGATTATCCGGATATCTATTTGTAAAACTAGTATCTATATCTGGATAGTGCACTGCTGTTGGCACATAATTACTCAGGTGCTTCTGGGAACTATAACTATTTTACCTCAGTGCAATGAGGTAATAGTTCCCAAAGTAGGCTATTTACAATGAGTGGTTTGTGTGAGTGATGGTGCAGTTTGTCTCAGACCAAATAATGAAAGCCTATTATCTGGATGAAGAGAGGACCTTGTTGGCGAGCTCTAATTGGTCCAAAGGAAGTATTACAACCGACAAAGTTTGAAATTCACTCACAACACCTCTTGTGCCATCTGAATAGTACATCAAGATATCCGGAATTCAAATATGACATCAATTTTGTTTCACCCCTGAGCCGCCTTGTTGACACTAGGCTTCATGTGACTAGCAAACAACTGTCACATGACTCTACCTCGAACATGTGAAGGGGTCTCAAACATATCTTGAACGCTGTCTCCTCCCATATACTGAAGAGCTGTATCATAGCCTCATCCCAGCCCACCATTGCACGAAGATAGATTTTGAGGGGAGGGCCAGGGGAAGGGGGGGAAGGGGGGGGGGGGGGAGCTACACAACCTTTCTAGAGTGCAAACCCTATTGTCTACCTCACTGCAGTTATGCTCTCAGAAAGGATTCATCTGCGAGACATGCCAAAGCAGTAATTAATGTCATCTATCCATTGGATGTGGAGGACACTTACCAGGTACGTACCCTAATGAGATCTGATATAGTCACTCACTGTTGTATCAGAATTCAGACTTTGGAATGGCCTTGTTGATGCTAGGTCAAGCGACTGGGGATTTTCCTTAATTGAGTAGGTTATCCAATTCCCGCCCTCTGGGCACAGTGGCAGTGTTTCATTTAGAAATTTTCCCAAGAGGGGGCAAAACCAGGCTTTGATAAAATTTGGGGGGGGGGGGGGGGGGGGGCACAAGTGGCGTGTGTTACTGCACAGGATTCTGAGGGGTCAAAAATCCCAATCAAAACAGGTGTACGTATACCGGTTGGCACTTGATCACAGTGCTGGTCGCTCACTCAGTACAACAGCAAACTACTATATACAGGCTACTGTCACACTGGCATGTGACTAACAAGGTTCTGTCATGTGGCTGCCAAGACCAGGTGACTAATATGCTGTCATATAATGCATGTATACTTCTTTCACAGAAGCTAATACAGGTGAACAGTGGTGCATTGAATGAAGGCTGAGGAAGGCCGTCAACATAAGGAAGACTGACACTGCACGGTAGGTTGGAGTTGCCAGTGATCATGAGTGAGTATGAGCTTTTACCGTACAACCTCCACCGTTGAGTCTATCCCATTCCCCCCAAGAAGGAATTTGTTTATTGCCAGATGCCAAACCTTGATAATCAGAAAGGCACATATGCAGTTCAAAGCCTCTTGCTAGCTATTTATCCAAAGCCTGCCTACTTGCAGTGTTCGATTGGTAATGGATTCTATAGGCCTGGGTGATACTATCGTTACTAAATCAGCATCGATATTCGATTATAAATGTATTGCAGTATTGTGGTGACGTAACATGAATTTTCTCTGTATAATACTGTTAGTAATGTGCCATGTCAAGTTGACTTGTGCTTGAGCTACTGGGTACCTAGCCTCGTTCCCAGGCCCCATCCGAAATTTCGGATCGGGCCTGGGAACAAGACTAACTGGGTACCAGTGTTCTCCCCAGATATAAGATTTTAACGTGTGTGTGTGTGAGTGACGGAAGTGGGACGTCCGTGGGGCGGGACTAGACTGGTGACGCGCGACCTTCCTACTTCAATTCAGTCTCCTCCAATCGTAGCCTCATCCCAGCCCATCCTTGCACAAAGATAAATGTTGGCTGGTGAGCTACACAACCTTCCTAGATCACCAACCCCATTGTCTACCTCACTGCAGTTATACTCTCATCTGCGAGACATGCCACAGCATCTATACATACATTGGATGCTGAGGACACTATACATGCAGGTACACTAATGAGATAGTTGTGTCCAGAATTCAGACATTGATGCTAGGTCAAGCGGCTTGGGATTTCCTTAATTGACTAGGTGGTATTGGTTGTCTAATTCCCGCCCTCTGCGCAGTGGGCATGCCCGCCCAGCTGTCTGACCCCAAGCAGGGTGGGTCATGTGAGACAGGAGCCTATACTGTGTGCATGATAAAACTGCCTGGGTGCTAGCCTCGTTCCCAGACCCATGCCCAGCAAAGTGGGGCGTGGGACTGGGAACAAGGCTACCAGGGTGCAGGAGTCAGATCACTAAATATTGCTCAACCACACCCACCTAATTAGCATTTACATCGTGCACACCCCTTTTCTGTTTGCCACACCCTTTTATTGGCTAATCACATTGCAAGCGCAGAGGTACATGTATGCTGTTTTATGCCAGTTGCGCTACGTAGGTGATGTAACCAGAAATTAATGCAACTCGTTCATGTTTCACTACAATCATGTTACTGTTTGTCTGGTAAGCATAAATTCATAACCAATTATGCATATATATATGCGTCATGAGACTTTCAGCTTCATAATGTCACATCTGGCAATGTCCTTGGGACTTAGGTTCTGTGTGAGCAGAAAGGGCGGGACAGGGGGATGTGGGTGGGTGCACCTGAAGGGTGCAAACAGGCATCGCCGTGTCTGGGCTTAGCCGTGAATAGCCTTTGGTTGGAGCCGGGTGGGCCATTTCTTGGAATTTAAGCATAAAAGGCCTAGAAAACTGTGCTGTCACCTTGTATAGCCTCGAATTCCAGTGTAACCATTCAGGCTGATTTTTCTGGTAGACTGTTGCCCAAGCATATTGATCGCATACTCATTAATGAGTGGGTGTGGTTTGAGACACGACTGTAGAAAGCATGGCTGTGTGTAGTTTTGTGTGAAGGGTTTTGAGAATGAAACCAATGGGAACCTTATCTAGGGTATAATTGACCTCCAATGTCTAGGGTTGATAAAGAGTTAAAGCGTGAGATTGTGAGATTGAGTGCTGAAGCATGAGTACTCCCAGAGAGGTCTATATTTTGAGGTATCATAGTAACTTGAATAGAAGCATCACTCTCTTATCTATCCTCGCACCAAGGCCTTCTCACCCCAGCGTTTGTCGCTTGCAGTACTACCCACGTTAGTTCTGCAAGTGACAAACGTTGGGGTGAGAGGCCTGCGTACGAGACTACCTACAGTTGATGTTAACACAGATGTCACATGACTTTAATTATATTGTGTTGCTTGCTTACGTCTCCAGAATTGTGGATCACAGAACAGCAGCGATTTGCACCACAGGTTTTAAAACAACACCCCCATGGGCTTTGCACTGCCAAGTTTGCAGAATGTTTGGTATACAGCAACACTTAGCTACAGACTTGTATGTACCCCGTTCTGTTATTTCATTCCTCACACACGTATTTGTATAGCCTCATTCCCAGGCTCTCCAAGCACGAACAAAAATGACTTTTAGCGACGAAAAGCTGGGCGGGGCCTGGGAACGAGGCTATAAGGCTATATAGCATTCAGTTGAAATGTTGGCCAAAACAATTTCCAATCTAACAGAGATCCAGTAAATTTCTCCTCGGTGTTATATTGTTCATGATTACCACCTCAAATATATCCACCCTAGCGGCTTCAGCATTTCATGTACACACATGCATGGCCTAGTCTTGTGCCTAGCCGGCCCGCGTCTACGTGTGGACATCTGGGCACAAGACTACACAAACTGGCCCGGTAACCCACCCAGCCATGCAACCAATTGTATACCACATGATTATATAATTACTGCTTGGTACAAAATACATGCTGCTGCTGTCCACAACATGCTTGCCATCTTAAATTTCAAATAATTACGTCATTACTTCGAGTGACCAAAGAATGCATGTATATGCAGAGTGGTGGTTTGTCAGACTGAAGATAATATGACTGTATAAGATAATGATGTGAATTGAGGTGATGTAATTATTACAGTATGTCACATGGGTTTTGGCATGTTCAACAAGGCATTGTGGAAGCACAGCAGCCACCTCAAGCTGAGGACTTTGCAGACCAACACTATGAGCACAGCAACAAGGAAGATCAGGATAGCCTCCACCACGTATTGGTCAACAGGGATCCTGTAGTGGGAGGAGACTTGATCCAGAGCCTCTGAGATCTGTTCTGCCTGCCTCTCAACCTCATCTTGTCCCTGTGTCACTTCAGATAATGTCGACGTGAATTTGTTGCTCTCAAGACAACTCGCTATGCATTCTTGCTCAAGCTGTCGTTGTCTCTGCATACAGCAAAAATACAATATTGTAGTTACATAACAATCCTAAGCCTCCAGCCTCCCTATTATTTACCACTTGCCAGCACTACTGAAAGTTAGAGAAAAGATTGGCTATGCGACAAGAGAGTGAAACAAGGTAGTTTGTGGTCTGTAGGAAGTACATGCACTCCACATACAGAAGTAGTGTTACAGTTAGGTCTGGCTAGGGGGAGAGGGGACATGCTATAAAAGTTGATTCTCTGAGAACACATGCATCTGAGGCTCACTCGGTTGCCACAGTATGACCATTCTGGCCAGTGCATAGTCTGGTTCCCAGACCCTTCCATACATACACTGACCACGATGAAGGGTCTGGGCAAATGACCTATGTATACCCTTGAGCGTAGCTACATGATAGCCGACCCCTGCATTCCAGTGTGAACGTTGATGAGAGAAAACTGCACATTAATTAGTACGCACAACTGATGAATAGCGTTAAATGAGCGCATGTGCCCGTACAATAATGCTCATTGGGTATGTCGGGCGCGTACCTAATGCCTGTGGCTTTACACCTACTCATTATTCACACTGAAGAAATTCCATTCCTTCACTATGCCGAAGGGTACATTATTTGCTAAGACCTACACAGGTCGGTTTATATAGAACGGTCTGGGAACCAAACTAGCTAGCACATGTGTGTCAAGATGGTGTCACTCACACAGACACATACCATGGTCACAAGTGTGACCGGCATCAAAACCCCGTATACTAAGGAAGGGGTGGAGTCGCTACACATTCAATGTCAAAGGGCATGCAGTCAACTGTCAATAGTGGAGAACCTTCAAGAACTTTTTTCAATGCGGTACAAAGTGGTCGAACAGCACATATGATGATGGTCTTTCGACCTAGATAATGGTCTTAGGAGTGACTATAGCAAGCGGAGGTCACGTCCATAGATTCTGCAGTCATAGCTGCGACCGCGCGTCAAAACTTTGACCGCTCTTTTGCGCGGCTTGACCGTTGACCGCGCTGATTTTCAAGGCTTTGACTGTTGACCGTGCAGATTTTCAGGCTTTGACCGTTGACTTTGCGATAGTATACGGAAAAATGCGTAGCGACTCCACCCCTTCCGGCCGAATTCTTTAGTATACAGGTTGACTGTACGCGGTCGCAGCTGTGACTGCGGTGCTTATTGGCGTGACTGCCCCTTGTATAGTGTCTATGGGAGTGACACCCCCTGTAGTCTCGCGGGGCCAGACCCACACGTGTGGGTCTGGCCCTGCGAGACTACACCCCTTGTGTGTGCATCAGGAGGAAGTCACTCCCAGATTCTAGAGGACATAACTGTAAACCTGTATACGTAAATTTCATGAGCTCACAAAGCACTCACCTCAGGGCTTATCAGAGACATAGTTTTGCTCATGACCACGGGCCCACTCGATCTCCCATGCAGTCTGGTTGTTGAGTGAAGATTCCTATACCGGTACTATTCTCGGAACCAGACCGTGCGAAGAGTCTGGTTCCGAGACTCTACATGTACGGGAATGGAGTTTGCGAACCAGACCGTGCATGCAAAATCTGCAAACTATGGTAGGACTTGACTTCTTCTCATGCTTCTTGACTGTTTGGTGTTCAGTAACGTTTTGTTTTCCACACAGGCAGGCATTGAATTCCTTTCTCCTGAAGGTCAGTTTTAATAGTTAGCCCTGTTCTGTGCCCTTCGATTTCTTGAAATGAATACATGCACCAAATTCTGGTGTTTTGTTAAGGGGGCCTTCCCTATGGAGATTCTCTGCAGCATATTCGTATTTCCAGATCACTGTCCAATCTTTGATGCAACTGCAACACCTGTAGCTAGAACACCCACCCTTGTGGTGGACTAACTATATTTAAAGGAATGTGACTACTTGAGGCTAGGGAGCAGTTTTGTTAGTTTGTACAACAAGTTCTGAAAAGGCTCGGAGGAGGCCTGAAATTTTCGCCCTTGGTCGCATGAATGCACTGAGACGTTGTTTCCTTCTCATGTGTGATTCAGGGCTCCGTGTGGATGGCCGCCGGCCCCCAGAGCTACGGAAGCTGCAGTGTCAGCTGGGAGTGTTCAAGCAGGCTGATGGGTCCGCACTCCTTGAGCAAGGCAACACAAGAGTGCTTGCTACCGTCTATGGACCCCATGAGGTGTGTGCTTCACAAGTAACGAATAACTCATGGGTACTGAAAGTTTATGGGTGTGATGGTTAAAATGGAATTCCAGGTTCCGCTATGAAAACAACAACCCCTTGTAGCCATTGGTCACCATGTGGGTAGGCTGCATTCCGGATGTGAAGTAAATCGGATGTACAGAGTTATGGCCTCCCAACATTCCCTGGCCTGTTGAAGCCCATACAATTTCCATTGCAGGTGGAGAATTTGTACCTCCAGTGGAAAATGCTTGGATTTGTATGCGTTTCAATGCCTTTAATTTAACTCGGACACTGTACACCCCTCTTGTCCAGAGAGACCAGGACTTGTCCATGCAATACTAAGTACATGTGCATCTTACCCCATCCTGGGATGACCCCTCCCCCCTCCCAAGGGTGAGCAACCCCTCCTTGTCTGAATATCATCATCTCCCATCCCGGGATTCTAGCCTTGTTTCCAGGCCGTTCCCACCGCCCGTATTTCATCGCGTCCAGTATGAAATATGGCGGGGGAAGGCCTGGGAGATCTGGTCACGTGCGGTGCCATCAGGTTGACACATGGTAGACACACGGAGGGTGGTGCCCAATGAAGAATCTCGACGTCCTGTCTTGTACTGTCCGTCCAAAGGGTGGATGTCAGATTGTTTGCGAGGCAGATCTATACCGTTCGTTGTTCACAACGCCGGGAACAGATCAACTCGAAACAGGTATTATAAGCGGTTGGGCACCACCCCCCATGTGTCTACCATCTGTCTACTTGACGTCATCACACGTGACCAGATCTCCCAGGCCTCCCCCCACCATATTTCATACTGGAAGCAACGAAATACTGGTGGTGGGAATGGCCTGGGAACGAGGCTACGGGATTCCCAAGCATCATCTCCCTTTCTCCTAGGATGGGTGACCCCCCCCCCCCCCCCCCCCCCCGATGATATCCCGTCTAAAGTGTGACAGACCAGGGGGCAGGTATATGCATTACAAATAAATGTCTAAAGAAGTAACAGTAAGGGACCATATACATATATGTATATGACATCTACTAACGCGTAGAATACAAAAATTTTGTTAGCCACATCAAATACAATTTAGTGGACAGCTGCACACCATCACCACGGATCCAGCTAGTGTTTATGTCTAGGTGATGCTTGAAAAAGGAATAGTCCAGATCAATGTGGCTACCACATAATAATATAACTGTGTACCAAACACAGTGACGGGCTGTTTACATGTACTCTGTGTGCCATAATTGCCTTGCATGCCTTCTTTGTCATCGTAAGGTTGCCTGTTCTCAGTGACATGCAATCAGTGGCACAGAGACAATCATCTATCTCGTCTAGCAAACTTTGTGTGTTGATGTGCTTTGAATGATTGCTAGGTCCAAGAGGTGTCAATTAATGGTATACCATCCTCCTTGAATCCGTTTTCTGGGTCACTAGTGGAGTGTGCCATATTCTTGCAGGTTTTTTTTCCTCTGATTTCATTTTTTGAACACCATCTAGGTTTTCAAGTCTTCTCTTCTTCCTCCTCACAATTTCTTCCTCATAGGTGATATGCTCTCCCTAGGGGGCAGTTAAACTGACCTTTTAAGTTGGATAATGACTTCTTTAAGGTAGTAAACATGGGTACCGCGATCTCCGAAACCAAGTTGATGGATAAATGGGCAGCATCAAAGCGTACACAAGTTTCAGCAATACTTTGCATCAAACTGCTACCTCTGCTTGAAAATGCCCTAATACTCAATTTTAAGGCCCTCTACGAAACTGAAAATTTGGACCCTCTCCAAGGCCCCACCCACACTCTGACCCCATCATCAATACACACACAAAACAGGCCCAAAAACTACGGATGGATTTACCACCTGCTCTCCTCACTTGCAGGCTACAGCCCAAAACTCACTGCCACCCTCAAAAACAGAGGTTTGGCTACCGTAGGCTTTTAAAAAAATTCCACGCACACCAACTAAAACCGACTCAAGCCAAGGGCACTCTTCAAAAGGTCAACCTACCCCCTGCAAAACTAGGGCTGCTTTTCCACGTTCACCTCTCGGTTACAGGTTTTTATCACTTGTAGTGCACAACGGAAAGTGTTGTTCGGGCCTGGGAACTCGGCTACCTAATAGTACTTACATATGAGTTACATCTATACAGCATACATACCATAATTATTCATATACATGAGTTGATCTTCATAGTTTCTCGTCTTGCACGTCTCTTTGCGGTAGGTATTCGTCGGTTAGCATAGAACTCCCTTAGCTGTTTCAAAATCAGCTTCTTTGGGATGGGAGACTTGTGGTTCAGGGTGATATTATTTCTGTCGATTCCACCATTCTGCTGATTAGGTATGATTACATCTTATGGGAGTTCACTCCACACATTGTTGAGACAGCCAGCTTGCCAGAAAACTCACTGTCAAAATATCATACATGGTTAGCTGTGGGAACAAAAATACGCCAGTTTTATTACAACTCGGTCTGATGACAATAGTTGTCACATTCACTCACTAGTGGCAAAAGCTCCTTTTCATCGATTTACCCTTGTCTTCACCTCTTGCTGAATCTAGGAAAATAAAAACACGACTGCTTTTACCAATGTAAATGTTAACATGTAATCCATAGCATACTTTCAAAGAAGATTGCTCACTCCCTTTTATAGCAGACACAAGCTCTACAATTTGGTAAGCATATTCCCCATAACAGCAACACTCTCTTCCAGCTTAGTAACCTGCGTAAGTGTTATAGAAAAGACAACATAAACATCCATCAGTGTTCTATCTACTGGGGGGGGGGGGGGGGGGGGGGGGGGGGGGGCAAACACTCCAGCTTCCCCCCCCCCCCCCCCCAAAAAAAAAAATTTCTGACAATTAAAAGTAGCGTCAGGAACTGCAGCATGTACACCTGTGTGCTTTGTAACGCTCTATTATCTATGACGTTACACTGCAGAGCATTTCCATACTATGACCTCAAAATTGTCTCAGACTGCCTCAGAACCACTCTCAGATGGCTCAATGGGGGGAGGGGCATGCCCCCACCCCTACGGCCGCAGTCCCCTGCCCACCAACTTCTCCCCCAAACTCAAAATCCTAGATAGAACCGGCAACTTATCCGTAGATACAACTAGTCAACAAAGGGATGTTTGCATGTTGTTTTTGATGTGTGACGGTTGTCGGAGGATCGATATGTTCTGTGATGGGCATTTAATAGCACCAGCCTGAGTGCTATGAAGTCCTTTCACAGACAGGGTCCTGGTGAGTTTGTGTGCATTGACAAGTGTCGTCTCTATTAGTGATGTAAATCCTAGTCTCGTTCCCAGACCGTGCTGGGGTTGGTTGGGTCTGGGACCAAGACTATGTAAATCCTTGACTGAAGCCCTATCCCTATCCTCCCACTCCCATGTTAGCACATCATTCATATCAATATCAATGTTCATTTAAGACTTTAATTAGTCTGAGAAAGTCATATAATTATAGGGATTCACCCTCGGGGTATCAATGAACAAGTTCATGTCATGTAGTACAAGACTAGGAGCAGTACAAAACTGACTTCAAATTCAAAGTGTCACAGTTCATCCTCACTATCACTGCTTGGACTACGATCGTCAAAGGTTTTCCTGGATTGAGCTGCCTGTAGTTATGCGACAGGAACACAAGCCTATCTACCTTGAGTCTAGCGTGTCTGCGGCGTACAATGTGGTCTGCTTTGCTGAATGCACGTTCACTAGGAACAGATGTTGCTGGCAGGGCTAGCAGCCTCCTTGCCAACTGGGAAACTGCTTCTTATTATCAGCCCACCAGGAGTAGCAATTTGTATGAAGGGGCATCCATAGTACTCGTCTGTAATGAGCAATTTCGTCAGCAATTGCCATTTCTCTGCCAAGCTTGTTCGGTTGCTTGGTAGCTAGAAATGTTTCCAACTCACTCAGCTTCTGCTTCTTGGTTCAGCTGATTTCTGAGTCTCTGCAGTTCCACTTTCTGTGCACTCAAGCGCCATGCGACAAACTTCTTCAATCACCGGCTGCCGATCACTCTCAAGCAAGAAAGCCAAATCCTTAGAACGAGGGTCAAGAAAGGAAGCAACACAATGCAGATCAGTATCATCACAGTCAGCTAAACGTGATTTAATCGCCTTCTTGAGATCAGCAGCTACAACTTTTGGCAACATGCTTTTGCCTACCATCTATAGCTTTCAGCTTCTGGAGCAGAAAGGCCAATGCCGGATCTACCACTGACACACTAGGTTGTTGCTCATAACTCTTGTTGCCTCAAGGAAAGGTTGTAGCACAGGAACTAGCTCTTCCATACTTTCCCATTCTGATGCTGAGGGTTGAAACTCTCGCTTCCAAGTGTGGCCAAAACTGAGGTAACAGCAGCCTCTTGTTCGACTAATCATTTCATCTGAAGAATTCCACCCGGTTGCTACAGCCTGCTTCGGTGATACTCAAGGGAGTTGAAGCTCCTTTTGGTTTTCCTTCAGTTGTGTTGTAGCCAAAGGACTGCGGTGAAAGAATGAAACGATATTGCGACATCGTCCCAACACTTTTTGTACTCCAGGTCTCTTTACACCATCCTCCACACAGAGGTTAAGTGTGTAATATGCCACACAATGGATGTGCTTCCAATTGGAGCCCTCAAAAGCAGTCACCATGTTGCTAGCATTGTCTGTTGTCACAGGAATGCTGGTACCACTCGTCTTCTCCAAGCCCCATTCTGACAGCAACTGTAGTAAACGCTGGTCACAGTGTACTCCTGTATGCCTCTCTGGCATGTTTTGTGCGGCCAGGATGTAGCTTTTCTGTTCGAAGTCACAGGTGATGAAGTGAGCAGTGAGAGATATATATACATCATTGGCGATTGACGACCACATGTCAGTTGTGTAGGCCACAGAGATTGCAGACAACAATTGTGGGGTGATATTCTATAGAGTTGATTCTTGGACTTGGACGGTAGTTCGCCAACAAATTTTATTTTGCAACGTTTCGATCGCCGTCTTGTGATCTTCTTCGGGCTTACCTGAAGAAGATCACAAGACGGTGATCGAAATGTTGCAAAATAAAATTTGTTGGCGAACTACCGTCCAAGTCCAAGAATCAACTCTATAGAATATTGCGGAGCACGGTAACATGGTAACACGGTAACATGACGGAGCACGGTAACATGACGCTAAAGAATTGTGGGGTGATCTTTGACTTGACATAATTGTACAGCTTGGGTATCTCCTTTCTTGAGGAATACACCCTGGATGGGATTTTGTACCCTGGTGCTAGATAGCTTGTGAGACAACCCCATTTCATGTAACTCGTCCAGTGCTCTCTTGATCCCTTTTACCAAACTCAGTTGGCACTGACGCGCTTTGTGATATCTTTAGGGGTGAAAAGTGTACAAATTTGTACCGGCAGATGGTCACGGTCGGTGCAAACGATAAAACATGCTCTGGTACAATAATAAATTTTGGTGGATCTCTCTTCTGTTTCACTCTGTCCAAATACCACTGTAACGAGATGCATTCTGGGTGACTGTATAGAACTTTGAACACTGTGTCACCAGATTTTACTAGCAAGTGTCTTGACTACTGCAGCTGCCTAGCCTACCCTCAGAACCGGGGGGGGGGGCATCCTAAGATAATCTCAGGTTGGGAGATGGTTGCTCTCCCATCCTAGGATCATCCAGGGATGGGGGCAGACACTCAGAGATGTAGCCTGCATGGCTACAAGGGATTAATATCATTGTCATAGCAACAGAAAGTTGGAATTTGATTATAGATGGATTCCCCTTACATAAGTTGCAACATTTCATCTGCATGTGTACATGTACTTCGTTCGTGCAGGTGAGCCGCAGATCAGAAGCTCTCCATGATAGAGTAGTGATCAACTGCCAGTTTAGCATGGCCACCTTCAGTACCTCTGAGAGGAAGAAGAGACCAAAGGGAGACAGGTACACTCACTGCCTAACGTTTTAGATACCAATTCCCGTACTCAACTCATTGAAGCTCAAGACATTCGAGGCTGCCATATCACCATTCACAGAGCAGTACTCCCAACCCCCTCTTTTAACTTTCCTGGCATTGCTCAGGCATGCATGAACTTCATGTGATAGGGCAATTAAGTTATCAATAGCGCAGAATTCCAATAACCAATGTTCGGGGAGTCACTCTCACATACTGCAGGAGTGCTGTGACACCACCTCTGGTATTGCAATACTGATACATGTAATGACTCTACAATCCACACCTTGGGTCTTGCCTACAATCCTTTAGATCGTGGAATGTGTGAAGTCTAGTCCTTACTATGAATTCTTGCAGGCTGTTAATTTATGCTATACATTCTGTTGATCCATGCTGTAGAATTCCGTTCCTTCTGACGATTGGCAATACTGTGTTTCTGGTTTTCTGTATCCTTTGCAGACGTTCTGTGGAAATCTCACTGGCTTTGAAGAAGACGTTTGAGGCTGCCATATTAAGTGAACTCTTTCCGCACTCAAAGATAGACATTTACATTCAAGTGCTCCAATCTGATGGAGGTATGCTCCTGATGTGGTCCTTCTGCTGTTGTATGGTACCTTATGCAATATGTACAGGGTAGTTGAGATAATCAGAGGCACAATCTGTCTCCTCCTGCCATTCCATATCCACTGCATCTATTCTGGCGAATGTCAGACTCCAACCCACTATCCCACTCAAGTGTATCTCAGCAGCCAGTTTGCTAGCCTCGTTCCCAGGCTGATCCCACCTCCAGTCTTTGATCGCTTGATTTGGTCACATGCGGTGACATCAGGTAGACAGATGGTAGACACACGGGGGGCCTGCAAGCGACCAAAGACTAGAGGTGGGGAATGGCCTGGGAATGAGGCTACCAGTTTGCTATATCCAACTAGTAAGTGCAGACAGAGTGAAGGTCTTTGTTGTCACTTTTCTTGTGTTGCCGCACTACCATATCCTAGGCCCATTTAAGAGGTAGCTAGAATGCCAGGACAATTATCCTCGTTCCCAGGCAGGTATGTTCAGACTCCAATTTATAGATTTTTGGCAAATTGTCCACGATAGTTGCCAAGTTTGGCAATTCTTACGGGCATTGCTGTTAATGGTAAATTAAGGTTACGAGATACTCGTGCACGTGCCGTGTGAAATGTATTGGGAAATGTATACTTAAGCTCGCTAACCAAAAATCTCTTGTACGAACAGCGTGAGGTGGAGGTGCACTGTCACAAGGTGCAGGGCATGGCGGAAGCTTTTACCGATACGCTGTATTATATAGCCTTGCAAAAACGAGCAGTTCAGTTCACCAAAAAGCCGTATTTACCGCTTTTCTCGAGTGAGACAGCAGATAAATTTGCCAGGGATTATGCTATCAAAAAGCTTCTGTCATGCCCTGCACCTTGTGACAGCGCATCTCGACTGCCAGATTCAAGTTGCTCACGCTCTTCGTACTAGAGATTTTTGGTTAGCGAGCTTAAGTATACATTTCCCAATACATTTCGCACGGTGCGCACACAAGTACCCCATAACCTAGCCTCGTACCCAGGCCCTACAGAGCCTGGGTACGAGGCTACCCATAACCTTAATGTAGGTGTCCCAAAGTTGCCAATTGTGTGGCAAATATGGTGTCAACAAATATTGCCAAGTTTGGCAATCTAGCTAATGTAGGCATCCAGAAAGTTGCCAGTTGTGGCAAATATGGCGTCAACAAAAATTGCCAAGTTTGGCAATCTAATGTAGGCGTCCAGATAGTTGCCAGTTGTGGCAAATAATTATGGCGTCAGCTAAAATTGCGAAGTTTGGCAATCTAATGTATAATAGATGTCCAGAATTGCCAAGGTTGTGGTAAAATATGATAGTGGTTAACACAAAGTTGCTGGCCAACTGGGAATAATTAAGTGTCAAATTACTGATATACGTATCCAGAAGTGCCAATTTACCACATTTGGCAATTCTTTGCTTGACACAAAGTTGCCAGAACTGGGGAAAAAAAGTGGCAAATCGGCAACTTTTGCTGATACCTAGCTTGCCAAAAGAGGCAATTAGCTGAACATATATCTCTCCCAGGCCATCTCCCAATCCATTTTTAGCCACATACCGGTATGTGATCTTTGAACCACCAACCAAAAAGTGGGCAGTTCAAAGGTCACGCATGCAGCTAGAAGTAGAGTGGGAGACGGCCCGCGGTTGAGCCTACAGGACATGTAATATCGTTGTTGTAATGGTGTAGTCTTCTTCCTTGTGTTTCCTTCAGGTAATCGTTGTGCCAGCATAAACGCAGGCACATTGGCCCTGATAGATGCTGGTATTCCGATGAAGGATTTTGTGTGTGCCTGCAGTGCTACTTACCTTGAGGACACACCGATGCTAGGTAAGTCAGAAGTGTCAAATGGACTGATGGTACAAGTACATTCGTATAGGCATGTAGCTATGCTTTCACTGCTATGTGTCATAGAATACACTGTATTCTAAAATCAACTGTATTAAACTATGCAGCAATTTTACGGGACTCTATAATTATACAATGGACCCGAGGACCCGGGACCCAGGACCGGGGACCCGAGGACCCAAGGATCTTCAGCTGTTACAGGAGACAGAATTGCAATTACTGTAAAACTTAAGCCCAAACTCACGGTTAATACTTATGTTGTTACCTTAAGTATGCAAGTCAGCTTTGCACAACCAGATTAATACTTAGCCTCGTTCCCAGGCCGTAATCCTGGGATCCAGGCTGGGTTAATAAGCTATAATTAATAATTGTAACAGAATTAAAGTTCAAAGTGCAGTGCTATAGATACATGACAAAAGTCAAATGCTTTTTTGTAGCTTTGTGTAGTGTGCAAGAATCTGACTTCGCCGGAGGGGCCGGAGAACGAGGTACATGAATATCTGATAAGTGGAAGAGCGATGAAGACAAGCTAGAGGATAATGCTGTATGCTGAAAATGTCTTCCGATTTGTGCCAAGCTGACTTGCATACTCCAGGCAATGACATAACCATGAGTTTTGGCTTGTAGTTGCATTTCTGTCTCTCGTAGCTGAAGATCCTTGGGTCCGAGGGGTCCTCGGGTCCTTGGGTCCCCGGTCCCGGGTCCCCAGGTCCACTGTTTGTAGTGTCCCCAATTTTACCTATTGGAAAGTTGACAGATCACATACGTTTGTGTAGCCTCATTCCCAGGCCATGTGGGAGGAGGGGGCCTGGGAATGAGGTTCTCTAAAGGCACTTACAAACTTCATAACAATTCCGCCCAATGTGCACTGGGAATCCTGTAGTTTCGTAACGCTAGCAATCCGTGGGTGTGGTCCTCCCACTGGGACTACTGTAGAGTCTCATAACGCTAGCAATCCGTGGGTGCGGTCCTCCCACTGGGACTACTGTAGAGTCTCATAACGCTAGCAATCAGTGGGTGTCGTCCTCCCACCGGGACTACTGCAGAGTCTCATAACGCTAGCAATCAGTGGGTGTGGTCCTCCCACTGGGACTACTGTAGAGTCTCATAATGCTAGCAATCAACATAATCTTAATTGGGCTTTTCTGTGCTGACACAAGTCGAGGCGATTCTTGTTCTAATTATCGGTTTATTGGCTCCACCCCTTTTAAATTCACACATGGTCGTTAGCATGTGACCTTTCTTAAATCAAGGGGTGACACTCCCATAGACGCCGTAGTCAGAGCTGCGACCGGGCTTATAATCGGTGAATCTTGCCCCCGTACACTAAGGAAGGGGTAGGTCACTACGCATTCTTCCGTATACTACCGGCGGTCAAGCGGTCAACAGCTGAAATACAGCGCAGTCAAACGGTCAAGAGTCTTTTTGCGATGCAGTCAAGTGGTCAAGCAG
Organism: Axinella damicornis; assembly: GCA_963931865.1. Classification (NCBI taxonomy): domain Eukaryota; kingdom Metazoa; phylum Porifera; class Demospongiae; order Axinellida; family Axinellidae; genus Axinella; species Axinella damicornis. The sequence continues at coordinate 11,491,574 of OZ007508.1, forward strand.
CAAAATTGACGGTCAAGATTTCTTGACCCCGGTCGCAGCTCTGACTACATCGTCAATGGGAGTGTCACCCCCTTGTAAATGACTACCACTTGTACCATAAGATGCACCCAGTAGATGTTGGACACCCATCATGACAGTTGTGCCATTAATTGAGAGGTGTGCTCGTTGAAGTGAAGTAGTATATTACTAACTAATTAGCCTTGTTCCCAGGCCTACCCCGTTTTTCTGTTCTTCGGTTTCCGCTGACAATAATACACGGATGCGGAAGGGCCGCCAAAAAATGTTTTTCACCGCCCTTCCGCATCCGTGTATTATTGTCAATGGAAACCGAAGAACAGAAAAACGGGGTAGGCCTGGGAACGAGGCTACCAACTTAGCTCCAACATTGGTGGATTTGGCAAATATGTCTTGTAGTAAGTGCCATACAGCAGTTAGGGAGCATTTGGAGAGTTGCCGGCTTTTGTACCACACCCCACAACTTCAGTCATGACGTGCAATGGGTGCAGGATAGAGTATACATGTATTCGGTATCATGTTGCCGACATGTTGCAGCAACTGAACACTTATCGTTTGACTATAATTCGATCTTAAAAGCTGCAACTTCTTAAAGTCCTTGCTCTATAAAACTTAGACGGGACAGATGGGGACAGGGTTCAGACTCTAATGTTCCAATTTCAGCTGCAGCACTAGCTGCCATGCATAACAAAACAATCGTACTAGAGAATTAATCAGTTTGCCTAATAGGCCACATGTGCTAATGAATGATATTATCATAAGCATAATGTGGGCATAATGAACATTCTTAAAAGCATAATTAAAGCACTTTAAAAGCATTGAAGCATAGCATAATGGGACCATTTTTTGAGCATAATTCGCCAAGGCCTAACTGAGACTACTCAGAAGGTGCTCATTGAGGCCATCCAACCTCCTCTGAGGTGCAGGAAATAGTGTGTGGGGTATGAATATGTATACCCGTAATAATATTATTGTGTTCAACAATTTGTCATCGATCTCAGCCACACATTACGTGTGTATTACAGAGCATTACATAACAACGCACAACTATTACATCACGAAATAGTGTGAGTTATAGAATGACAAGAGCAACAGACATAAATCAGACAATACACAAGAGTGGTTTACCAAAGTTCTACATCGAGTTCAGTCACAGTGTAACAAATACACTCTGGTGTTGTGTGTGAAAACGTAATTCATGATGGTGTCTGTACTCCTGTACACAGATTTGAATTACTTGGAGGAAACATCTGGTGGACCAGATCTGACTGTGGCAACACTACCGAAGTCTGGAAAGATTGTTCTATTACAGGTGTGGTGGTAATATTGGCCTCCTTCTCGGGCTTCACCGAGTTTTTGCTCACTAACTTATGTACAGTATGTGAGCATACACTGGATGGATAATGTGAACCCATGCACTGCAATGCTAGTTCAGTGAAAAGGGGTTTGGGGGTCACCTCAGTCCCAGGCTCTCTCCTCAAAGTCTGGGACCGAGTCATCGCTTGCAAGGGAGGAGGGGGAATGGAGTTGGGGATGGACTGGGAACGAGGATAATTGCCTGCCTCGGTCCCAGACTTTGAGGAGAGAGCCTGGGACTGAGGCGACCCCCAAACCCCTTTTCACTGCATGAACTAGCATTGCAGTGCATGGGTTCACATTATAGAACATTATCCATCCAGTGTATGCTCACATACTGTACATAAGTTAGTGAGCAAAAAGTGAGCGAAGGGATGGGGAGAGGGGAGAGGAGGGTGGCACTAGCCTTGTTCCCAGTCATCGCTTGCAGGGGAGGAGGGGGAATGGAGTTGGGGATGGACTGGGAACGAGGATAATTGTCCTGGCATTCTAGCTACTTCTTACAAAATGGGCCTAGGATATGCAGTGGTAGTGCGGTAGTCCAGTACAACTGATTTCTGTCAGCTATATAGTAGCAAGAGTGTATAATAATAAGAAGAGAGTATCGAACTCGCTATAGGCTAACGTTGAATGTATGCAGAAAGTAACGTGACATCCGGTATGGTGATAATGTCAAAAACACAATCTTACCTGGCATAGACGCCATGGCTACCGTACCACAGCTAGCTAGCCTCTTTGACTCGACGATCAAGGCGTGCGTGCAGCAAGTAAACTCGGCCATATCGGGGAGTACAATAGTTGACGAGTCCGTGTGGATCACGTGCACCATACTGGATGTCACGTTACTTTCCGCATACATTCAATGTAGCCTATAGCGAGTTCGATACTCTCTTCTTATTATTATACACTCTTGATAGTAGTAGGCTATGCACTTTCTGTGGTCAAGCAAGGGGTAGTAGCTCTGTCCACAAATCTGGTTGTAGAGTACTCTGTGTGCACCAACACATGAATACACACACAAGTGTCAGTATATTCAGACCACTTGAGATGGCATGATTATAGGTAACTTAGTCTTTGATGGCCTGTATCTATGTGGGCTCTTTGGATGAGTCTTAGGAAGGAAGAGGCCTAAGACCATCATCAAGTTGGTACTGTGCACTTAGCCTCGGTCCCAGTCTCTCTCCGGTTTTTGAAGAGACGTCCTGGGACCGAGGCTACTGTGTACTGTTACATGTACCTTACAGTGACACTGCTTCCTCATGTAGATGGACTCCAGGTTACATGCAGACAACCTGGAGAAAGTTCTGGATGTGGCGGTGAAGGGGTGTAGCAGGGTTCATACTGTTCTTGACCGTGCAGTCAAAGACAATTTAGAAAGATCTTCATCTTCCTTTGCATTTTGATGCTGAACGTACAATTATATTGTTCAGTGATTAATGTTACAGTGAATTACTCATCATAATGCTTCAGCTTCAGGAAGATACACTACAACCTGTACAGTCAATTGCAGTTGGGTTTGAACTGCTGATATTCACAGAAACTGTACGTGTTCTGTAATCTGCAAGTATGACACTCGCACAAAGTGCCTGCATGGCTTCCAGACAAGCGTATTCCAGGCCGTGTCATTTCCATGAAGCTCCACCCACAGAAATTTCTTGCCGCACATGGTCACACAATACAATATGCAATTATGTTCAAACACAACTGTAATTGGGCTCTGGATAAACAGAAGGATCGAAGTTATAAGACCAAATATCTCAACCTTACATGAATCCATGAACTGTGATTATTGGTGGGATATTGGCCAGTCCACCTTCCCTACTAATGTTTCTCCATCACGATTTTCAAGATGTGTTTGCACCTTCATCAGCTATAGGGTAAAATTATTAAACCCTTACTCATAGCAGCACAAAATGACCATGGGGATTCATTATATGAGGACATGCATGCATGCAAGGCCGGCCCAGGGAGGGGGGGCGGGTGCATGGGGGGCAGTTTGATTAGTATACACATACAGCTGCAGGTATATAGCCTTGTTCCAATGCAGGACGTATAGCCTGCACGGGAACGAGGCTAGTCAATTGATGGTTTTACCCCCCCCCCCCCCCCCCCCCCCCCCCCCCCCCATTAGAGAAAAAGGTACTTAGCAACATGACAATTTCATAATGGTGTCACCGTTTTATCATACTACTTCTAATAAGTACACAAAATTGAACTGAACTTTCCAGCCATAAACAAAATTCAATGGTGGCTGTCGGCACATGACTTAATAGTCATCATCGTAGAATTCGTCTCCGGATTCACACTCCATCGACTGGAAGTCTACTCTGTAGCGCAGGATGCCACCAATCCCTCCAAACCCCTTGCAAAATTGGGATCCTTCTTGTGACCGGTCTGTAACCAGCTCAAGCGTGGCACCAAAGGACTTGTAGCTGTTTGCTAGCCACTCCAGCAGGGCACACTTGTCAACCAGCTCTAGCTCAACACCAGAGTCCTGGTCAAGAAATAGAGTCTTGTCTTTCTCTTGATATGGGGTCAGGTTCAACACAACATCTTCGTCCATGGCACGGTTCTTTAGGACGTACCTTGTGATGTCAAGATTCTCCCAAACTATCAGCGTTTCAATGGCCCCCATTTCGAAAGCCTTGAGGGTGTCTTGGACTCCAAAACAGAACTTTCCTGTGTCTTGAGAGATCTCATTGAAGTACTTCCCGATCAGTTTCTTCTCCTGAATGAACTTCACGTTGGAGAGAACTTCCGAGGCAAGTTCTATGGCCTGATTGAAGCCATTTTCACCACCATATGAGACATCAACAATCTTCAGCACCTTTGTTTGCAATCGGGGATCGAACATGTCAGATTGACTTAACTCGGTCTTAAAGTCAGCAGACCCAGCTAGGATCATGCCTTCAATATTCGGTCGATCGTTGCTGATAAACAACTGGACTGCTGTCTCAGCAACTTTTCGGATGTAGTTGTGCCTCTTTTCCATTCTAAGTCGAGCAAAACGGAGTGAGGACTGTCCACCTCTACCGTGTTTCTTGGGTAAGTCAACAGTAAACTTGTGCAGTACATCCCTGGTATTGCCACAGAGTGTTCCAAATAGTGCTCCATTGCCGTCCATGACTATAAACCCAAATTTGTTGTCATCCTCAAGCAGAGCACTAAGCGCTTCCGTATGGAACTTGTTATCGCACAGGTAGAGTGACGTATTGATTGGTTTGAAGGGTTCAAAGTCGATGTTCACTTTCTTCTCTTTGCCTTCATCAGTGACGATCGTACCACAGTAGATCACCAGGCCATTGAGCGGTACCTTTGAGTACAGCTTCAACCGCTGCTGTACAGATGTGATGGCCCCTAGCACTGACAGTCTGTTTACGCGACTCTTGATGTGTGAGGCAGTACCGAACTCGTCAGCCAACATCTTGGACACTCGAGAGATCTGGTCTTTCGGCGGTATGATGAGGGAAATCATGCTCGTACCGTTGCCCCTAGCAGCCTCCAAGCTCTTAATCAGTTTCTTGACCTTCCACATTTGAACACTGCGGTCAGCTTCCTCATCCGCCGACCCCGCGGCAGCTGCTGTTGCCATTTCAACCCTGAGGTGAGAAATTAAGAAAGACAAATATGTGAGGGAGAATCAAGTAACAAAATAAATTACACGGTGAGTGTGTGTGTGTGTGGAGGGTGGAGGAGTGGGAGTGACTATGACCAAGAGAGAGGGACAGGTGCATTAGTGTAGTATGGGTTACAGTTTTCTCTACAAAGATATTATTTATAGATGGTAGGTTGGTGACATTTAAAAGGATAACTATATACAGTCAAGAGCGCATAAGTAGGTCGCGCGGAGTAAGAACGTGTAACTTCCGGAAAATTCAAACCAGGCAAAATACATGAGTCGTACTAAAAATAGCTATAGCGCGTCTAAATGCTCTTGTAGTGATTCTTTCCGCCACATGATAAATTGACTGGAGCGCTAGCGGCGACACCATGGTCATTATTCCGTGTTGTTGTGCACAGCTGTGTAGTTCTGAGCCAAGCGACGGCAGGAAGTGACAGCGACAGCTACCAGAGAATGCTCTACGGCCCTGCTGAAGGCTAACCTAATTAGCCTCATACCCCAGGCGGTACGAAGCTATAATCTAGTCTACTTCAACAGTCACAGCAACGGCTATTGTGTGGACGTGCTTACCGTAGGCGCTCTAATTATGCGTCGCTCAAAAAATAATTATTTTTGAAATGCAACGCAACAATAGAAATTCGGTCAGCCAAACGGCGACGAACTTCGACGCATGATTAGAAAACACCTCGCTAGGTACTAAAGTCAGACGAGTGTAGACAAGGCCATTGCATAGCGGTTGTGTTCATTCCTCGTTGTCGGACTGTCGCTGCCTTTTCTCCTACATGGGGCGTCCGTATCCTGGGGCACAGAATACATAAGTGAGTTGAGGTCTCGTACCTTCACTGATGTCCCAGCCATATCGCAACTGTGTCTTTATACATCAACGTTCACAGGCAGTGATGTGACGAGCCATCTTCGCCGTTCATCTGTACTGTGTGCGCTTCGAGCTAGCTGCCATGCTGCCGTTATAATCGCGTTACGCAAATTAGTCCCCAGAGTGCGACGCATTATTGGAAATTATCGGTTTGAGATATTGAATTTTGACACAGAATTAGAAAGGACGCATAATTAGAGCGCCTACGGTACCTGAGGCTGGAGGTGGAGGACGTCGACATCAGCAACAATCGCTACGGTGGGTTATAGCTAGGTTCAAATAAGCTCAGTCAGAGCCGAAGCGAAGCGAAGTGCTAGCCACTTAGATCTTCGCACTTCGCTAATGTGTTCACAATTACAGCCGTACGGCTTCAGGTGCAACCGGATGTTCTATTTTTAGTACAACTCAAGTATTCCGCCCGCACTGTGGCCGCCTACTGAAGTTACACGCTCTTACTCCGGGGGATGCGATCTACTTATGCGCTCTTGCTACAGTTAGGGTTAACTAGTCTTTAGCCTCGTTCACAGGCTGGTGGGAGGAAAGAAAGTGGCCTGTTATCCACTGCTTGCACAAGCGTGAGCATTCCGAGAAAAACATGGAAATTCGTGTTCGTTTGTAAATGGTCGGTAAATTTGATACGTATACGTCCGATTCACTTCCGTATCATCAGAAAGCGCTTTCTGTGCATGTAAGGTGTCTGGAAAGTTGCCACACTGTCAGGAACCTGCTAAGTGCCCTCAGTTTCCGTTTGACTCCGCCTACACAGGAATGGCAGGTAAACCGTCGCCACAGACACGGCAGACATGAGAAGTAACTCACATACACAAGAACGCCAATCTTCACACAATCCTACAGTACATGACTGAAGAGAGCAGCGGAATACTTGGGTCACCCTTCTGAACAAACGGATTCGACAGAAAAGCTTTGCAGCAGCTTTTTGGGTTGTGCGTGTACGTAGATTATATTTGGTCCGGATATGATCCACGTCGAATGACAACGTAAACCTTACGGAAATATAGCGGAAATAGTGGCGCATGCACGAGCAGTGGATACCAGGCCGCTTTCTCTGCGGCCTGGGAACGAGGTTCAGTAGTTGTAGGTGTTTGCTGAGCAGGCAAATATTTGGTGGTTTATGCACCACACTAAAAGGGTATTAAGTGGCACCAACACTCCTGGTATATATAGGGCTGAGCAAACTCACTTACTGAAGCTTCATGCCTTGCATCGGGGATACTACAGTGGACTCAGATTTAGTCTCGGTCCCAGACCCAACCAACCCCAGCACGGATAGCTTTTAGTAATGCGCGCGGGAAAGGAAGGGTCTGGTAGATATAGTGCACATTCCTAAGGTCCCATTACCGTTAATTGAGACTTGTTGAAATTATACACGTGCTCATCAAGAGTCAAGCCGCCTTTGAAGACCTAGAGCTAGAGGCGGCAAATACTGTACCAACACACGTTCGCTGCGTTGGAAATGCCCTTTTTGCAGCAGCACTGCGAGTGACTCGCGCAATCGTCGGCATCTGGGCACTTCACCACCTGTAAGGAGAGATTCTACCTTCTGACCGCGTGTCCAAGGCATGCTTCCAGAGTAAAGAGATGCTGTTGAAATTGGAGAGTAGCGCTGGCAGTATTTAAACATGCTAAAATCCAGAAGTTTTGGCAACACCTTTGTTATTGCACGCTGGCGAATCTGTGCTTCTGGCATCAATATTAGTATACGTCATTGAGATTACTTGTTCTATGATCTGATTGGATACGTCATTGAGATTACTTGTTCTATGATCTGATTGGATCCGCCAGCATTCTGGCGGAGTTTAAGGAATGTGGGCTATACCTACCAGATCGTTCCTCCAGAAGCAATACACATGCATGCTGGATAAACGATCTGGGAACGAGACTAACTCAGATTGTGTCCACCAGTTCCAACTTACGGCTTATCCCAATTAGAGTAAAGTAATGGGAACACAGATGTGCTCACATCAATTCCACCATCAACATGTGTGAGTATCAGTGATCGAGAAAGAATACCTTGTCCACCTGATGTAAGGTTTCATTAATTACATATCACGTGGAACAATAATTATTTCCTAGAGGAGGTTGGACACATTTTCTGCGCACGTGATTATGCGCTGCGCTTGAACGGAAATAATTGCGTGTTTTACGTTCCTAACCTCACCAGCCTCGTTCCCAAGTCAATATGGCCTGGGACCGAGGGAAATCGTAAATTGCCAACGAAAAGTGAAGCTACAGTTGGGGAGTTTGAAAGGTAGGAGTACGTTGAAGACGCTTCAGGTCGACGTCAGGAAGGCTTCCAGTTGGAGTACCGGGAGTGTAGTTTCTCCGCCATACCGCACGGCCGATCCTTCAAGAGGCCGTACAGCCTAAGTAACCCAGGGGTTGAACGGGGTTGACGGCATATTTGGAATCTACCTACTGGAGTTTTCGAATGATGTCAAGTTTGTTGATACTCGTAAAGACTACAGAGAACACAATTGGCCATAGTAAACCTCCATATAAATTCACCTACACACGTAGGTCACATGACCGTGTCCAACCTCCTCTGAATATTTCCCTAGAGGGCTCATGGACATACAATGAACTGAACTCACAACTAAAAATACGCCACCTTACACACGAGAAATCCAATGATCTCACAAATCTATACAGTAAACTCACTGAAAACTAACTGAAATTTATGACAATAACTTCTTCAACAGTAACACGCTCACCACGACTGACAGTAGTATGACAAAACATGTCTTCCAGGACAGTACTAAACAGCAGGAAGGATTCTTGCGCAAAGTTGTGGCAACACCCTAGATTTTGCCCAACGTGGTAGTAGTGTAAAATTTTATTACCTCATCGTCTGTTTCCGAGTATTTAGAGACCTTGGCGTAGTCTCGTGCCCAGACCCTCCCGAAACGCGGAAAGAGGGTCTGGTGTTCTGAGCAACATTTCTTGGCGCATGGGGCGGGGCTACACGGCGTAAGGAATGTAATTATTGCATTCTGTATGTCCTCTCCAAATTGTGAAAGCGCACTCAACATTCTTCTTATAAGCTTACTGTAGCAGCGCATTTGATCCTTCACGAGGGATATCTAAGGGCTAACAACGTGCAGTTGCCCTGCGCTTGTCTACAGAATTCTTTCTGAGGTTGTCAAATGAAAGATGAGTGGAAGGGTCACGAAACACAGAGATTTCCCCACACCAGTCGGCAAGATAATCGATTTGGCTACTGCCTCAGCTTGCTCTTCGGTAGGCCTGTCGTATCCATTTCACTGACATACGTCCGTACTAGCTACACTGCACTGTTACATGTAGGTACCGTACCTATAGGCCTAAGACTTACGCTGATTGACTACGTCATTCGCGTTCTGCCATCTGATTCGAGCTTTAAAATCCGAGAGCGACCACGCCCCATGAATCAAGAAATGTCGCTCAGAACACCAGACCCTCTTTCCGCGTTTCGGGAGGGTCTGGGCACGAGACTAACCTTGGCGTAGAGCTCTCGTTCAACTTCCAGTGTGCAACATTAACCGTGGTCTGGGAACGAGATCCTTCCCCCCGCCCACCCCGGAAACGAAACGCTGATATCCTCATTCCCAGGCCCACACCAAACTAGGAACGAGACCCGAAGCAACAAAATCTGAACCGCGTACCGTTCTAGGCTCCCACCGGCAGCTGGTGGATGCACTGCATGCACTGCACTGGTGTGCGAGTTTGGCGGGGAGCTGTTCACCCTGCAGGCCTTCCCCCCACCAAGTGGCACTGGAGGATGAGGGTGTCTGCCCTGCACTGTGCCGTGAACATCCCACCCAATGACAGCTACCACATGTACCAGTGAGCTGATACGCAAGACTGTAGGATAGTGTGTATTATTGCATTGTTCAGCATATGCTTGCAGTGATCTGCTTGTAGTCTCACAACCAGACCCTTCGCACGGGGAGGAGGAAGGGTCTGGGCATCATCTTACATTCATGTTGTCCCCATGTCGGAATGTTGACCTGACGAATCAGAAGCATTGATTGCGAATGACGTCAGGGAAATGATTTTTTCTCCAGGCTTTCAGTGTCGCCAGCGACTAGGCACGGCAAATCGCTGTGCATACCGCGTTGCCCGTGAGTGTCTGACAAAAGTCGAGGAGAGCAATGAGCAGGTTGACTGTGATCGCTAATTACCACACATAATACATTCCGTGAGGACAACTCGAATGTAGGCACGTGCCCAGACCCTTCCTCCTTCCCATGTGAAGGGTCTGGTTCCGAGACTAATCAGCTTGTAGTTCTTGTGATGTATTGTACGTGAGCCATGATATAGCTACATTCAGGTTGCTTGAATATTGCTGTCGATACCCTGTAATGTTTGCAAAAAGGAAAGGGTCTGGGCATTTGCCACACATCAGGCTGCCACTCAGAAATTGAATCACCAGCCTGATACGTAGTCTCGTTCCCAGATCCAAACAACCTCAGCGTGGCACTTGCAGTATCACTCGCTGGCAATATCACTCGCTGGAAGGAGGTGATACTGGGTCTGGTACGAATACTACGGCTGAGCGATTATGCGATAAATCTCTGAGCCTGTGATTGCAGCAATCGAGGACTGTGAATACAATAATCAGGGCTATTGGGACTGGGGACATGTGTCCATGGTTACATACAAGAGCGCATAAGTAGATCGCCGGGCGGGCGATCTACTTATGCGCTCTTGTTACATATTATAAAATACCCTAAAGTGTGATTGCAGTACCAACTTTATGTCGTCCCTTGCGCAGGGGAGGGGGGGGGGGGGGGGGGGGGGGGGGGGGGGGGGGGGGGGAGTGAACCTGGGAACGAGGCTAGATAGCTTTAGTTGCAAACACGTCATAACAGACAGCTGTTGTTGTCGTTATAGGACCTTGTTTGCTAGTTGTGTGCTGAACCTGTGTGAGCTGGTGTCTCTGCGGCCAGACCTTTCCCGCCTTCACAAAGTGCTGTACTTCCACGAGAACCAACTGGTGTATCCAGTGAGGAAGCAGCAGGAGAGGGATTTCCAGTATGGATACAACCAGATCCTCTCATGGTAGGTGCCTTTGCTAGTGTGCATGTTCCTAATGTTGTGAGCATCTGATGTAGCCTCAATCCCAGGCCCTGCCCAGCTTTTTGTTGCTTACAGTACAGAAATGCTTTTCCGTACTGTATACCACAGGCAATGAAAAGCTGGGTGGGGCCTGATAACTAAGCTTCATCTGATGGCTTAATAGGTTGTAAACACCTCATTTTTTAAGCCCAATGCATGCTTCTGGTGCTGAAGTTGGTAATGAACTCGGTGCTACACCCCACTGATGAGTTCCAACTGCACAAGCCAAAAGGCTGCTGCAAGCACTGTTTGATTTGCACAATTGTACTGATGTACCCTTGTATTGTGTTCCGAATTTGTAATGCACAACTAAATCATTTCTTGACACTATTGACTCCTACTTCCGTCTTATGCCAGACCATCGGCCCAAAGGACTGACAGAACAGATCAAGCCAAAGTGCTCTGTACTTTCTTCCCAGTTGAGGTACCACATTCTGTTTGTGTACTAAATTTGGAGCAGAAAGATGATTTTAGAGAAGTCGTGACTGAGGGTCAACGTGATGAATCATTGGATCTGAATAGCAATGCTTCTCCAATAGAAATTATGAACTTACAAGTTGATCTTTATCCTGGTAGTGCCAGTATTGCAGTTGACTCTCTGCACACTTTGCAATCATTCAAAGAGGGAAAAGGCAAAGGCTCAGTGTACATCTCAGCAGCCAGTTTGCTAGCCTCGTTCCCAGGCTGATCCCACCTCCAGTCTTTGATCGCTTGATTTGGTCACATGCGGTGACATCAGGTAGACAGATGGTAGACACACGGGGGGCCTGCAAGCAACCAAAGACTAGAGGTGGGGAATGGCCTGGGAATGAGGCTACCAGTTTGCTATATCCAACTAGTAAGTGCAGACAGAGTGAAGGTCGTTGTTGTCACTATTCCAATTTCCATGTGTTACCACACTACCATATCCTAGGCCCATTTTGTAGAAGGTAGCTTGAATGCCAGGACAATTAGCCTCGCTTCCAGGTGGTTTCCCACTCCATTTTAACTGCATACGTGATCTTTGAACCACTGACCGAAAAGCAGGCAGTTCATAGGTCACATATGTGGCTAAAAATGGACCAGGAGACAGCCTGGGAACGAGGCTACAGGCGTTGTCATGGTGTAGTCTTTCTGCTGTTAGCAGAATTTTGCTGTGGATTTTTTCTCTCCAATTACATCAACTTATTCCTTGTGTTTCCTTCAGGTAATCATTGTGCCAGCATACGTAAACGCAGGCACATTGGCCCTGATAGATGCTGGTATTCCGATGAAGGACTTTGTGTGTGCCTGCAGTGCTACTTACCTTGATGACACCGATGCTAGGTGAGCCAGAAGTGTCAAATGGACAAGTACGTACGTATAGGCATGTAGTGTGGGATCTTCAAGTGGTAGGAGTTCACTTGAGTTCAGTCCCCACACTGCGTTATTGTGTGTAGTTCACGGACGCAGTGTGCCTTTACAGTTTCTAAGCTTCAGCATGCATATGGTCGTGTAAAGCCCTACGCAAGATGTTACTACTGCTATCGGTACACTGTATTCTGAAATCGACTGCAGCAATTTTACAAATTGGAAAGTTGTGTAGCCTCATTCCCAGGCCACATGGGAGGAGGGCTCCTCCCACGCGGCCTGGGAACGAGGTGCAGTATGCCGTATAGCGCTTAAATTTCGCGGGTCCAAATTTTCAGGTCATTTGAAAAACTATTTTTTGACATGTGTTGTTCGCCTACCACTACGTGGACAGTATTCCAACGTGACGGCTAGCTTGATGGCTCTGTTCATGTACTTCAACAGTGAGGATGGACAGTAGCCGAAGTGTAAGCTTCCGGGTCCACATGGAGAGGCACAATCATGTGCGATATCTGCCATTGCTGAAACTGCCAGCCGATCAGTGCAGCGAAGGCCAAGGGAATGCCCAGGTGTCTGAAACGAACTCTGAGAACGTTGAAGTGGGGAAGAGAGTCGCAGAATACAACATACCAAACCCAGACCCTTCTGCATTTCGTTTCCGGGGTGGGCGGGGTGGGCAGGCGGGAGGGAGACTCCTCCCCCCTGCCCGCCCCGCAGAAGGGTCTGGGAACCAAACTACTGATGAAGTGGTCTGTGGTAGTTGAATTGAGCACGCATGGGAGTCTTCCAGTGCAGTACACCACGCCCATTGTGTGGGTGTGGCGTTTTTACCCCGAATTCACAAAATTTTCTACTCGAAGAGCAATTTGCAGACCCACAAAATATAAGCGCCATACGGTAGTATTGATACATCCCACACTTACAACCTGCACGTGCATGCACAGAGTGGGGCTTTGTCCATTTGTCAGTTCATCTGTCTGTCAGTCATGGAATCAGTCCAGGTTAACAGTTACTGTAAAGGCACTTACAGACTAATTCCACCCAGTTTACACTGAAAGAGTAGAAGTGGGTGTGGTCCTCCCACTGGGACTACTGTAGAGTCTCATAATGCTAGCAATCAGTGGGCGTGGTCCTCCTACCAGGACTTCTGTAGAGTCCCATGACACTAGTTAACTGGTTCGAGCGAGGTTTGGAGGTCATGTTGAGTTTTACTTGTGTAGGCTAGCCTCGTTCCCAGGCGCCTGGTATCCACTAGCACTGTTCGCGCATGCGCGGCTCCCCAGGTTTTGTGGGGAACTTGGAAACTACTGTTATACTAGTCCGTGCTGCACGACCGTACATTACTGAAACACGGGAGTCTTTTACATCTACAAGACGCAGCTCTGCTCAACCAAGCCGTGCCGTACGCCCTCAGTAAGGTCGGAAAGCCAGGAATGGTGCGGAGGACGAACAACTAACAGCGATACAGCACGTACATAAAAGGTTTGTATGGTTAGCTACATACGGCCAGGTCGAATTTATCTAGCTATGGGGTCTTACTGTTTGTATCGTGCTTCGCGTCCACTTCGGAAAGGCAGAAGCGGCGTATTGACGTCCACAGACTTCGAAACCCTGGCCTCGCATGATGTTGGAGCCGTATATTTTACCGAATATTTGTCCGTGTTATTTCAGCTTACGTATCTCGATAAATTATACGGAGAATGTAACGGAACTGCTCACGCATGCGTGAACAGTGGATACCAGGCGCTCTTCTCCCCAATTACCAAGAGTGCCTGGGAACGAGGCTATTGTGTAGGCGTGATCCAACGGGTCGTGGCATGGCGCATAGCCAGCTCCACATGCACATCCATGTACTATAATACTATGCAAGTGCGTGCACGTGCACGCAAGCACAATCATGTGATTGATTACGTGCGATGCCATGCCCGTTTCCCATTGGGACCACGCCCTCCTTTTTTCTTACTTCTACTTCGCTTGGATGGCCCAAATTGGAGTTCTTTACCCCAATCCCATCCACCCAAAAGCATAAGCTTTCCCTCCATGCGACACCATCCGGATCCCTACATAAACTCAGCACAGAACTGATCACGAGACAATGAACCGGGTTACAACAGCAGATAAATAATTAATAACGCAGTGAGGTGACAATGACAACTTAGCTTGACAGACTCCGTAGCTACTGAAGATCTTGAGCCACCAATCTCTTGGACACTGACTTTAATGTTTCCTGCGATGACCGCACATGCAGCTGGTAGCCTGAACTCTCCCACAGCCTGAGCATCTTGATGAGCGAACACACTCAGCTGCCATTGTGGCTGCCCCAATCCTTAAGCTGTGCCCCGCATAGGAGGTGCCAACATAGCCCAGGACCGACAGTGCAGATCGCACTCTGGCAACGAAGATCTCTTTGGTCAACCAGCGACCATCAATTAGCCGGAACAAGGGGCCAGGCTCCATCCCACGAACTGCCATATAGGCCAGCAAGGCCGCCACTGGACACAAATCTTTGTCCATTCTGCCCAGGTAGCTGTCCACTCCTTTGCCTAACTGGTCTGTCTTTGACCTTCGTAGATGAATCCTGACCAGTGATAGATTGTTATGGTCGTCCACAGCCACATCCCCAACTGTCACACCATCCACAGGACCTCGATTGACAACTGTGGGTGAAGTGAGCTCTCCCATCCTGAAAAAACCAAAGAACGCTGTGCAGCAGGCTGCCCATAGCATAATGGTGTCAGCCTCCATAGCTCGTCCTGCCCACAAAGCCTTCAGTTGTCTCAATATGGTGGGCGAGATTGGGATGCGAGGTCTTCCGGCTTTGAACGTTGAATTCCCTTCAGAACCAAAGCCAGTTTCGGCATTGGATCTGCTCTTGGCTCTGGTAGATCTCGGGAAATCTGCAAGTATCTGATGGCAGCCAGGTAAGTCTTAATTGTTCCGTAAGCTAGTTGCTAAATGTGATATAATTATACGAACATAATAATGACTGAGACACTGGTAGTGGAGTACTAATACTGTACAAGGCACAATACTTCATAAACTTGTTGATACCAGCTTTGTATGTTCTCCTGTTAGATGGCGCTAGACCATTCTCAAAGTAGCGCTGAACAGCCTCCTCCAAGCTGGAGATGTCCAGCCCGGTTTTTGGTTGATCAGCATGTCCCCAAGTGGCTGAGGTGGTTTGGACTGGGAGGACAAAGTGGCCTGGCCCATAGCCTGGAGAAAAGGAGGACAACTTATTTCTGGACAGATCGTCTGCCAAAGAGTTTTGAACACCTGGTATGTGCGACGCTACTGCCCTGAAAGAAAACCTTGCCTCAAAGAATGACAGGCAACGCAGCAAATCCATCAGATCCTGATCCCTACTTGTGCGTTTGTTCAGCACTGCCACCACAGCATCATTGTCACACCGACAGCACACCACCTGCCCTTCCCATGCCTTTCCCCACATGGCTGCTGCCATCACGATAGGGATCAGCTCC
This sequence comes from Axinella damicornis, assembly GCA_963931865.1. Lineage (NCBI taxonomy): Eukaryota > Metazoa > Porifera > Demospongiae > Axinellida > Axinellidae > Axinella > Axinella damicornis. Next base: position 11,507,370 of record OZ007508.1, read on the forward strand.
TTCACTGCTATGTTGACCTCACCCGTGCATGCCGTATCGCTCCAAGCCAGCTGGAACCACCACGAATTCCAGAAAGCCCCATACCCCCATGTTCCAGATGTCAAGGTGACTGTTGGTTCTTGCTCCCCCAAAGCTACCAGAAGAGAGACACCATTCCAATCTTGGTACAGCGCTTCTTCTGAAGCCACTCATTGATCCGATCTCTCAAGCTCATCAACGTGTCGAGTGGGAGCCTAAGTTCACCTCTGATCGTGTGAATGATTATCCCCAAAAACACTAAGCATGCTGTTGGCCCATCCACCTTCTCCTCTGCTATTGGCACCCCCAGGCACCTGCAAATGTCTTGCAGGTGAAGTCGACATTCCTCTGAACCCGCTGCACCACACGTGATGAAATCATCCCATAAGTACTCCACTCCTTGCTCCTTCGCCATCCACTCCAGACCATCAACCAACACTGTGAAAATCTTTGGTGCTGATCGTAAACCGAAGGGCAGTGCCGCGTCTACATTCACCTGGCCCTCCCACTGCATTCCCAACAGGCAACAATCTTGAGGATGCACAGGCACCGCTCGATAGGCACTTCTTATGTCCATCTTTGCCATCTGCAACCCCGGACCCAACTCAAGTAATACCCGTACCACCTCCTCCATACGCACGTACTGGAGTGAGCACAACTCCCCACTGATCCCATCGTTGACGCTCCTCCCCTCTGGATGAGAGAGATCCACGATCAGTATCCTTTTCCCTGGCTGGCTAGACTTGGGTATGATGCCAAACCAACTGAGGTGAACTTCTGGTACCTCTGACCGCTCAAAGGGGCCCAAGAGCACTCCCCGTTGCCTTGCAACATCTAGGTAATCTCTGACCACTTGTGGGTTATCCTCCGCTGACTTCATATTCTTCCTGGCGGACCCCAGCACATCTCTCATAACCCACCCGGAAGCCCTCCTGGATGTGATGTATGCCACATGCTCCCTATCTGGATGGTGAGCAGCATGAGTTCCCACTGTGCCAACTTGAGGGGTGTGAACACTCCTGCCAATCTCCCTTGTTCCTTTACCAATGTGTGGACGGCACTGGTCCAGCGCAATGAGGTCCCCAGTGTAAGAGTATCCCTCTGTAACAGTAAGAAGTAATCACTGCGCTAATATTATGCTCTCTCTCATATTGTTGTGGAATTGTGGCTGGGGGGGGGGGGGGGGTGAAACATGAATGAGCAACATGATACATAGACTGGGGTATATATTCCCCCGCAGTGCATAACTCCATCTTATAGTGTATGATACAAGTCCAGTGTCTGTCTCCAGTTACTCCAGGCGGCGTCGCTTATAACCGACTGCACCACCGGTTGTCCCACTCCTTCCTGGTACTTCAGGACCCTCGTTGGCCCTCCTTTCACAAGCAGAGCGAGGGTGTGGCCCCCTACACAGCGCGCTGAACAGGTGGTAGCTTCTGGGTGAGCACCACAGGAGCTCCCAACCCAGGTGCAGATTGCAGCCAAGGGAAGAACATCCTGGCCGGGTTATCCGGGCACTGCTCCGACAAATGGCTGTCGCTCAGGCAGAAGTTGCAGGCTACATGTCTCTTCGCCTTGCCTGCAAAGCACCGGCTGTAGAGGGTGGGGTTGAACCGAGACCATCTCAAGTCCCTCGTCTGTGCTACCTGCGTCCTGTAAACCCGGTCGTACTGTGCCCATGCCAAACCGTCGAAGTCCCGGCTGCACTTGATTATGGTGGCCTGATACGCCATGAACTCTGGCATGAACTGCGGGTACACCCTCGACAACACACCCAACATCGCCGAGAAACATTGTAACCACTGTAGAATGTCCGTCACTGGTCCGGCCTTGCACCCGTGGCCAGGACAAAACGTTCCTGGATGCCTCCTCCTCTTGTAACTACATCTCTGGCATCATCTCCCTCATCTCGACAAACTCGAGTCGGACGATCTTCTGCGCCAACTTCTCTGGGACAGGCAGGAGCCCTTCAGCCGTAAACGCCCCTGCCGGGACAACTGTTGTTGCTGCAGGCCTGGCCAACTGAGATATCCCTGGAACCATCACCAAAGGCGAAACAGCCGGAGAAACAACCGGAGGGGCAAGTTCCAAAGTAGTGGTGATCCCTGACAAGGCGTGCGTTACAGGAGAAAGTAGAGGCACCCATGGGATAGCACTGGGTTGCGGGAGCACACCCAATCCATCCCCAACCCCAGATCCCAATGAACCACCAGCACCGGGTCCTCACACACTGATGCTGGATTCTTGCACTCCACTGGATGCTGGTGCACCACCTATTACATACAACAAACCACAAATTTAACTCCATACCAAATACCTTACATATCATGTATTCCTGGCTTGAACACAACAGGCTGACCCGCCAGTTCCCCCATCACCCCATCAAGGTAACCTGCTTGTACTAGCAAGCGTAATTAACACCTGCTGGCCATAGCCTCGTTCCCAGGCCCCATTTTTTCGTATGGGGCCTGGGAATGAGGCTATGCGGGCCAACCACACAAATACAGCCTGTGCATGTTAAAATCCACCTTTACCACCGGTACCACCAAGCACACATTATTATGCGTTGAACCTCAACACTGCTTGCAACAACAGAGGTACACACCTGCTAGTACCAAAGCACCTTTCACCCTGCTTGTACCAAGCACTTTCGTTATAACTACAAGCATTTCCCAAGTGGACATTTGAGCCTGCTTGTAACCACAAGCACTTTGACCCCTCATGTGTTGCTAGGTATCCCCTGTGACCTCTCATGTGTTGCTAGGTAACCCATGTGACCTCTCATGTAATGACATCTCTGCATGTGTTGCTAGGTAACCCAAGTGACCTTGAGGCAAACTCCTGCTTGTCTCAAGCACTTTCGATCCTGCTTATGCCCATAAGCACTCTCAAGGTGAATATCCTGCTCGTACTGAGCACTTTTAATCCTGCTTAAACCCACAAGCACTTCACTGTTCATATCCTGCCTGCGCCCAGCACTTCTGTGGCACAAGCACTTAAGAACCACTGCTTGTACCCACAAGCACTTTGGGGTCAATATACCCCTATTACCTGATCCTGCTTCTACTACAACAAGCCCTCTATGAGGTGGCTATATATGCTACAACAAAACGACATGACCCCAAACTGCTAAGCCCACACACTTCCTGCTCGTCCACGCAAGCTGCGCGTGTCACCACTTAAAAACCTGTTCGTAGACAACTGAGCACAACCATTATCACAACACAAAGCTTCGCTGTATCCACAGCAATGACTCCGACTCCGCACTTGTAGCGCGCCTATCCAAAAAGAGTGCCAAACTCACTCTTATATACCCAAGGGAGTATAAGTAGCTACTCACAATAGCCTTTCATCACACGACCACAATAAAGAAGCGAACTCACCAGCACTAGTGCACACCTCAGGAATCGAATGGGGGGCCCGGGCGATACTCGACGGAAGCACAGTGGCCAGCACCGACATTCCCGCCACCAGCCTAGCAGTAGGGGTGACCAAAGGGTCCCCTGTGACACTCGTGTCCACCGCACCTCCCTGTGAAGCCATCCTCCGTGTTTGTAAGCGACGGGTGAGTGACAGCAGCTGAACGAGTGCAAGCTCTGCTACACTGCAGACAGTGAGTAGCTATGTTCTAAGCAGCTGCTATTCGCACTAAGCCAAGGTAACCAACCGTCTCCCAGGCTAGCTATAGCAGCCAGACTTCCCCAATCAGATTCATTGGGGCAACCCTTGTGCCCCAACCCGGCCGCCTTGACCTCATGGCACTCGCCTCTCTCCCAGTTAACTTGCATTAAACTGCATCAATCAGTGGGTGTGGTCCTCCCACTGGGACTACTGTAGAGTCTCATAATGCTAGCAATCAGTGGGTGTGGTCCTCCCACTGGGACTACTGTAGAGTCTCATAATGCTAGCAATCAGTGGGTGTGGTCCTCCCACTGGGACTACTGTAGAGTCTCATAATGCTAGCAATCAGTGGGTGTGGTCCTCCCACTGGGACTACTGTAGAGTCTCATAATGCTAGCAATCAGTGGGTGTGGTCCTCCCACTGGGACTACTGTAGAGTCTCATAATGCTAGTAATCAGTGGGTGTGGTCCTCCCACTGGGACTACTGTAGAGTCTCATAATGCTAGCAATCAGTGGGTGTGGTCCTCCCACTGGGACTACTGTAGAGTCTCATAATGCTAGTAATCAGTGGGCGTGGTCCTCCCACTGGGACTACTATAGAGTCGCATAACACTAGCGATCAACATCTACTTATCATGCAGTTTATCCCTTATAAATTCACACATGGTAGTTAGCATGTGACCTTTCTTGATTGACCATAATTAGTACCATAAATGCACCTGGAAGGAAGTTGGTCACACATCGTAACAGTTGTGCGATTAAATGACCAACTAGTAGCTCCAACGTTGGTGGATTTGGCAAACAATTATGTCTTGTAGTAAGTGCCATACAGAGGGAGCATTTGGAGAGTTGCCAGCTTTTGCACCAACTTCAGTCATGACGTGCAAAGGGGTGTACTCGGTATCAAAATGGTGCAATCTATCCTTGTGAACGTTGCTGACATGTTGCAGCAACTGAACACTTTTCGTTTGGCTATAATTCGATCTTAAAAGCTGCAACTTCTTAAAGTCCTTGCTCTATAAACTTAGACGGGACAGATGGGGACGGGGTTCAGAATTTGATGTACCAATTTCAGCTGCAACACTAGCTGCCATGCATAACAAAACTAGAGGTGTTCATAGAACACATACCCCGCGCTGAACGTCAGGATGCATGCGGTGCAGCTACAATCGACGTGACATCTCTGCCGATGCGCATCGAACAGGGCGGCTATTGCGTTAGCCTCGTTCCCAGGCCCCTGGGAACGAGGCTACTATCGCATATACTGTGTTCGTGTATGGCCATATCCAAGGTGTGGGAGTGACCGCTTACCGTATATACAACATAATTATATTGTGAAGCTGGAGAGGTGGGGCCAAACGTTACGAATAATAGGAAATAGCTGGAAAAAACAGCCGAAACAATAGCCACGATGTCTGTGAAGTACATAGATCGTGAGAAAACACTGTTTCCTAGCGGTCATCTCGAAGCATGAAGTTTCCAAATGCACTGCGTGTCTTGTTCTTGATGGGACTCTGAGGTCACGAAGAGGTGGAGCCAATGTTATGAATAGTTATGAAAAGTAGGAATTAGCCGAAATACAGCGAAACGGAGCGCCTTGACTTCAGTCAGGTACATATAGAGCAGTTTTTTGCTATTTGCTATTGTTTGACTCCCATTTCAATGGTTTATGAGGGTCTATGTGGCGAGATTTCAATTTTTTTTTGCCTGACAGACAGACGACAGACGACTGACTGACTGACTGACGGACAAAACCGATTGCTTAACCCCGCTTCGTGCATGCGCGCGAGGGGTAACAATCATAGAGAATTCAGCTCAGAAGGTGCTCACAGTGAGCCTCCTCTGAGGTGCAGTGTGTGGGGTATGAATACACTCTGGTGTTGTGTGTAAAAACTTATTCATGATGGTGTCTGTACTCCTTATGTTGTGTACACAGAATTGGTGGACCAGATCTGGCTGTTATGTGGCAACACTACCAAAGTCTGGAAAGATTGTTCTATTACAGGTACGGTGGTAATATTGGCCTCCTTCTCAGGCTTCACCCAGCTTTTGCTCACTAACTTGTGTACAATATGTGAGCATAGTACACTGGATGGATAATGTTCTAAACCCATGCACTGCACTGCTAGTTCAGTGAAAGGGATTTGGGGGTCGCCTCGGTCCCAGGCTCTTTCCTCAAAGTCTGGGACTGAGGCAGGTAGGAGGGAGGGGGAGAGGGGAGAGGAGGGTGGCACCAGCCTCACTCTCAGTCTCCACCCAGCATGTTGGCCTCCTTCTCGGGCTTCACCCAGCTTTTGCTCTCTATAACTTATATGTACAGTATGTGAGCATACACTGGATGGATAATGTTCTACAACGTGAACCCATGCACTGCACTGCTAGTTCAGTGAAAAGGGATTTGGGTGTCCCCTTGGTCCCAGGCTCTCTCCTCGAAGTCTGGGACCGAGGCAGGCAGGCAGGAGGGAGGGGGAGAGGGGAGAGGAGGGTGGCGCCAGCCTCACTCCCAGTCTCCACCCAGCTTTTCATCGCTTGCAGACGAGGGGGAAGGGGGACAACTTCATCCAGTACATTGACCTGTTTGATTTGTATATACATGGGTAGGCTATGCACTTTCTGTGGTCAAGCAAGGGGTAGTAGAGTAGAGCCCACATACAGGCCATGAAAGACTAAGTTGCCTATAATCATGCTATCCACCGTCCCTTCCAGCAGCACTGTCCGATCAAGCATATACTGTGATCTGAACATTGATGATTTTGGACATTGACCTCAACAGCCTACAGTTCTATTGCTTGTGTGTGTGTTTGTTGTTCTAGTCACAGAGTCGGTAGACTCTGTATGTAGGGATACGACGTACACGCAATATATGTCAATACAAAAAAATCTCTCCAAATCTCAGAAACGGTACACTTATAAGCCTTTATAACCACCTACCGTTCATCTTCGAGTGTTTTCATGACCAACAAGACTCCTCGCGTCGCGAAAAACCGGCGCGAAAGTACCACACCAGGTACTCGCAAAACGGGCAAATTGTTTTTCTTTCTTCTTCTTCTTCTTCTTTCTTTCTTTCTTCAGACGGGCTAGCTCAACGTCGACTCAATCTCTCATGATGGTTTTCGCACGAAACAGCAGCATTTCACGCCGAGTAGTGCACCTGGCCATTTTTTCGCAACCTCCAAGTTTTCACCAGGCGGCTGCAGCTGCCCACTCAATAACTATGGCTTCTTTAGTCACGCCATTTTCTCGTTTGTACGCATGCGCGATCACTTAGCAACGAACGTAATTATTACTCAAGATCGCTGAATTAGAAGTGTCTTGCGCCGTTGTGTTGACATCTTCATAAAGCCGAGGTAAATTCTAAACTCTGGTTACTCTGCGTATAATTTATGTATGTTACTACCTACTGTGTTCTGTGAGCCTATCTAAAGACTCAACAATATAAATCTTGCTACTTCTGGTATAGCTAATAATATTATGGTCTTCAGAGTTCAGACAGGGATTACTAGCTACTGCCTTAGTATCCATCCAGAAAAGGGTTGACTTGGGTCTGATTTCTTCAGCCAATGTGAATACCGGAGTCAATATTGTCCATATACCAAAGCAAGGGCTCCTACTACCTGTGAGGACACCGACTTCTGCTCTGTGAAGGCAAATTGCATGCGCTGCTGCTAAAAAAAAAAGACATGAACAAGTAATAAAAAACATTTGAAAATGTAACAGGATGTAGGGATACCAGAACGGCAAAAAGTAAGGAAACAAGGTAGGGATGATCGCACAAAACAGTGAAGTATACAATCCCCCTACAGAGATCTTTTTCCATATACGTGTATAATGAAAAAAGATATGTAGGGGGATTGTATACTTCACTGTTTTGTGCGATCATCCCTACCTTGTTTCCTTACTTTTTGCCGTTCTGGTATCCCTACATCCTGTTACATTTTCAAATGTTTTTTATTACTTGTATATATAGCGTTGTGCACACAGATTACTCTTACAACCAGATTTGTCGACAGAGCTTTCAGTCTTAGGAAGGAAGAGGCCTAAGACCATCGTCAAGTTTGAATGTTCGTATAGTAGACTACTGTGCACTGCCTCGGTCCTAGTCTCTCTCCGATATTTTGATGAGACGTCCTGGGACCAAGGCTACTGTGTACTGTTACCTTACATGACCATTGACACTGCTTCCTCATGTAGATGGACTCCAGGTTACATGCAGACAGGACAACCTGGAGAAAGTTCTGGATGTGGCGGTGAAGGGGTGCAGTAGGGTTCACACGTACTGTTCTTGACCGTGCAGTCAAAGACAACTTAGAAATATCTTCATCTTCCTTTGCATTTTGATGATGTTGAATTTACATTAGGTATTGAATAGCCAGTGATTAATTAAGTTAATGTTACGTGACATTGGAATTTAGAAATGACGAACCTTCAGGAAGAGACACTAGTTAGGCTGTTTGTCAATGGAGAAACAGAAGGATTCGAAGTTAATGTATAGTACTGACAGCAGTATAAGCTTGTGGTTACTGGTGGGATATTGGCCATCCACCTTTGATCCCTGCTAATGTTTCTCCATCATGATTTTCAAGATGTGTTGCACCTTCATCGTGGGGCAAATTATTAAACCCTACAGTACCCGGGTAACTCTTAGCACAAAATGAGCAATATGGGTATGAGCACATGCATGGAAATATATACGCCTTCCCAGCAAGGGGGGGGTGCATGCAGGCTAGGTCCAGACCCATGTAGTTTGATTATGCAGTCTTGCCATGCTGTGCATTGTCAAGGCCTTGATCCTGTAACCTATATTTGCCTGTCCACAGGTAGCCTCATTCCCATGGCCATAGCCTGGGAATGAGGCTAGTCCATAGGCTCATTACAGAAAAAGCCACTTAGCAACATCACCATTTTCTGTCACTGTAAATAATTATTACTTCCAATATGTACACACAATTGAACAGAACTTTCCAGCCATAAACAAAAATTGGTGGATGTCGGCACGTAAATGTGAATGCAATCTTTTTAATAGTCATCGTCGTAGAATTCGTCTCCGGATTCACACTCCATCGACTGGAAGTCTACTCTGTAGCGCAGGATGCCACCAATCCCTCCAAACCCCTTGCAAAATTGGGATCCTTCTTGTGACCGGTCTGTAACCAGCTCGAGCGTGGCACCGAAGGACTTGTAGCTGTTTGCTAGCCACTCCAGCAGGGCACACTTGTCAACCAGCTCTAGCTCAACACCAGAGTCCTGGTCAAGAAATAGAGTCTTGTCTTTCTCTTGATATGGGGTCAGGTTCAACATAACTTCTTCATCCGTGGCATGGTTCTTTAGTACGTACCTTGTGATGTCAAGATTCTCCCAAACTATCAGCGTTTCAATGGCCCCCATTTCGAGAGCCTTGAGGGTGTCTTGGACTCCAAAACAGAACTTTCCTGTGTCTTGAGAGATCTCATTGAAGTACTTCCCGATCAGTTTCTTCTCCTGAATGAACTTCACGTTGGAGAGAACTTCTGAGGCAAGTTCTATGGCCTGGTTGAAGCCATTCTCACCACCATATGAGACATCAACAATCTTCAGCACCTTCGTTTGCAATCGGGGATCGAACATGTCAGATTGACTTAACTCGGTCTTAAAGTCAGCAGACCCAGCTAGGATCATGCCTTCAATATTCGGTCGATCGTTGCTGATAAACAACTGGACTGCTGTCTCAGCAACTTTTCGGATGTAGTTGTGCCTCTTTTCCATTCTAAGTCGAGCGAAACGGAGTGCGGACTGCCCACCTCTACCGTGTTTCTTGGGCAAGTCAACAGTAAACTTGTGCAGTACATCCCTGGTATTGCCACACAGTGTTCCAAATAGTGCTCCGTTGCCATCCATGACTATAAACCCAAATTTGTTGTCATCCTCAAGCAGAGCACTAAGTGCTTCCGTATGGAACTTGTTATCGCACAGGTAGAGTGATGTATTGATTGGTTTGAAGGGCTCAAAGTCGATGTTCACTTTCTTCTCTTTGCCTTCATCAGTGACGATCGTACCACAGTAGATCACCAGGCCATTGTGCGGTACCTTTGAATACAGCTTCAACCGCTGCTGCACAGATGTGATGGCCCCTAGCACTGACAGTCTGTTAACGCGACTCTTGATGTTTGATGCAGTACCAAACTCGTCAGCCAACATCTTGGACACTCGAGAGATCTGGTCTTTCGGCGGTATGATGAGGGAAATCATGCTCGTACCGTTGCCCCTAGCAGCCTCCAAGCTCTTAATCAGTTTCTTGACCTTCCACATTTGAACATTGCGGTCAGCTGCCTCATCCGCCGACCCCGCGGCAGCTGCTGTTGCCATTTCAACCCTGTGGTGAGAAATTAAGAAGGACAAATGTGAGGGAGAATCAAGTAACAAAATAAATTACACAGTGAGTGTGTGTGGAGGGTGGAGGGGGATAGCCTCGTTCCCAGGCACTCTCCTCAAAATACACGGGGAGGAGAGAGCCTGGTAACATTCGCGAGAAAGCTGTCAACTTCCGGCGCGTCATCATCCATGTGATAAACTTAGGACACTCCTACTTTTGTGGTAAATATCGCGTGAGTTACAAATCAGTCATCAGTGTCATTCCCAGGTAGCGTTTGACTCACAGTTGAATGCCATACCGCAGGAAGTTAATTCGACAGCTTCAGCAAGACCGCATAGCGTCCAATCGCGCCTTCTTACTAGTCAGCCTTCTGGACCTACCGGTGATCCGTGTACAGAATACCATTGTAGGACCCGGTGTAAGTCTTTGCTGTAAGCGCTTGTCCGCCCTGGTTCACATTCTCTGTGAGATTGAGAGCACTCGAGCTCTTACGATTTGAATTTTGCATTCACGTGACTTCCGGTGTTTCCTTCTGGCCTGAAAATTGCAAGGACTCCGGAAACCTCTGTAAACTGAAAATTTGGACCCTCTCCAAGGCCCCACCCACACTCAGACCACATCATCAAACACACACAAAACAGGCCAAAAACCTACGTATACCATGTGCTCTCCTCAGCTGCAGGCAAACAGATTAACCCTAAGCACCACACTATTCAATAGTGAAGTGGCACCAACACTCCTGGTAGGGCTAAGCAAATTCAATGAATATTCATGCCTTGCATCGGGGATACTATATACAGTGGACTCATTGTTTCCACCAGCTCGAACTTATCCCAAATGGCGTAAAGTGAATGGGAACACAGTATGTGCTCACAATTCTACCATCAACATATGTGAGTGTCAATGATCAAGCCAGTATAGTCAGAAACCTAGTCTTGGAACTAGACTTTTCGCATGTGGAGGAGGAAGGGTCTGGGCACGTGCCTGTCATACTATAATTGGTCCCCCCAGACTGTCCACGGCAGAATAATTGGTCCCCCCTGGGACCATCCATGGCGCTGTAAGCAGTCCCCCCTTGCCGTAATTGGTCCCACTAGTTGTTCACTAGCCCAAGTCACAGATATTCACTGGAGGGTCAACTATGAAGCGAGGAAGCATGAACAGACGCGAATGGAGAGTCTGCACCGTCCATCAGGAGGCCATGTAGTCCAATTTATAGTATCAGGAGCCCATAACGCTCCTGAATGTATTTATAAGTCACGCATGCATGATAGCTACTCGTACTCGTTCCCACACGGTTTAGCTCAGAGTATGCAATGAAATTAACTTTTAATGCTGCAAAACCATTCTTTCGTAGTCTGTGTAGCCTCTATAAGTACAGAAATATACTGATCTGTGCTGGAGGTTGGTATTCGTCATTTAATCTCGTTGTCAGACCCAAACGACCGCCCAATGTGGATCACTTGGAGTATCACTCACTCATGGGGAAGGAAGGCCTGATTTCTTCTCAACTTGAAGAGCCAAGCTGGACAACCTCACTTGTATGTACCCCGCCGAGCGCTCGTCACAGATCATGCATCTATGGATGGGACCATCTACAGCAAGGGGGGACCAGGTATGGCTGCAATATTTGGTCCGGGGGGGCCGATTATTCTACCGTGGACAGTCCTGGGGGACCGCTTTTCAGGGGGGACTGTCCACGGCATGACATGCCTACATCCAAGTTGTCCTCACAGAATGCAATCAGAGTGGAAATTAGTAATCAGCTGTAATATCATGCGTACAATCACAGTCGACCTGCTCGTTGCTCTCCTCGACTTTTGTTAGACACTCACGGGTAACACGGTACAGCACAGCGATTGGCCGTGTCTAGTCGCTGGCAACACTGAAAGCCTGGAGAAAAACCATTTCATTCACAATAAATGCTTCTAATTTGTTAGGTCAACATTCCGACCTGGGGACAACTGGAATGTAAGATGGTGCCCAGACCCTTCCTCCTCCCCGCGCGAAGGATCTGGTCCCAAGACTAGTCAGAAACCTTGTTCACCTGGTGTAAGGTTTCATGTAGATCGTGCAGAACAATATTTCTCTACGAGGACTAATGGACATACACTCACAAATAAAACTGCCACGAATATGCCACCTTACGTAACGGTACACGAATCTAGACATCTACAGTCAAATGATCATACAAATAATTTACACTGAAAACTGACAGAAATTTATGACAAGAACTTCTTCCACAGTAACCGCTCACCACGACTGACAGTAGTATGACAAAACACGTCTTCCAGGACAGTATTCAACACCAGGAGCGATTCGTACAACTCGGATGGATCTTGCCCAAAGCCTAGCCACGTGGTAGTGTAAAATTTTATTACCTCATCGTCTGTTGCCGAGTATTTAGAACGAGACCATAGCGTAGCGATCTCGTTCCAGTATGTAACCGTGGTCTGGGAACGAGATCCCTCCCCCCGCCCACCCCGGAAACGAAGCGCAGAAGGTGCATCTGATCTGGGAACCAAACGACGTTTCACTCCCAAAGCAGCAAATTATGGACACAGGGAGGAAAATCTTATTCATTGAGCCGTTCTATGGTGGCTCCCACCGGCAGCTGGTGGATGTACTGGTGTGCGAGTTTGGCGGGGAGCTGTTCACCCTGCCCCCCACCAAGTGGCACTGGAGGACGAGGGTGTCCGCCCTGCACTTTGCCATGATCATACCACCCAATGACAGCTACCAGTGAGCTGACGTGCAAGACTGTAGAATAGTGTGCATTGTTCAGCATATGCATGCAGTGATCTGCTTGTGGTAGCGATTCCGGACGGATTTTTCAAATTGGTGTGAGCGTTTTGAAATATTTATCATAAAATTCTGCACTGAATTGCGAGTTGACTGGCTTTTGTCCGGTGCAAATCGGTTGCGTAGAAGTCGAGATACGTAACTCAGAAGATAAGTCACACACGAAAATATTTCCGACTCCTTTTAAATAGAAAAGTGGTAGGCGTACATTTGCGGTATATTCACATGGTCTCCATCAAAGTGTTCATATCTCGAGAACGGCTGCACGGATTTGACTGAAACTTGCACCAAATTGATCGCCATTGAATTTGCAGTTCAGCTGTGGCGATTCTGTATCTGCAGAAGATGAGACGCTGCACTCCTGGTAATGAGGTATGTGACCTGATGTGTGTTTATACTTGTGGGATCATGTGGGAAGGGATAGTGCACCTGAATTAGAGCTAACAAGCTCAAACACTCTTGCTGAGGCTGCTCATCTACTTATGAGGCGGTTTTCTTCCCCTCTTTCTAGCCGCAGCTACTGAGATCATTCATCCATTTGTGGAACGTTGTGGAAAGGGAGGGGAGGGGCTACAAATGCTATATGACCATTGTGATTGAGTTTATGCACCGTAGTCATGAAAAGAGCACACATGGGCACCCAAAGAAAAGAGTGGATGCTTGTTCAAGTGTTTCCATACCCATACACACCTCAGCAGACAGGAAATGTTTCAACTGAATGGCAGTATGCCACTGTGATGTAGCTATAGTCCAGGTGGCCGAATTAGCTATGACGTTGTGATCTGCTTCTCAAGTGCATTTCATACCACGGAGATGCACAACACTTTTCTAGTAGTGCACTCTGCTATAGCTATGCAAGACAAGTTCAAGGGTGGGCATTTATTCAAGTGTACTTTGATTCTCTACACAGAATTGGCATTGTAGTCCTTAGGCCTCTACTTAATCATGATGCATGCATAAATTGGTTAGCTAGTCATCAATTTGTGACGAACCTGAAGAATCCTGCCTATCATGAAAGTCACCAGACTCTCTCCACTTGGGTCATACTGCCTACATATCATCGTTCAAGTTTTGCCGCCGGACAAACCGTATATTTCTTCCTACAGACGGCAATACTACTATCAAACAGACTGGCTTACTGCATGTTTGGCAGTTCTCATTACTGTACGTTGCTATTCCCTCCACATGCAGGTGTATACGTTGCTATTCCCCCCACATACATGGTTCACCAGACACTAAAGTGCAGCATCACTGAAAAACCAAGCATTATACTCAAGGGACAAGTCGTCTGTCTTGTGACGAGGACCGTAATTGTGCATACACTTTCAGTTGCATACATGTAGGTACTAGACATTATTTTGGCATTGTCTTGATCTCTCCTTCAGCTATCTGTGGTCATTTTGAACACTGTAATAATTACATTCCAGATTTTTTAAATGTAGCTATCGTTCTTGCTGGGTGTCACTGTTGCCTTACGGGTTCATAAGGACTGTTTCAAGTACTTTCCGAGTTGCTGATTCCGAATATGGGCGTTGGTAGCACTTTCGAGGTCTGCAACACCGTGAATTGGAGTTTTTAAGGACGATTTACTCCGTGGTATCCCACGACTTGATCGTTACTTTTGCCAACTCACAGAATCGGATTCTTCAGGCAATGGCGATTCCAGCGATGTGTATTTTACATAGGTTTCGTTGAGAGAAAGCGTGCGCTTTTGTTTACAGTCGATGCCCTTCAACGTACCACTTTAATAATTCAAATTTGGCCGGAAAAATTTCGTTTGTTTACGTAACTTCCGGAATCGCTACTTGTGGTTCATGTGATGTGTATGAGCCATGCTATAGCTACATTCGTACTCAGGTATTTGCCACTCACCAGGCTGCCACTCGGAAATTGAATCACCAGCCTGATGTAATCAATACGTAGTCTCGTTCCCAGATCCAAGCAACCTCGGCATGGATCACTTGCGGTATCACTTGCTGTGCATGGGAAGGAGGTCACAAGCGATCCTCGCTGGGGTTGCTTGGGTCTGGGATCCTGGGAACGAGACTGATCAGTACGCAGGGCACTCTGTAAAGCAGCTTATTCATACCAGACCCATGCACAAATGTAGGGCTGAGTGATTATGCGATGACCACGCAGACTTGCAAAAGGGCTTATGGGTTTTCGTGAATATACTTAGCAGGACTGTGAATACAATAATCAGGACTATGAATACATAAGCAATGGTAGCCTTGTGACTTGAATGGTGTATGTAAGTCTCCTTCAAACAGGAATTTTTTTTGCATAGAAGTGTAGATATGCGGTCAATCCAACTAGAATGATGTTGTCCCATACTGTGTCTCCACATCGGTACATATCGTTGTTACCAATACCCTAAAGAGTGATTGCAGTACCTAACTTTTGTCGTCCCATGCGGGAGGGGAAGAGCCTGGGAACGAGGCTAAATAGCTTTAGTTGCTAACCTGTCATAACAGGCAGCTGTTGTTGTTGTTATAGGACCCTGTTTGCTAGTAGTGTGCTGAACCTGTGTGAGCTGGTGTCTCTGCGGCCAGACCTTTCCCGCCTTCACAAAGTGCTGTACTTCCACGAGAACCAACTGGTGTATCCGGTGAGGAAGCAGCAGGAGAGGGATTTCCAGTATGGATACAACCAGATCCTCTCATGGTAGGTGCCTTTACTAGTGTGCATATTCATGAGCATCTGATGTAGCCTCAATCCCAGGCCCTGCCCAGCTTTTTGTCGCTTACAGTACGGTGAAGCAAGCAACGAAAAACAGGGCGGAGTCTTAGAGCAAGGCTACATCTGATGGCTTATTAGCTTGTACACATCATTTTTAAGCCCACTTAATGCATGCAGCCTGCATACTTCGATGAACCCAGTCCCACTGATGAGGTCCAACTGCACCAGCCAAAAGGCTTTATGCTATTGCAAGAACTTTGATTTTACTGTACCAGGTGCTCTGAATTCGCAATGCACAACTTTTTGGACCGGTCTGCATGCTGTTGGAAGCCTACATGCCTGCATATCTCATATTTGATGCGTCACTAAGTCTCATGCTGCATGTCTACCCCTGCCGTTTAGCCTTGTGGCGGATAGAGTTCTGTTCAACTCCCATTTCAACATGAAATCGTTTCTTGACACTATTGACTCCTACTTCCGTCTTATGCCAGACCATCGGCCCAAAGGACTGGCTGAACAGATCAAGCCAAAGTGCTCTGTACTTTTCTTCCCAGTTGAGGTACCACATTCCGTTTGTGTACTAAATTTGGAGCAGAAAGAATATTTAAGAGAAGTTGTGACTGAGGGTCAACGTGACGAATCATTGGATCTGAATAGCAATGCTTCTCCTGTGGAAAGTATGACCTTACAAGTGGATCTTTATCCTGGTAATGTGGTCGACTCTCTGCACACTTTGCAATCGTTCAAAGAGGGTAAAGGTAAAAGCTCAGTGTGTGACAGGTGTTCACTGCATGTAGACTCTAAAAGCACCACTCCTATTGTCCAAGCAATCAACCCTGACTGCGCTGCGGAAATACAATGTGATGTTCTTGAGACGGAAAGTGAAAGTGACAGTAGATCGGGCAGACAGTCCAGTGAAATGCAGGAAGCTCCGGAAGGTTGTACTACACAGACTCAACATGAATTTGATGGGCACCTCCCATGTAGTAGCAGTAAGCCTATGGCATCTCTGGGAGCTGATCTTACGACTAGTCCTCTACACATCCTTTGGCCACACCGATGGTAGGTGTACATGCATGTGTATGCTGTTGTGATTGTGTGTGTGATTCTGCATGTGCAATGTGTGCATGTGGTCACCAACGCTATACGATATTGACACTTGCAGGGAGCACGATAAAGGCCCGGATGTGTTCTCCTCAGCACTGATGAAGCTTGTTGATGCAGGACTAGAGTTCTGTGTGTCAATTTTGGGAGCACACACCAGTGACATTCCAGGTACATGTATAAAAATATATTTGTTCCAGGTTTAAAGCTGTTAACAAGACACATGTACAAGTCAGTGCATACCTTGCCTTGTACGAGTCAGTATGAGCATGCACAGGTTACATTATGGTGATAACGCAAATTCAAGGAAGGTCTATGAAGCAGAGAATGTGAAAAACAATTATAAAGGCACAAAGGTTCTCCTTGTCTTTAAGGCTGGTATACAGTGCAGAGACAATAAATCCTCATATTAACTGGAGTACTGCTTAAAGCAGACTCTGAGAGCAAACTTTCTGGACCCCTTCAAGAGGGTTTATGTCCCACATGGCACAGGCATATTCTAGATGAGGACGCACAAGGGAACGTATAGCTGAAGCAATGAGGAGGAGTTAGAATGAGCAGTAGGCCAACTATACATCTTACTGTTGAACAGATACTGTGAATATGTGTGGACCAATTAAGGGATGAATTCAAGAGAACACCAAGATACTTGTAACTCTCCACTTGAACAAGGGTTTGACTGTGAAGGGAGAGACATCAGGGGCGGATACAGGATTTGTAAAAGGGGGTGGGCAATATATATTACACACTGCCGGAGGCAGTGCATAGAGGTGCGTAGTGCTCTATGGTCATGAATAATACGGTATGGGAGGAGATCATCAGAGTATAAGTCCATGAAGGAGCCTAGTGATAGAGGGACTTGTGTGATGCCGTCAAAATAGATTAGCAAGGGGCCCAATACCGACCCCAGTGGAACACCTGCGGAAGGCTCTGAACATGCGGTATTGAGAACGACCCGTTGTTTGCAGTCCAAAAGATAGTGGCAGATCCATTTTAGTGGATAGTTGTTGACACCCAGTGAGTGTAATTTAGCACGTAGAGCTTGGTGAGGAACTTGATGAGGAACGGAGTCAAAAGCTTTTTGCAGATCAAAAAAGACTGCACATATCTCCATTTCTCGCTGCCAGTGGTCTGTGATATGAGGTGGTACTTTTACCGCTTTGACATCCCCATTGCTGTAGAGAGAGTGAGTTGTGGGAGGCAAGATGTTTCAGTAGAAGGTGTGAGATATGCCTCTCAAGTTCTTTACTCAGTGTTGTCAGTAGCGAAATTGGTCGGTAACCACTGGGAGTCCCATTACCAGTGGACTTGGGAATAGCGGTTACATTAGACACTTTCCATGCTGCTGGAATTTGACCAAAAGATTGAATAGCATCTTAATGGGTAGAAAAATGCTGGCTGCACAGGACTTGAGCATTCGAGCTGACACTTCATCTGGACCATTAGATTTGTTGACGTTGAGTGAACATATATAGCATGTCAAATACTCTGTCACCAGTACAAAGAAGATCAGAGGGGCATTGTTCTGGATCAGTGGTGATGTTGTTCCAGTCATCAACATTGAGTGGGGGGAGGGATGTGTTGAAACAATTGGAACAGAACACGTTCAAGGCATTTGCCTTGTCCGTCCACTCAGTGGTGGATGCATGGATGACGTTTTGAAATACTTTTTCTTGGAGGAACGGAGAAGTGATGCTACCCTGTTTCTCCAGAACCGATAGTTCTTCCAATGGGCATCCGAATTAGATCTGGTGGCAAGTTTGTTGCATTTCCTAGAAGCTCTTAGAATGGATGAGTTAGCTAAACCAGCTTCGTTTTGCAGGTGTCTGTTTCCTAGGAATGTACTCTTCCATGATATGCAAGAAGCCTGGAAGTTTCTCACACCCACTCCATCCGAGGACAGCAGTATTCTACCTGCTACCCAAGATCCACAAACCAGGGAATCCTGGACGACCAATCGTGTCCTCATGTGAGCGTCTGACTGCCAGAAGATCTCCCAGTTCGTAGACCACCACCTACGACCTCATGTTGAGACCCTCCCATCATACCTCACAGGCACAACAGCTTCCTGTTGAGTCCTTGAACAGTCTACCTGATGACACCTTCCTGGTAACCCTAGATGTATCATCGCTGTATACTAACGTCCCACACAGTGAAGGCATTGATGCATGCAGAGAAGCTGGGACCCCAGCCTCAGGAATAAGAGAGAAAGCTATTGGATCCACCACCTAAAGTCACTCTCACCAGCAGGACTCAATCTGGAAGCTTTAGAACATCCGCGCAGGCTCAAAAGCTCCATCACTTTTGCTGCACTGATTTTAAGCTGCTGTACCCAATTATGATGTCAGACTCCTGACCAGCTAGCTAGCATTGTTGTTTACACAATGTAATTGATGTGTCCAGATTGTTGTTTTTGTAACTTGCATTACCATGTTCTAGAACTCTGTTGTACCCTGCCCATGACTATAATTATTGCCTGCATGTATGCCTTGAGGAAGACCTATAGCCTCGTTCCCAGTCCCACGCCCAGCTTTTCGTCTCTTGCAGTACGGTTTACTGTACTGCAAGCGACGAAAAGCTGGGCGAGGGACTGGGAACGAGGCTAGAATATCTAAGACCTACCCAGGTCAAAACGTTGGTTGATTGAAATTATTGCATCTCGGTCACGAACTTTGGCAGATTCTGACTACTCCTACCTACTATGTACTATTGACCTAGTAGTCGAGCTCAGCAAGCCAGTCGTTGTTTGGCACCCTCCCCCCTACTTTACATGCAAGAAGGCTGAGTGCCACAGCCTCCAACAGGCATCAAGATTGCCACTACACTGTAGTGCGGACCAGTCAAAGGCATCTAGCAACTCTGCAGCATGATTAAAGTCTGCCTGGCTATAAAGCCAGACGTTTGTAGGAGTAGCAGTAGGTTGGATGGAACCAAGAAATGGCAAGGTAAGATGGATTCCATTGTGGTCAGCGGAGTGAGGTACAATAGAACAGTTATAAAGATTATGAGGTGCTGACAAAAATGCAAGGTCAATAAGCAAGGGTCTACCAGCAGGAGTAATGTGAGTGTGATGGCGTACAACTTGGGAAAGTAAAAGGAGTCAATAGTTAATTGCAATGAGGGGAACAATGAACAAGTGGGTGATAAAATGTCAATATTGAATCTCTTAGGAGAACTAGATTTCTGAACAGGGAAGGTCTGCAAGACTCAAGAACTCTGTACAGTTCACATATGCTTTCAGGATCTAGAACCAGAGGAAGGAGGGCGGTACTCTTGGCGGTACCACAAAGCTAAATTAATGGCTGCATGGCAGGATGAATTGTGTGGATGGATGGTGATAACAAGCAACTCAAGACTGCATGGCGCACTGAGTACAACATCAAAACAATAAGATGATTCGACAAACAATAAAATGCCCAGGCCATGTCCATTCCTATCAAGGCGGACAACTGAGTACCTGTCAGGTGCAATTTCCACATCTGAAATTGACTGGTCCAGCCAGGTTTCCGTGATGCACAGCACATTCATTAGCAAGATTGTCCATTTTAGGCAACAAACTATGTGCATTAAAGTACAAGACTGGGAGTACATTATTAGCATGGTGAGAGGCAAACCCTCCACACAATGTGAGACACTCACTTAATTGGCTCCTAAAAGGACCATTGCCGATTGGGGTGGGGGGAGAGGAGGGATGGGTATTAGGCGGGATGTTGTTTTCTCCTGAAACAAGGTAACCACTGTTGGATGCAGTGGAAGAAGGATGTGTATCAGCAGGAGGTGCTGCCGTGGATTTGGATGTTGAAGTCGCATTCTCGGCAGACCAGAAGGATCTTCTGTCTGGGTGTCACTCGAGCTATCTCTGAACGCAGAAGAGGTTCAAGTTTCCAATTGGTGTGCAAGGGTATCTGTTGCCACTTTCCCTCCAGAGTCGTAAGTAGGGCCTCCTCGCCTCGGATGATAAACCACCACTTGCTTTGGCGTTTAGTGACATTCGTCTTGTACTTGCACTTGATAGTTAATTCAGAAGCATTCATATCTGTGAGAGGCCTGATGGCATTGGTTACGGCAGATGTTGTGGTGCTTCTCATGATGCCCCATACTTTCATGGAACCATGCACTAACACTGGTTTTCTCTCTCTGTCTATACGCATGGGATGAGCCAGTAGAAGCACCAGAGCTGACTGGGATGCTTGGCCTGTACTGTACTTCTGGCCAACATGCTGCTTATGCTGGCCACCATCCATGCAGCTTCGTAATCTCAGCATATGAGGGTGCCTGGCTATTCACAGCTGTCTGGAGCTGTTTCATATCACTTCTGAGGTCTATTGATCCTAAATGGATTATTTCACTGCAGTTTCATTTGAGCGTGTACTTCCCAAGCTGGGGAGCAGAGTCATACACAAAGGACACGTACCCAGGGACCAATACTGGACGGTGCTACAGCAGGCTGATGTGGTGGTCTCTACTGCCGAGCACGAGTTCTTTGGTGTGGCCATGTGAGTGCTTGTGTGTAAGGATTCCGAGCCCATTCAGCTGATGGTGTTACTAGATACCTGGGTCAAGTATGATGGGGTGCATGCTCATGCATGCTACATGTATAGAAGGCCAGCAGCCATTCTTAATCATGACTGTACCTGATTGATCATTAGGCTTGAAGCTACCATGTGTGGTTGCTACCCGCTGTGCCCAAACCGACTTGTATACCCAGAAGTGTATCCAGGTATGAGCCACTCAACTTGAGTAGGATAATAATTATCCTTCGGCTCCAACTTGAAGCCATTGATACTTCTATTTTTGTTTTATTCAGCTGAATGCCTGTACAACACTGAGCAGCAGCTATTCAAGAGACTGAGGAGGTTTTGCCAAAGACCACAGCTTGCAAGACGTGCAACTATCAAGGTATGTACAACTGTTAGTGTTTGATCTCTTCACTAGCTGAGTGCCTACCTACTCCCTTCATACCGGCTACAAACTTCCTTATACCGATACGTTCACAGGAATCTGTGGCACAAGTATACCTGTTGTGGATGTACGCTCTATGTAACTATGCACTCATTTACTCAGCATCTTCTGATAATCTGTACAAACACAAGTCTTTTATACATGAAAGAATGCACGCATGCACATAATATTACAATACATGACATAACGTTACACAACAATGAATACACCGCAATACCCATATTTACACTCTACTCTCTGAGCGCATTAGCGCTGCACTGAATGGGGGATCTATTCACGTATGTACGTATGTCATGCTCAGAAATGCTTAGGAATGTTGTGGGTTTCCTGCCGGCCAATTGAGTTGTATTTGCGGTGAGGGCTTGACGGTGTGTGATTTACAACCTTGAAACTCAGATCAGTTGACGAGCACGGTGCCTCCAGGGCTTGCGGAGCTGAGCAACTGCATAATGAAATTGAACAGTGAATGCAATCAATATCTGTTTATACCGCAACTTTCACAATAGTCTCGCATAGCCAGAGGCTAGGATACAAGGAGTGGGGCTGACACATTCCTTAGTCACTAGGATGCGAAAAGCCATTGTCCGGGAATCATACATTGTGGTCAAGGTCACAAATGCAAGCGTCACAAATGCTACACAGTCACAGGGTCACCGGTAGTGAGGTTACCCGGTCACGGGCAGTGTTTGGACGGCCACAGGCTGTAACCCTGCATGGTTGCAGCTCTGAGTACGGCGCGTACTGGAGTAGGGATGGGCAATATATCGATATTATTGTATATCGTGATATTAAGACCCCGCAATAATCGTATCATGGTGGTTTTGAAATTATCATCATATCGTTTGCCCATTATTAGTGATGTTTTCTTATATAGAAGTAAGGCATGCAGTAGCTAACTAGTGCGATTATGACAACATAATCAATGCTTGGCTTTGTAGAAATAGACTCTTCTATTCTAGTTTGGCATGAGAAGTAAACAAACTAACCAAAAAGCTATATCGTGATAATATCGAATATCGTGATAACTTAATACATGATGTATTAATTGTGACCAAAATTTAATTATTCTAATATTGCCCACCCCTATACTGGAGTGACTATGCTTGTCTGGCCATGAATAGTATTTCCGGTGACTCTCCACGTGTGCTTGTGCCACTACGTCTGGCCTCTGGGGAGCGAATAAAACACTAAGAAGATGGCGCGTGCATAGTGTTGCATGGAAATGACCATATGTACTATAGCAGCCTAGTTTGTGCCAGGATAGCTATCCCATCCGTGTTGACCCTCACGGGAGCAAGACTACCTTACAGTATAGTAATTATTATGCACTATGGTAAGAAAGTTCCTATCAATCTCTATACCCAGACTAATTTAGAGAAGTTCACCTGGTCAAGTCTCAAGAGTGAATACTCAAAAGTGTTGCTTCGTGTATAAACGTTACTTGTGCATATCATCAATGTCATTTAGTACCATGCCTACCAATTGTTTATCGTGTATATACTGGATATTAAATTGAATTACATAGTACATCACTTAAGTTATTACATAGTACAACACAATTTTCATGTGTAATATACATTGAGGTAGGAAGGTCGGAAGGTCATAGGCCTATTGAACATGACCCTTCAGGCATTATATCATCATTAGTACATTGTGCAAAATGATTATATACAAGGAGTGCCTGTAGGGTACAATGCTCTTGCTATTGTAAGGTCAACAGCATGATTGTGCATGAGCACTTAGGGCAATTTCAGGTTTCACTGCACCGGCCATGAGAGCATGAGAATGTAAAAGCGGATCCTGGTAAGCACCCACTCTATGCCTATATTTCAAGATAGCCTCGTTCCCAGGCCTACCCCTGTTCTTCGGTTTACGTTGACAATAATACCGCCCTTCCGGATCCGTCAACGCAAACCGTAGAACAGAAAAAACGGGGTAGGCCTGGGAACGAGGTTAACTTCAAGAAAGATGTGTATACCGGCAACAATTGTGTACTACTGTAATAAATTATCGTATGGTTGCATATAACATGATCGGAGTAATAGCACCATTGTGGTGTGATAGTTAACGAACCTGCCCAAATTCCATTAATTAGCAGGTTTCTTTCCTAACATGGCATGTAGTGGTGTACTGTAATCTAATGTAATCCTTATGCAGTGAATACGTCTCCCCGCACCACCAAACAGGCCTCAAAGTTACCGATTAAGGCAGCTGAGATATCTATTCTACCATCTTAAATTATGCATGATGAACTGCAACTGAGGCAACATAATTTAGGTTGCTAGATTTTTGCAGTGATGTGCATAGATTCAACACATTACATGGTGAAGGGGGATGATTGTGAGCAAAATTTATATGAACATACAAACCGCACAACGCATGTAATGGCCGGGGCAAAATAAGTTAACAGAATTATTATGGGGCAGGATGATCTAGCTGGTGCATGATCACGGGGGGACTGGGATCGATGAGGACAAAATAATATAAGTCTGATGGCTGTAATGTTTCAGCATATGAGATTGTATAAGTAATTTTCACATAGTAAGATCTTGCGCCATCTTGATGAGCTCCTGGTCACTTAGGCTAGCAAATTCATCACTGCTCACATCCGTCATTATCTCCAACAGGGCATCAGTAGTTTCTCTCCTCTTATGCTGGTGACCCATGCACAGGCACAGGACCTCCTGTGCACTATAGCAGCCTCTAGCCCTAGCGAAAGAAATAAAAACATGTAACAGGATGTATAGGGATACCAGAACGGCAAGGTAGGGATGATCGCACAC
Source organism: Axinella damicornis (assembly GCA_963931865.1). Lineage (NCBI taxonomy): Eukaryota > Metazoa > Porifera > Demospongiae > Axinellida > Axinellidae > Axinella > Axinella damicornis. The sequence goes on from OZ007508.1 coordinate 11,531,689, forward strand.
AAAAGTGAAGTATACAATTCCCCCTACAATCATATCTTTCTTCATTATACACGTCGCTCACAAAATACAGTCAGCAGATAAATTATACATACAGACTTACCTCAGTCTTAGCAAGTGCCTAGTTTGATTGACAAGACAACATAACACTGGTTCTTTGATCACAGCTGATTCAGCGCGATGTTGAGTAATAATAAGGTACCGTTTCTAAGTGGAGTGTACAAGTGAAGAAAATGGCGTGCCAAACGAAGTCGTAGTTTTGAGTGGGCCACCTAGCATAATGTCAAAATTGTGAAAAGCGATGCACTGAAATTTCGTGTGAAAATCATCAAGGCAACGTTGAGCTAGCTTCTCTTTTTGTGACACTGGGAGTCTTGGCCATGAAAACACTCAAAGGTTACTGATATGTAGCTAGCGACTCTCGAACAATGACACCACTTAATGACGCTGGTAGGGTTAGGGTTGCTGTCTTGAATTTTCTTTTGACAGTTGGCTAGTTCAGTGACATCAACTGTGGTGAGCTGTTTCAGTGCATTGGTTACAGCAGTACGGTGGTAGTCCTCATTGTTCCCCAGATTCTTCGTGCACATGGGATAGCTACGAGCTTCCGCTGAAGGTGAGTGGAAGATCTCTGGGCTGCAGCGTCGGATTTGCGTTGCTTTCTTGCACAGTAGCCGTCAAGGAAGGAGACATTGATATCTAGTTACGCGCCTTCCTTACAGAGTTCCCGCTCAAGTCCGCGGATCGTTAAGCATGCTGCATTCTGATTGGTTAATGCTGGCGGGTAAATTTTTGGGCGGGAATCTAGAAATTGATTTGATGGACTGCATCGGCGTCATCAGTTTTCTCATTTCGTAGTAAACTGCTGAACGCTAAACCGCTAAACCGTGACAAGGACAGAATCCGTGGAAACATCCGACTTCCTGACGGCTTTCAGTTGCTGCCGGTTGTACGCCGAGACTCTGGATTGACACTGAGGGATGGACTCGGAGAACCAGCGAGGAGATTGATCTGTTCTAGGTGAGTGAATCCATTCATCTTCCCGTTATTGGTAGCTACAGTCCCCCGATGTCTTGATGCATATGACTGGGTGGAGGAACAGCGTGGAGATTAAGTTTATAGGTGAGAGTTGTGGTTGTGCGCTCTCTGGATCGAGACGGATGGGTGGCGTGGAGCATTTAGGTGAGTTCCCATGTAAATCAGTTCCGCTTCTCGTACTGTAGGTACTGTCTCCCGATGTCCTGAGACCATTGCTTCTGGTTGTGCGCTCTCGATCTCTGGCGGATGGGTGGCGTGGAGATTCAATCTAGCGCTAGCTACTAGCTAGGTGACTGGGCATGCAAATCTATTCCGCTTCTCATTACTGTAGCTACTGTATCCCGATGTCCTGATGCCTCTGCTTCCGGTTGTGCGCTTTCTGGATAGCAACGCATGGGTGGAAGAACAGCAGAATTTAGGTGAGTGCACATGCAAATCTATTCCGCTTCTCATTACTGTAGCCCGACGCCCTGATGCCTTAGTGCTTCCGGCCAGGTTTGCGCTCTCTGGATCGCGACGGATGGGTGGCATGGAGATTAAATTTAGGTGAGTGCACATGTAAATCTATTCCGCTTCTCAATACTGTAGCTAGTGCCTCCCATGCAGTATCCTGATGCCTTTGTGATTCTGGTTGTGCACTCACTGGATCGAGACGGATGTGTGGAAGAACAGTGTGAAGATTAAATTTAGGTGAGTGCACATGCAAATCTATTGCGCTTCTCATTCTTGTAGCCCGATGTCCTGATGCCTTTCTGCTTCCGGGTTTGCGCTCTCAGGATCGACACAGACGTGTGGAAAAACAGCGTGGAGATTAAATTTAGGTGAGTGCACATGCAAATCTATTCTGCTTCTCACTACTGTAGCAATGCCTTTGTGCTTCCAGGTTTGCACTCTCTGGATCGACACAGACGTGTGGAAAAACAGCGTGAAGATTAAATTGAGGTGAGTGCACATGCAAATCTGTTCCGCTTCTCATTACTGTAGCCCGATACCCTGATACCTTTGTGCTTCTGGGTTTGCACTCTCTGGATCGCGATAGATGGGTGACATGGACATTGGTGAGTGCACATGCAAATCTATTCCACTTCTCATTGCCGTAGCTAGTCTCTGGCGATATCCTGATGCCGTTGCCTCTGGTTGTGCGCTCTCTGGACCAAGACGGATCGGTGGAGATCAGCGTGGAGATTAACTTTAGGTGAGTGCACATGCCAATCTATTCCACTTCTCATTGCTGTAGCTAGTCTCTGCCGTTATCCTGATGCCATTGCCTGTCTGGTTGTGCGCTCTCTGGACCAAGACGGATCCGTGCAGATCAGCGTGGAGATTAACTTTAGGTGAGTGCACATGCATATGTATTTCCACTTCTCATTGCTGTAGCTAGTCTCTTCCGATTACCTGATGCCATTGCTTCTGGTTGTGCGCTCTCTGGACCGAGACATATCCGTGGATATCAGCGTGGAGATTAAATTTAGGTGAGTGCACATGCCAATATATTCCACTTCTCATTGCTGTAGCTAGTCTCTGGTGATATCCTGATGCCATTACCTGTCTGGTGGTGCGCTCTCTAGACCGAGACGGATGGGTGGAGATCAGCGTGGAGATTAAATTTAGGTGAGTGCACGTGCAAATCTATTCCACTTCTCATTGCTGTAGCTGGTCTCTGGCATTATCCTGATGCCATTGCCTGTCTGGTTGTGCGCTCTCTGGACCAAGACGGATCCGTGGATATCAGCGTGGAGATTAAAGTTAGGTGAGTGCACATGCCAATCTATTCCACTTCTCATTGCTGTAGCTAGTCTCTTGTGATATACTGATGCCATTGCCTGTCTGGTTGTGCGCTCTATGGACCAAGACGAATCGGTGCAGATCAGCGTGGAGATTAACTTTAGGTGAGTGCACATGCATATGTATTTCCACTTCTCATTGCTGTAGCTAGTCTCTTCCGATTTCCTGATGCCATTACTTCTGGTTGTGCGCTCTCTGGACCGAGACGGATCCGTGGATATCAGCGTGGAGATTAAATTTAGGTGAGTGCATATGCCAATCTATTCCACTTCTCATTGCTGTTCCTAGTCTCTGGTGATATCCTGATGCCATTGCCTGTCTGGTGGTGCGCTCTCTAGACCGAGACGGATGGGTGGAGATCAGCGTGGAGATTAAATTTAGGTGAGTGCACGTGCAAATCTATTCCATTTCTCATTGCTGTAGCTGGTCTCTGGCGTTATCCTGATGCCATTGCCTGTCTGGTTGTGCGCTCTCTGGACCAAGACGGATCCGTGGATATCAGCGTGGAGATTATATTTAGGTGAGTGCATATGCCAATCTATTCCACTTCTCATTGCTGTAGCTAGTCTCTGGTGATATCTTGATGTCATTGCCTGTCTGGTGGTGTGCTCTCTAGACCGAGACGGATGGGTGGAGGTCAGCGTGGAGATTTAATTTAGGTGAGTGCACATGCAAATCTATTCCACTTCTCATTGCTGTTGCTAGTCTCTGGCGTTATCGTGTTGTCATTACCTGTCTAGTTGTGCGCTCTCTGGACCGAGACGGATTGGTGGAGATCAGTGAGGAGATTAAATTTAGGTGAGTGCACATGCAAATCTATTCCACTTCTCATTGCTGTAGCTAGTCTCTGGCGTTATCCTGATGCCATTGCCTGTCTGGTTGTGCGCTCTCTGGACCAAGACGGATCGGTGCAGATCAGCGTGGAGATTAACTTTAGGTGAGTGCACATGCATATGTATTTCCACTTCTCATTGCTGTAGCTAGTCTCTTCCGATTACCTGATGCCATTGCTTCTGGTTGTGAGCTGTCTGGACTGAGACGGATCCGTGGATATCAGCGTGGAGATTAAATTTAGGTGAGTGCACATGCCAATCTATTCCACTTCTCATTGCTGTAGCTAGTCTCTGGTGATATCCTGATGCCATTGCCTGTCTGGTGGTGCGCTCTCTAGACCGAGACGGATGGGTGGAGATCAGCGTGGAGATTAAGTTTAGGTGAGTGCACGTGCAAATCTATTCCACTTCTCATTGCTGTAGCTGGTCTCTGGCGTTATCGTGATGCCATTGCCTGTCTGGTTGTGCGCTCTCTGGACCAAGACAGATCCGTGGATATCAGCGTGGAGATTAAAGTTAGGTGAGTGCACATGCCAATCTATTCCACTTCTCATTGCTGTAGCTAGTCTCTGGTGATATCCTGATGTCATTGCATGTCTGGTGGTGCGCTCTCTAGACCGAGACGGATGGGTGGAGGTCAGCGTGGAGATTTGATTTAGGTGAGTGTACATGCAAATCTATTCCACTTCTCATTGCTGTAGCTAGTCTCTGGCGTTATCCTGATGTCATTGCCTATCTGGTTGTGCGCTCTCTGGACCGACACGGATTGGTGGAGATCAGTGGGGAGATTAAATTTAGGTGAGTGCACGTGCAAATCGATTCCACTTCTCATTGCTGTAGCTGGTCTCTGGCGTTATCCTGATGCCATTGCCTGTCTGGTTGTGCGCTCTCTGGGCCAAGACGGATCCGTGGATATCAGCGTGGAGATTAAATTTAAGTGAGTGCACATGCCAATCTATTCCACTTCTCATTGCTGTAGCTAGTCTCTGGTGATATCCTGATGTCATTGCCTGTCTGGTGGTGTGCTCTCTAGACCGAGACGGATGGGTGGAGGTCAGCGTGGAGATTTGATTTAGGTGAGTGTAAATGCAACTCTATTCCACTTCTCATTGCTGTAGCTAGTCTCTGGCGTTATCCTGATGTCATTGCCTGTCTGGTTGTGCGCTCTCTGGACCGACACGGATTGGTGGAGATCAGTGAGGAGATTAAATTTAGGTGAGTGCACATGCAAATCTATTCCACTTCTCATTGCTGTAGCTAGTCTCTGGTGTTATCCTGATGTCATTGCCTGTCTGGTTGTGCGCTCTCTGGACCAAGACGGATCGGTGCAGATCAGCGTGGAGATTAACTTTAGGTGAGTGCACATGCATATGTATTTCCACTTCTCATTGCTGTAGCTAGTCTCTTCCGATTACCTGATGCCATTGCTTCTGGTTGTGAGCTGTCTGGACTGAGACGGATCCGTGGATATCAGCGTGGAGATTAAATTTAGGTGAGTGCACATGCCAATCTATTCCACTTCTCATTGCTGTAGCTAGTCTCTGGTGATATCCTGATGCCATTGCCTGTGTGGTGGTGCGCTCTCTAGACCGAGACGGATGGGTGGAGATCAGCGTGGAGATTAAATTTAGGTGAGTGCACGTGCAAATCTATTCCACTTCTCATTGCTGTAGCTGGTCTCTGGCGGTATCCTGATGCCATTGCCTGTCTGGTTGTGCGCTCTCTGGACCAAGACGGATCCGTGGATATCAGCGTGGAGATTAAAGTTAGGTGAGTGCACATGCCAATCTATTCCACTTCTCATTGCTGTAGCTAGTCTCTGGTGATATCCTGATGCCATTGCCAGTCTGGTTGTGCGCTATCTGGACCAAGACAGATCGGTGCAGATCAGTGAGGAGATTAACTTTAGGTGAGTGCACATGCGTATATGTATTTCCACTTCTCATTGCTGTAGCTAGTCTCTTCCGATTACCTGATGCCATTGCTTCTCGTTGTGTGCTCTCTGGACCGAGACGGATCCGTGGATATCAGCGTGGAGATTAAATTTAGGTGAGTGCATATGCCAATCTATTCCACTTCTCATTGCTGTAGCTTGTCTCTGGTGATATCCTGATGTCATTGCCTGTCTGGTGGTGCGCTATCTAGACCGAGACGGATGGGTGGAGGTCAGCGTGGTGATTTAGTTTAGGTGAGTGCACATGCAAATCTATTCCACTTCTCATTGCTGTAGCTAGTCTCTGACGTTATCCTGATGTCATTGCCTGTCTGGTTGTGTGCTCTCAGGACCGAGACGGATTGGTGGAGATCAGTGAGGAGATTAAATTTAGGTGAGTGCACATGCAAATCTATTCCACTTCTCATTGCTGTAGCTAGTCTCTGGCGTTATCCTGATGCCATTGCCTGTCTGGTTGTGCGCTCTCTGGACCAAGACGGATCGGTGCAGATCAGCGTGGAGATTAACTTTAGGTGAGTGCACATGCATATGTATTTCCACTTCTCATTGCTGTAGCTAGTCTCTTCCGATTACCTGATGCCATTGCTTCTGGTTGTGAGCTGTCTGGACCGAGACGGATCCGTGGATATCAGCGTGGAGATTAAATTTACGTGAGAGTACAGGCCAATCTATTCCTCTTCTCATTGCTGTAGCTAGTCTCTGGCGTTGTCCTGATGTCATTTCCTGTCTAGTTGTTCGCTCTTTGGACCGAGACGGATTGGTGGAGATCAGTGAGGAGATTAAATTTAGGTGAGTGCACCTGCAAATCTATTCCACTTCTCATTGCTGTAGCTAGTCTCTGGCGTTAACCTGATGCCATTGCCTGTCTGGTTGTGCGCTCTCTGGACCAAGACGGATCGGTGCAGATCAGCGTGGAGATTAACTTTAGGTGAGTGCACATGCATATGTATTTCCACTTCTCATTGCTGTAGCTAGTCTCTTCCGATTACCTGATGCCATTGCTTCTGGTTGTGAGCTGTCTGGACCGAGACGGATCCGTGGATATCAGCGTGGAGATTAAATTTAGGTGAGTGCACATGCCAATCTATTCCACTTCTCATTGCTGTAGCTAGTCTCTGGTGATATCCTGATGTCATTGCCTGTCTGGTGGTGTGCTCTCTAGACCGAGACGGATGGGTGGAGGTCAGCGTGGAGATTTGATTTAGGTGAGTGTACATGCAACTCTATTCCACTTCTCATTGCTGTAGCTAGTCTCTGGCGTTATCCTGATGTCATTGCCTGTCTGGTTGTGCGCTCTCTGGACCGACACGGATTGGTGGAGATCAGTGAGGAGATTAAATTTAGGTGAGTGCACATGCAAATCTATTCCACTTCTCATTGCTGTAGCTAGTCTCTGGTGTTATCCTGATGCCATTGCCTGTCTGGTTGTGCGCTCTCTGGACCAAGACGGATCGGTGCGGATCAGCGTGGAGATTAACTTTAGGTGAGTGCACATGCATATGTATTTCCACTTCTCATTGCTGTAGCTAGTCTCTTCCGATTACCTGATGCCATTGCTTCTGGTTGTGAGCTGTCTGGACCGAGACGGATCCGTGGATATCAGCGTGGAGATTAAATTTAGGTGAGTGCACATGCCAATCTATTCCACTTCTCATTGCTGTAGCTAGTCTCTGGTGATATCCTGATGCCATTGCCTGTGTGGTGGTGCGCTCTCTAGACCGAGACGGATGGGTGGAGATCAGTGTGGAGATTAAATTTAGGTGAGTGCACGTGCAAATCTATTCCACTTCTCATTGCTGTAGCTGGTCTCTGACGTTATCCTGATGCCATTGCCTGTCGGGTTATGCGCTCTCTGGACCAAGAAGGATCCGTGGATATAAGCGTGGAGATTAAAGTTAGGTGAGTGCACATGCCAATCTATTCCACTTCTCATTGCTGTAGCTAGTCTCTGGTGATATCCTGATGTCATTGCCTGTCTGGTGGTGTGCTCTCTAGACCGAGACGGATGGGTGGAGGTCAGCGTGGAGATTTGATTTAGGTGAGTGTACATGCAACTCTATTCCACTTCTCATTGCTGTAGCTAGTCTCTGGCGTTATCCTGATGTCATTGCCTATCTGGTTGTGCGCTCTCTGGACCGACACGGATTGGTGGAGATCAGTGGGGAGATTAAATTTAGGTGAGTGCACGTGCAAATCGATTCCACTTCTCATTGCTGTAGCTGGTCTCTGGCGTTATCCTGATGCCATTGCCTGTCTGGTTGTGCGCTCTCTGGGCCAAGACGGATCCGTGGATATCAGCGTGGAGATTAAATTTAAGTGAGTGCACATGCCAATCTATTCCACTTCTCATTGCTGTAGCTAGTCTCTGGTGATATCCTGATGTCATTGCCTGTCTGGTGGTGTGCTCTCTAGACCGAGACGGATGGGTGGAGGTCAGCGTGGAGATTTGATTTAGGTGAGTGTACATGCAACTCTATTCCACTTCTCATTGCTGTAGCTAGTCTCTGGCGTTATCCTGATGTCATTGCCTGTCTGGTTGTGCGCTCTCTGGACCGACACGGATTGGTGGAGATCAGTGAGGAGATTAAATTTAGGTGAGTGCACATGCAAATCTATTCCACTTCTCATTGCTGTAGCTAGTCTCTGGTGTTATCCTGATGCCATTGCCTGTCTGGTTGTGCGCTCTCTGGACCAAGACGGATCGGTGCGGATCAGCGTGGAGATTAACTTTAGGTGAGTGCACATGCATATGTATTTCCACTTCTCATTGCTGTAGCTAGTCTCTTCCGATTACCTGATGCCATTGCTTCTGGTTGTGAGCTGTCTGGACCGAGACGGATCCGTGGATATCAGCGTGGAGATTAAATTTAGGTGAGTGCACATGCCAATCTATTCCACTTCTCATTGCTGTTCCTAGTCTCTGGTGATATTCTGATGCCATTGCCTGTCTGGTGGTGCGCTCTCTAGACCGAGACGGATGGGTGGAGATCAGCGTGGAGATTAAATTTAGGTGAGTGCACGTGCAAATCTATTCCATTTCTCAATGCTGTAGCTGGTCTCTGGCGTTATCCTGATGCCATTGCCTGTCTGGTTGTGCGCTCTCTGGACCAAGACGGATCCGTGGATATCAGCGTGGAGATTATATTTAGGTGAGTGCATATGCCAATCTATTCCACTTCTCATTGCTGTAGCTAGTCTCTGGTGATATCTTGATGTCATTGCCTGTCTGGTGGTGCGCTTTCTAGACCGAGACGGATGGGTGGAGGTCAGCGTGGAGATTTAATTTAGGTGAGTGCACATGCAAATCTATTCCACTTCTCATTGCTGTAGCTAGTGTCTGGCGTTATCTTGATGTCATTGCCTGTCTAGTTTTACGCTCTCTGGACCGAGACGGATTGGTGGAGATCAGTGAGGAGATTAAATTTAGGTGAGTGCACATGCAAATCTATTCCACTTCTCATTGCTGTAGCTAGTCTCTGGCGTTATCCTGATGCCATTGCCTGTCTGGTTGTGCGCTCTCTGGACCGAGACGGATTGGTGGAGATGAGTGAGGAGATTAACTTTAGGTGAGTGCACATGCATATGTATTTCCACTTCTCATTGCTGTAGCTAGTCTCTTCCGATTACCTGATGCCATATCTTCTGGTTGTGAGCTGTCTGGACTGAGACGGATCCGTGGATATCAGCGTGGAGATTAAATTTAGGTGAGTGCACATGCCAATCTATTCCACTTCTCATTGCTGTAGCTAGTCTCTGGCGTTATCCTGATGTCATTGCCTGTCTGGTGGTGCGCTCTCTAGACCGAGACGGATGGGTGAAGGTCAGCGTGGAGATTTTATTTAGGTGAGTGTACATGCAACTCTATTCCACTTCTCATTGCTGTAGCTGGTCTCTGGCGTTATCCTGATGCCATTGCCTGTCTGGTTGTGCGCTCTCTGGACCAAGACGGATCCGTGGATATAAGCGTGGAGATTAAAGTTAGGTGAGTGCACGTGCCAATTTATTCCACTTCTCATTGCTGTAGCTAGTCTCTGGTGATATCCTGATGTCATTGCCTGTCTGGTGGTGCGCTCTCTAGACCGAGACGGATGGGTGGAGATCAGCGTGGAGATTAACTTTAGATGAGTGCACGTGCATATGTATTTCCACTTCTCATTGCTGTAGCTAGTCTCTGGTGATATCCTGTTGCCATTGCCTGTCTGGTTGTGCGCTCTCTGGACCAAGACGGATCGGTGCAGATCAGCGTGGAGATTAACTTTAGGTGAGTGCACGTGCATATGTATTTCCACTTCTCACTGCTGTAGCTAGTCTCTTCTGATTACCTGATGCCATTGCTTCTGGTTGTGAGCTGTCTGGACCGAGACGGATCCGTGGATATCAGCGTGGAGATTAAATTTAGGTGAGTGCACATGCAAATCTATTCCACTTCTCATTGCTGTAGTTAGTCTCTGGCGTTATCCGGATGCCATTGACTGTCTGAGTGTGCGCTCTCTGGACCCGGTGGAGATCAGCGTGGAGATTAACTTTAGGTGAGTGCATGTGCATATGTATTCCACTTCTCATTGCTGTAGCTAGTCTCTTTCGATAACTTGATGGCATTGCTTCTGGTTGTGCGCTCTCTGGACCGAGACGGATCCGTGGATATCAGCGTTGAGATTAAATTTAGGTGAGTGCACATGCCAATCTATTCCACTTCTCATTGCTGTAGCTAGTCTCTGGAGATATCCTGATGCCATTTCCTGTCTGGTGGTGCGCGCTCTAGTCCGAGACGGATCAGTGGAGATCAGCATGGAGATTAAATTTAGGTGAGTGCATATGCAAATCTATTCCACTTCTCATTGCTGTAGCTAATCTTTGCCGTTATCCTGATGCCATTCCCTGTCTGGTTGTGCGCTCTCTGGACAGAGACGGATCAGTGCAGATCAGCGTGGAGATTAACTTTAGGTGAGTGCGCATGCATAGGTATTCCACTTCTCATTGCTGTAGCTAGTCTCTTCCGATAACCTGATGCCATTGCTTCTGGGTGTGCGCTCTCTGGACCGAGACTGATCCGTGGATATCAGCGTGGAGATTAAATTTAGGTGACCTTCATGTAAATATTGATGTTGCTATAAATTGAACTTGGATTCTTGAATGTCGGCCACACCCATGAGGATATCGATGCCTTGTTTGGTCATGTTAGCACCTGGCTGAAACGGCATGATGCCATCACCGTTCCAGGCTCATGAGTTTAACACTTCCTCCTCAGAATAGATAGTTGTATAATTATATTACATACTCACAACACAGCAACTGAGGAATGCCTCAATAAGTGCTAGATATCCTGTCCAAATCTGGAGAGTAAAATGCTAAACAAATTATGATGTTGTTGTGTAAACTCTGGTGTCTGTTTACTTCGTCAATGTAGTGTTCCTGGAAGGCCTGGATGCAACCACAGATGAATGAGATCCCCAACCACACCAACCTGCATGTGTTTTGTTTGTGAAGGGAAGTGACAGCCGCTGCTACATGCAGTAATAACCTTGAGGAGTTGGATGCCAGGGCTGTCTTGTCGCTCCCACTGTTTTGTTGTACTTGTTGCACCAACGTAGCTATATACTGGGCATATTATAAAGGACTGATTTCCCTTCAGCAGATTATAGAATATCATTGCTGTTCTTCTGCAGTCCCTTCCAGATGGAGAGCCAACTGGTAGTTTCAAGCTATGAGAAGCTTGATCTGCGGAAGTTAGAGCACGACCTTCCCAGATACACTGATTCTGGAGTTCAACAAGACTGGCGGAAGGCTATGATTGACATGCTGGAGTTGAAGCAGGAGGCCTACCACCGGCACCAAGGTAGATGCTGTCATGTAAATACTTGGTAGAGTCCATTATAATGAACTGTCAGTGATCACTCTCACAATTGGGTACATGGATCATTCATTGCATAATGTATTTCTACTTGTACATATCTACTGGTGTGCAGTAGTCCTCAGTATACGACAGAAAAGAGGTGGTGGGAATGGGCACGAGCAAGAGATGACAGACAGTCGAGGGAGGAGGACGGCAGGAGTCGGCACAAAGGACAAGTGTAAGATGTCAGCCAAGAGAGGAGTTGTAGCAGGAGTGGAACCAGCAATGGAGTGAGAGACGACAGCCAAAGGAAGAATCATGGTGGAAGTGGGTGCAAGGGAACACCGACAGGCATCACAAGACTCAGAGGAGTCAGCTCAGGTAGAGCTATATATATGCTTACATGATGTATGAGTATAGCTGTTGTTACTGAAACCAAGCCTACTACGTGCTCGCCCCACAATGATGCACATTCCACTAGTAATTAGTAATCCCACTGCTGAATGTCTTAAACGTCAGTAGCATCCCAAACATACATTTGGACCAACTTGTACAATACAACATAGTTTTTGAAATACAGTCAAACCTCCGAACAAAGGACACTTTGGGAATGATATAAATTTAAGTCTTTTGTCCTTTGTAGAGAGGTTGTCCTCTTCTCGGAGGTTCAAAATGTATTAGAACCATAGGCAAACCAATCATTTGGGACCTTGAAAAGCGTCCTTTGTAGAGAGGTTATTATATTGTGTCCCTATCTCGGAGGGTCCACTATCGGAGGTTTGACTGGATGAATGTTTAGGACCCAAATTTTACCAATGCATTACCATGAAATTTCAATGGCTTGAGATTCAGTAACACATTTGGACCAAACGTATTTGTCATGAACAGACAGCTGGAGCTTTGACAAGAACTCACAATGTACTCATATTATGTTGAACATCATGTATTATGCTGATAAATTGAAATTATGCTCTAGACAGGTCAGCAATACGAGACCTTGCAGAACTACACACACCCAAGAAGCTGTGTGTCGAGAAGCGCATTACTGTGTACTGGAAGAGGAAGGAGAAGCTGATTGTGACCTTTATGGAGTCGCCAGCAATGGAAGTCGATGTTGATGAGAGGGCTGACGAACCGATCACAGGCGTGGGAATGATGCAGATGCAGCGGGAGCAGATGCAGTGGATGGTAGATCAGCAGAGGAAGCAAGATGAGTCTCAGAGGAGACAAGAGGAGTGGATGCTGGCGCAGCAGGAGGCACAGCGGCACCAGGAGGGAGGAAGAATTGCAGTGGAGGAGGCCCACAGAGCAGCCAGAACTCGGAAGTCAATGCTGCAGAAGTTCACGGACAAGGATGACATTGAGAGCTACCTGGACATGTTTGAGAGAGTTGCAGCACAGCAGGAGTGGCCCAGGGAGACATGGGCTACACAATTGGCTGGTTTGTTGTCTGGAAATGCTCTTGACAGCTATTCTTCTCTCCCCTCAGATAGGTCCAGGGACTATGGCTATGTGAAGTCCGCAATTTGAGACGGTATGAAATGAAAGCCGAGACGTACCAGCAGTGATTCTGTGAAGCGATGAAGGAGGCCACGTGGTCCTATCAGAATTTTGGAGAGCGTCTTGCTGATCGGTTGGGCCGGTGGCGGAAGTCGATGGAAGTAGACTTGGAAGAGATGATCTTGCTGGAGCAGTTCCTGTCAACCTTGCCAAGGGAAATGTCAGATCTGGTGACAGCCAACCTCAAGAGGGCTCAGGTGAAGCAAGAGCAAACATGTGACAAGCCACTGGAAGTCGGAGATGACATTCTGGTCCTTAATCCAGTCAGACAGAGTAAGCCTAAGGTAGCACTAGCACTCCTGGTCTATAGTGCTTAATGAGGTCTCTAAAATCCAATAGACACCTCATCAAAACATACAGGGAAACTGAAAGATAAAATCCATCAGGTTATTGCACTCAAGCAGGTCTATTAGCCATTTAGAGACCTTATAGGAATGCATGTGCAAAGTGGCACCAACAATAATGTGACCTGTCTAAAGCATACTTATCAGCATATTATATGATATTCGACATAATATGAGTACATGTGAGTTCTTGTTCAAAGCTCCAACTGTCTGTTCGTGACATTCGTCATCCCCCTTTCAGTGGCTTGGGCATTTCTCATAACCATAGAATAGGTGTTCGAAGAAGTCAAATGCCCAAACTACTGTGAGACATTCTTTCTACAGTGGAGTATCCCATCTCCCTCAGCTTCAGCTTTCTGCTTGTAATGCATACCGTAGTCTAACTAGCAGACAAGTTTGTATTGTGATATGGTATACATTTGTGGTGAGGGAACGCGGGTTAGTGAGAGAGTCTATTGATCCTAAATGGATTATTTCACTGCAGTTTCGTTTGAGCGTGTACTTCCCAGGCTGGGAGCAGAGTCATACACAAAGGACACGTAACCAGGGACCAATACTGGACGGTGCTACAACAGGCTAATGTTGGTGGTGTCTACTGCCAAGCACAAGTTCTTTGGTGTGACCATGGTGAGCATTTGTGTGTACGGAATTCCGAGCCCATTCAGATGGTGTTAGATACCAGGGTCATGTATGATGGGGTGCATGCTGATGCATTTTACTGGTACTATAGTGGCCAACATCTAATCATGACTGTCCCTGATTGATCATCAGGCTTGAAGCTACCATGTGTGGTTGCTACCCGCTGTGCCCAAACCGACTTGTATACATAGAAGTCTATCCTGGTATGAGCCACTCAACTTGAGTAGGATACTTATCCTTCAGTTCCAACTTGAAGGCATGAATATTTCATTGTTACTCAGCTGAATGCCTGTACAACACTGAGCAGCAGCTATTCAAGAGACTGAGGAAGTTTTGCCAACGGCCACAACTTGCACAATGTGCAACTATCAAGGTACAACTGTTGGCATTTTATCTCTCCTTTATATACTCCCTTCATGTTGGCTACAAACTTTCCCCACATGTGCCCAATTTATTCCCCCACATACGTACACACCTGCACACACCCGTATTATACATCGGGGCCCAGTTTAATGCCAAATGGTAGCCTCATACTCAGGTTTTCCATCCCAGATTTGTCTCTCAGCTTTGGAGAAAACTCAGCAAGAGATCGATCACACTGACCCATTGCTAGAACTATTATTCATTCGTGCGTGGAACATCTAATTAACGGCTTGCTGTTAGCATTAATTATTGTCAGCATGTGAGCTGGGAAAACAAAGACAATATCTAGGGATTGAAAACCTGGGTACAATGCTTCCTGAATGGAAGGTGAATGAGTCTGATTAAAACTGGTGCAGTGTTGTGTGTGATGTATCACAGTCCAAGTCCAAGTTCAGGAAGGTCTAGCAATTACACTTTTTGACAGCTAATTACTTGGCCATGAATAATATTTCCAGAGGTTGCTCTCCACATTCGCTTGCTGCACCAAGTTTGGCTTCTGGGGAGCGAATATAGCAGGACCTAGCACGTCCATGAGAATGTGTACTGTTGCATGGAAATGACCATTGCAGCAGCCTAGTTTGTGCGAGGCTAGCGCTATCCCAACCATACCAACCCTGGGAACAAGACTACATGTACCTTACAGTAATCTATTATGCACTGTGCTAAGATAGTTCCTATCAATCTCTACATGCATGCATACCCACACTACTTTGGAGAAGTTCACCTGGTCAAGTCTCAAGAATTGAATTATCAGAGGTGTTGCTTCATGTATAAACTTCACTTGCACATGTAATTTACTCTCATGGATGTATATAGCCAGATATATCCGGCATGAGACTTTGGTCTTGTGATATATAATTGTGATATCACATCCAGCAATGTCGATCCTTTGAGATAGGTTCTGTGCAAGCAGAAAGGGCAGGACAGAGGGAGGTGGGTGGGTGGGTGGGTGCACCCGAAGGGTGCAGACAGCAGGGCCTGTGGTAGGATCCTGGGGGCCATTTCTCTCCTTTGCACGAATGGGCTAAGAAAACAGTTCTCTCGCCTTATGGGGCCTCCATTTCTGGCAGTGAAGCATTTTTCCTGTGTAAACAGATGATGGTCGGCTGAGAGCCGTGACTATTGAATGTCCCTTGATGGGTGGGTGTGGTTTAAGTCACAAACGTGTAGAACATTGCTGCATGGGCATGTGTGTGCCAGGAGTTTGGGGGCTGACAACTGATAATATAATATGTTTAGGGCATCCATAGGCTAAAGAGACTTCCAGTAAGTGTGTGGGTGGTTAGTGTCACTGAGTACCCATGCCTACCTTTTGTTTATTGTGTACTGGATTTTAATTATTATTATTGTATATATAGGCACTAAATTTTCAAGGCAACCATGGATTTGTATCAGTCCACGTTGGGTGTAATACACATGCAGCGTGGGTAGGTCGAAGGGTGTTCTGGCTGCTGGACCTCATAGGATGCTTTTCCATTTGAGTCTTCTTTAGCTAACACCTGTATGGAAGCTACTTTAGTTCGCAGACTCTTCTGTGTTGGGCGAGTGAGCACAACCACATTCCAACCTTCAGTGTTGATTGGTGAAAGAGTGCCACATTGGCCAACCAGATTCGAATTCTACTGATGGGAAGGATGTTTTGTAATTACCCCGCACGCGTGCATGCGTGAAGCGGGGTTAAGAAATCGGTTTTGTCCGTCAGTCAGTCAGTCAGTCAGTCGGTCGTCTGTCCAGTCAAAAAAATTGAAATCTCGCCACATAGACCCATCGAAAGGGAGTCAAACAATAGCAAATAGCAAAACTGCTCTATGTGTTCCTGACTGAAGTTAAAAAAGCCTGTAGTTTGTATGATGTCATCATTCTTTAAGTGATTAGCTACATTATGCGGAAGATTGAAAATTGGACCAGTGACTGACCAATTGCATTCAAGTTCTGAAAGCAAGATCAAAATGCTGTGTATCTGCACTAGCTGCTGGTTATTCACCAGCTAGACTCTCCCCCCTCCACTATAAAGGTCTTGGAACCAAACTATGTACATGTAACTAACATCACTTGTGAACGATGGCATAATTATTCATCACTGATGCATGCCAAGATGGTCGACGCCAGGAGTTACACATTGTATTGAGCAACCTGACAATGATATACAAGGAATTCCTGTAGGGCACAATGCTCTTGGTCAATGGCATGACATTGTGCATGAGCAATTTCACTGCACCAGATGAGGTAAAAAAAAAGAGGATCCTAGTTACCCACTCTAAGCCTATTTCAAGAAGGGTGTGTACTGTACTACTGGCAACAATTGTACATGTGCACTAGCTACTGGACTGTTGTACGTATGACATTGCATGTACCGGTAACGTCATCATAGCCATTGGGGTGTGATAGTTAAAGAACCTGCCCAAATTCCATTAATGCCCTGTACATGCATGCATATTAATTTTGTTGAAGATGGTAGGAATAATATTCTCTTACCTGTTTGGCAGGGAGACCTGATCACTGCGAAAGAAATGGAGTGCATGCATGGTCTAATTGCAGCGCAAACTAAGGTCAAGTCATACAATGTCATACAGCATTGAACTGCTGTTCATTCTAGCTACTATAAGTATATACACTAGCTACATGTTGGGAAAGAAACCTTACTGAAAACCAGCCCACTGGTGTAACAACCCTGTTAAAAGAAACATTTTATCATGTAGACAGTGACTATACTGTATAACAGTTATAAGCTGCAACCGAGTCAATCTGGTTCAGTGCTAGATGATTTGCATTACGTGCGCATAGATTCAATATATATGAAGGGGGATCATTTTGAGTGATAACATACGAAACCCAGAACACTGTCAAACACCAGGGGAGCAAGAGAATTAATATGGATACAAACATTACAACAGGCTGATCTAGCTGGTCAAATCAACACAAAAAAAAAAGAATATTGACCCCCAGGGATTTGGTTTTTGCTTATAAGTTTTAGGACCGTAGCTACCTTCTTTAGCTAGAGCCAAACAAAATGTCATTTTTATCGATTTTCACTTGACTGTTCATGGCTTAACCAGCCATAACCTTGATACCAATCGTCTTTACCGGCTACAGAATACACCATTAGTACAATACATAGCTATAGACTACTATAGCTGCACAGCACGGTTTTTACAAAAGCTTGAGATGGCAAAGTAAACAGGTTTTCATTCGGTTCAGATAAAATTTCTTTACTGTCTTGGTGGTGAGATCATTGGTTCTGAGACTAAGTTCCCCTGTCGACGTCTTGGCATAGTCCCAGCCATCCTGCACCTGCAAAGAGGGTGTTCTGAGCAGCATTTCTTGTCAGTGCTCTTGACTTCAATCACATTGCTGAATAGAAGTGGTATATCTTGCTCAAAATGAAAGACTAAGTTGTTGCAGCTAGCTACTCTTACTGTTATTGTAGTGACTGTGGAGATAGCTACATGGCTAATGCACAAATTTTCTAGTGTATAGGCAGAGGAGAAACATACTGAAGATGTCATGTCTCTGTTGGTCCAGTGTCTTGCGCAAAGTTGCCAAGTGGAACTCTCTGGAGAAAAGTGTCCAATCTGCAAGAATGCAGTGCAGGAGATAAGACATTAATTTGGATTACCCCTATATAGCTACATGGCAACTGTCCAGATGCAGACAATGAATCAAAATTATATTGAATGTTGTTCCCATTCCAAAGGAATCCAACAAGTCAGATGTTCGATTTTATAGACCAATGTCTCTATTAGCTATCCATCATAAGCAAAACACTTGTCTATTCTCTCCTGGCCTCACACAGCATCCTCTCAAGTAGCCACCAATCTCGCAAAAACACCACTACACCCCTCCTGATTGCTGTTCATAAGTGACACTCCGCATTAGAAAACTACCAACAGGTGGTTGTGTCTTCTTTGATTTGAAGGTCTTCGACATTGTGCACTGAAAATCATGGAACCTGGACTACCACACCTTGTATAGCTATGCGTCACAATTTGGCTCCTCTCACACAGGATATCTTATTTTAAGCTTCTTGCTACTTCTAAGTTTCTTCATGGCTTTTTGTAAAGCCCTGGTGGCTAGCTATTTCTTTATAAACATTATAATCTAAGACATAGTCACGCTAAACAACTTATTCAATAGATGTACTGCTTTTTATCTATCTTTTTGTATCTAGTGTAAGGATCTGGAAATAATAATTTGTTTGCATTTTCCTTGTACCTTTTGTCATCCTGTGCTGTTGCTTTCTTTGTTCGTTTGTTTGCCTGTTGTTTTTTTTTGTTGTTCACTTGTTGTTTTTTATTTTCGAAGTCCCCAATATAGCCATCGGCTATGGGATGGACTGTACCCCTCTCTTTGAATTGTGGTCAATTTCTCCTAAACATTTTTTCATTATACCAATGAAAAAGGAGCTGAAAGCAGCTGTCTGGTGACTGTCAAAACAATTAACGAATGAATTACACCAAATATTCATTTAGCAAATTAAGCGAACATTTGAATTTGGGGATGCCCATTCGTCCCTGGACTAGTGGAAACAATTCAGCTATACCACACCTACTCACAGATAAGCAAATTATTGCAGGTAATGCAGCGCTGTTTAACGGACTTTCACCAGTGGAAGTTTTATTTTCAATTCAGAAAACACCACGTTTCGACCAAGTTGTGTTGGTCTTCATCAGGCATTAAGAGAATATTATTCCTAGCGTCTTTGAATATGCATGATTGTATAAAGTGTCACTGAGGCAACATATACAAGTTGCTAGTTTCCTTGCATTGCATGTGCATGGATTCACATACATTATGGCGAAGGGGTGGGGAGATCATTTTGAGTGGAATGCACGATTGTATGAACGTACAAACACAAAAACCAACTAGCTATAGATACTGCTCGATCAGTAATTATGGCACAAGACCAGTAGGGTATCAACAAAAGGCTGATCTGATCTGGTACTTGATCATGAGGGACTGTGACAAGCGCAAAAGAGTCCAACGTGCAGTTATGGATGGTGTTTCAGGAGATTGTGACTTAATTTGCACACAGTGCTAGCCATAATGCAGTTTCATTCTTGTCTGAATTCACATAGCTAGCTAGCTATAAGATCTTGTGCCATCTTGATAAGCTCCTGGTCTGTACTTACGTATACCCTAGCAAGTTCATCACTGCTTGCATCTCAGACTGGATTTCTCTCCTCTTGTGCTGCTGGTGATCCATGCAAAGCAGCTGATGGCACAAGCTCCAGCCCAATATTAGCTAGTAGAAAGATGCATGTCGACCTCCTCCCTAGCACAAGGAATCTCCTATATAGGAACTGATTAGTGTCGCCATTCAATTCATCCACCGTATATATATATATATATATATTTATAGCTAATTATGTGGCTATATAGCTATATGCAGTGATGACAAATGATTAAAAGTGCAAGAGGTTCCAGCTCATAGCCTAGTCTCGGGACCATGCAGACCCTTTCCATATGAGAGGATAATATGGTAACTGATCAATTGCAGCACATGCAATACCTCCATGCAGTAACAGCTTGAAACTAAATTAATGGCAGCCATACTGTCTAATGTGGCTATAGCTAGAATATGCACTAATGACAAAAATAATGGTAAACATGTTACAGCAATGCAGCAGTGTTCATGACCAACACAAGTGTTGGGCTATGCAGCCATAATTATGACCAATGACACTCCTCCAACAACAAACTTACTGTGCCTACGTAATTAATGAAGCAGCCATACAGCATAATGTGGCTATGTGGTGAAGGTTAATTTCCAATGGTATACGGGCACAAAACTTACATAGGCTTACTGGCAACGTTTACCATCAACACAACTGCTGGGGTATTACCGTACTATTTTCCTTGGTCAGCTTCCAAGCCAGACTTTGATACACAAAACTGCATGACTACAGAGAACATATTCCCCATTTCTCGAAAAACCTTCACCGCACTTGAAAATGTCTTCTGTGGTTATTGCTAACCACGGCTTTCTTCTTCCTTTTGTCTGCATCGACTGCAGCAGCTTGGTTTGGATTGCCTGCTTCAAGCGGGGTAATCAGTGGCTCATACACTGCAGATTGACCAGGAGCAGTCTCAACATCTGCATGCTGTGATAAGTGGCTCGTACACTGCCAAATCCACTTGCACATAAACACCCTCATACATATCTGACTCATCTTGCTCATAGACACCATTGGTTGGATCCGTGTGTATGTATACTGTCTCGCCAGCTAGTAGAATTTGCTCAAAGCAGTGGCGCCCCCAAGTTGAGTATCCAGCAATGTTGGAGTCACTCCATATTCCCCCCCTGGGCTCGAGAAGACTCAAAATGAACTGCTTCACAGAATGATTCATGGGCAGTCCATTTATCATGATCCTCCATTAATTCGACTACAGAACCGCCACTTTTGCTTCTCGCTCTGTAAATCCATTATCACTTACCAGGCCATTTGCTAAACATAATTATTACCTGTACTCTTATTTCCCTAGCACTATTTCCTTTTGGAATTCACTCCCATATCATATTGCTGCACTTCCTTTTAATTCTTTTTAAGTCTGCACTAGATAACTATGTCTAAGGATATGTATCATGTATTAGCATAAATTGCTATTGTATGTATCCATGCATTTGCAGAATATATTATAGAAAGAAAAAAAAGTAACTTCAACAAAAAAAACTTGTCTTATATATCCTCCTTTGAGTAGGTGAAGTTCGGGGGATTGGGGATTGGAGCGATACTTTTTCATGCTAGTGAGCTTGGTGGAACCAGCACTCTGTATCATCTCCTCAAGCTTGGAGGTCAAGAAGTCTTTAGTTCCAGGGTACTCCCATTGTTGACGTCAATACTGTATATGGCTGGATTAGCAAAATATAAGAAACTGCTGTTGAAATTACTAGTCACTGTTGTCTGTTTTAGCAAGATGCAGTTCAATAAGCCACAAAAAGTAAATACAATGAAGTCCATGAGTTAACTGTGCAATAGATGTGAAACAGGCTATCAGGTGTTAGAGGTAACTAGAACATTATAATAGCACTTGTTTCCAGGCTAGCTAGCCAGTTACATATGGCGATAAATGTACTTCTTGCAATTCAAAACTTGTGCCAGTAGCTACACAGGTTTGCAGAAATCTTTATAACACTCTGCAAGACAACAGAACTCATGCAGTGCTTGCATTGATTAGGCCACAGGAGGGCATTCCACAAAAATTACGAAGTCTCATGCAGTGCATGCAATGCATGATGACCTATAACTGGGGTAAGAATACTCCAAGCAGAATACTCCAAGCTGATCTGTTGAAGATATACACGTCGTAGCACTTGTAGTGTTGTTCATCCACACAGTCTACTGAGCAACTAAAAACTATTTGACTGTAGCTACTCCCTCTTTAAATTGTGTCTGTGTAGCCATACAGGTGACATAGCTAAGTAGCTACATTTGGTATTACACGTGATGTTCAAATCAGCTATGCACATGCATGCAGTAATGTACAGGGGTTGTAATTCTATACCAGCGTGGAATTTCGCACTTTGTAGTTATAGTACTGACAGCTCAAACATTACATCATGCATTTAGGCAGCCTAGGATGTGTTAGCTCACATACTTATATATACTGCCCCTAATCACTGTGGAAATGTCTTAATTTCAGTTTTGTACTTTATGTTGGAAAAACCTGGCCTGCATGTTTGCCAGGCTGGTCATGCAGTGCCTACAAGCCATATTTAGGCTGTCAAGGGATCTCCTATTGCTATATAAAATCTATTGAGACAATGTCATTTCAACCCTTCTAAATTTAAATGATGGACAATCGTAGTACCATGTATTTCTTAAGGAAATCATTATCTTCTGGGCGGATTACTAATTTCTTGTAGCCTTGTTCCCAGTTTTCGGTTGCACAAAGAAACCTGTGTGGGCCTGGGAATGAAGCTATACTACTGGCTTTGTCATCCATTCTGAGTCCGCACATCCAATTATGCACACAGAAGACAGAACAGTTTGGATCCTTGAGGCTCGTCAACCACTAGAGTCTCAAACTGTGTCAGCCCATGCTTGCCTCGAAGCCATCTCAGGCCATGTCTGTACGTACCGCATAGGTGCAATTGTTTTCTTCTTGGGGAATCACTGACTTCATGTAGTGAAACTGTTTCATCAACACATGTTACAGGTTGCAATGATTAAAAGGATGCCAAACATAGCGTCTGCACATAATTATACTGATGCCTGATACAGGTAATGCATTCTTCATGATAAAGTAGGAATGATAACATTCTAGCTGTAAATGTACAATGAGAGAATTGTAGTCATGGTGACTGCTACTACAACTTGCTACAACAGTATGGAGATGAGGTAGGTCACCAGGACAACCCAGTGGCTGAGGAAATCGAGGTGGGCCCATTTTCGCAGAGTGTGCATCATTGAATAGCCCTATGTGTGTATGAGGGTGGTAACGGTGTTGACGGTAATCTGCTACTACCATAGAGCACACATCAAGGCACCCGTGGTTTGGGGACATTACAATGTAGCTCAACAGGGAGGTACCTACCTTAAGTCACTATTATATGCGGGTATTAATTTTAGCAAATTTTAGCGAATTAGAAAAAATTGCAAAATTTTGAACCCACAAACAATAGTATTAGCAGCATGTGACGTCATGAGTTAAATTAATACTCGCCAACTCAGCTGCATGCCCAATCCGCTAAAATTAGTACCCGCAAATAATGGTGACCTTAAGGTATTCAGACTATTTAGGCATGCAGTATCAACCCACCCATTGAGCAGCTGTGATAAGCTGTAAATATCAATGACCGGTTATGAATACATGTCAACTTCCACGCAAGGAAGTTGATTACGCGTCATCGCACAGTCTTTGAGAAGAAACACTTGGCAGAGAAAGCACACGGTAGTTCGTATTTCACTGCAAATCAAATGCTAAACCTTACCTAAAGGTTAAGCTAGATTAGAAAGACCATTGTGATGGATGGGCCCTTACTAAACTGCTTTCAGGCTGCTTTTATGATACTGAATAGCCTCGTTCCCAGGCCGCGTGGGAACTAGGCTAAATACCGAGTTTGAACCCTGTGCAGGAGCTTTCACGTGAAGAGGGGTGGGTGTTTGATACGTACTCTACTGTAATACTTATATATTATACAGTGTGTACAGGGAAATATCACGAGTCTGTTGCCGTATTATCACGAGTGCCGCAGGCACGAGTGACAATACGGCTACAGACGAGTGATGTTTCCCTGTACACACTGTATAATACATTTATCTTACCCTACGGCTAGACGTGTTGATAACAGCGTCATGGCGTCCACGCGTCTTATGCGCTTGACAACAAGCGGCATAGCAACGGTAGATGCTAGCAACTGAACAAAATTAATGGCCGACGACGACAGTGGTTTGCAGTTGGAGGAGTTTCTTAGTGAGGACCTCATGTCATTCTTTGTTGACGTTGAGCACGAGCGCTGTCTTCAAGACCCAGCCCCTATTACCGATAACCACACCCAGTCAGAACCTCCATCCGGTTCCGTTCCAGCCCCACCCCAGCAGCAATTGCAGCTCGATGATAACGAATTGGAGCGCTTTGTCGACGAACAGCGAAACCAGAACACTAAGAGAAAGACGAAGTCAGACATGAAAAGAATGGTGCAAGTCTGTTGGAGAAAAGAGGAACATCGGTAACATTCCCGAAGCGGAGCTGGACAGGCTTCTTGGTCACTTCTTCTGCAAAGTTCGGAAGGAAAACGGCGAACTGTATGAGCCCGATACGCTTACAGCCTTCCAAAGGAGCATCGATAGGCACCTTACGAAAGAGCTGCACAAACGGTTCAGCATAATTCGGGACTACCAGTTTGCTTCCTCACGGGAGAAGTTGAAGGCTGCCAGAAAGATGCTAAAAAGGAGGGAAAAGGCAACAGGCCAAATGCTCCAGAGCCACTGGAAAAGAAGACCTTGAAAAGCTGTGGGCTACTGGAGCACTGGGAGATGGAACACCCGAAACACTGCAGGACACCATACGGTACTTACTGACTCTGCACATGGGAATGAGGGGGAGGGACGAGCACTACAAGCTCCTGTACGGTGACTTCGATGTGAAATCCACCACTGATGGTTCCAAATTTAACGAATGAGACACGAAGACCCGATCTGGAGAATCATGTGACATACGTCCCTTCAAACCAAAGATGTGGAGTACTCCGACGAATCCTATGCTTTGTCCAGTGCGAATCTTTGAAAAGTACTTGAGCAAGAGACCACCTCAGATGTGCACTCAGGAGTCACCATTCTACCTTGCCGTAAATTATCAGTACACAGGAGAGTACTGGTACAAAAAAACAGAGGATGGGAAAAGACAGAATTGGGAAAATAATGAAATCTCTGGCGGAAACAGCAGATCTCAAGGGCAAGAAGACAAATCACTCTGCACGCAAGACAATGGTGACGACTCTATCAAACGAGACTCAGATAATGCAGCTGTCTGGTCACCGTAACCTGCAGAGTCTCAACTCATACAAGAAGGCCTCTCTCCAGCAGCAAAAGGAAATGTCTCATGTGCTAAGTGCATTCACACAAGGCCGCCAACAACAGCATTCTCAGGTGCTCAAATCCTCCCTTGCAAGCAATGAAACGACCCAAAGTACAAGCAGAGAAACAACTCGAAGCCTTTTTCAAGGTGCACACTTCTCAGGTTGCACCCTGAACGTTGGCTTTCCCCTGCAACAGACTGCATGGTCGAAATCGGAGTACAGCTTCAGCACTGTTACTCAAAGTCCCTGCAAAAGGCGTAGGGTTGATACCGATGAAGACTAAACTCTCAATCTGTCTGCACTCATATCATGCATTATTTATACACTGACAATGGTGTACAGAGTGCCTTATTCCTAATGGCAACATTGTTCATGCCCTAGGGGGACGCGATAACCCACAGAGCAACTAGCATGATAAAATGCTATATGTGGGGTTCCTGGTAGAAATGCAGAACACATTATTAGGCCAGGGGTGTAAAGGGGACTAAGTTGCATACGGTCAGAAGAAGAGTATTTCATCTACGTATGTGCAAGTTATAGTACACTTGTCAGGGATTTATGGCTGTACACCAATCGAGTCTGAGGGCGACAGTCCGAGGACAAGGTTTGTTTACATCACCATGCGTAAATCCCTGACAACTGTTAGGGTAGCACTGGGAGTATCCAGACGGAGGTGCATTTCTGCATGTTCGTGGTACATACATGTAAACGTCACATGCACACGCATATCCCGACTGGTTCCAGAAATTTCCATCTGAGCAAATGTTGCTTCCAAGATGCCAAGAAATTGGAGAGAGTGTGTGGCTGTTTTGTCTTGTTCTGGCTGAAAACAAAGCAGAGATTTGAGCCATAAAGGTAGTTGGGTTGGTGAGTAGCCTCCACAACAGCTGTGATTTTCACTGGTAAGTTTTGTTGTGGTCACTGTTGAACCATAACTACATGTTGTAATCGTTCGAGGTCTAGGTATTATACCAGTAGTCGAGGAGGCACTTTCCGGACGAAGCCAATTGTTGCAGACTGGCCATGGCTTTCTTTGTTAGGCTGTAACTACGTCTAGGAATGTGCAATTTGGTCTAAAATACTATTTCGGATGCCTTACCATGTGTGCCAATGGCACAACTTTTATTACATGATGAATTGGCAGATTAATTATTGCTTCAAGTAGTCTCAAAGACAGCACGCCTTACTATCATTTCAATTTTTCTTTCAGTGAATATGGCCACCGGCAGGTGGAACATGGACGACCTTGAATAGGCATCAATTGACATTGGTAAAGGAGCAGCATGCGTCTTTTCGTGAATCATCACAAGCCTTTGGAATACCAAAGAGTAATCTGCACGATCATTATAGTGGCAAGGCGAAAAGGTCAAGGTGCGGTCCAACACCCTATCTCAGTGAGGCTGAAGAGCAGGAACTTGCTGACTGGGCCATTGAGATGGGAAGAATTGGGTACAGAGTAAATTCTAACCACGGCAAAGAAGCTGCTTGACAAAGATGGCCAGCAGAATCCTTTCTTTAACAACCGACCCGGAATGGACTGGTGGTATGCCTTCCTTCGACGCACCCAGAGCTCTCCATGCATACACCTGAGCACTTACAGCTGCAGCCTGCAGTGAGGAGGTGTTATCCAGGTGGTATGCTGAAGTTAAGCAGTTCTTGGAGCTAAACAACGTTGATGAACCAGCAAGAGTATGGAATGCTGATGAAACTGGGCGCCCTCTCTGCCCAAAGTCCGGCAAAGTTCTTGCATTGGCTGGGACAAGGGATGTTTTCCAAGCTACCACCGATACAAAGAGCAGATTGAAGGAAGAGAAGGGAACTGAATCTCAGGTAAAGAATATTCAAGTCAGGAGTTTGAAAGAAATTTGACGAATGACCAGCGGTCTCTGAACAGTCCAGTATCCCAGTTACATGCCAGCGCTTCACAGTAGGACGTTGACAAGCTCATTGCTGAACTGGACGAGCCTAGCGCCTCAACACGTATTATACTGTTACGTGTAGCTATGGTCAACACTATCGCATGCATGCACTGTTTCTTCAACTTCAATGGTTCGTAGCTATCACCCAGGGGAGGGAATTATGAGCCATAATTTCCCTACAAGTACCCTGAGGGATGGAGGTATGGTTCATAACCACTCCCTGTTTATTACGTAGATACAAGTGGGATAGATATTAGTCTTGGCCCCAGACCCAAACCAACCCCAGCGCGGATTGCTTCCAGTATCCCTACACGTGATACTGAATAAGATCCGCACTGGAGTTGGTTTGGGTCTGGGACCGAGACTAGATATATATGTGCTTATAGGCAGCACGCACCACTTACATACTGAGATGTATGAAAGGGTAAATGAATCTCTGGCCTTTCACAGAATTTCATGCCAAAATTTAAGGTACCACGCCCACTCATTAATAATGCAGACTGTTGCAGCTACTCACTGTGATGCTCTACGTTGGCCTTCTGCTAAGCTGTGAACTTAGCATACAAACCTCTTTCAGAGTGGTAGACTGCTGTTCATTGCACAGATCTCACCACATATAAACAAGGGATTGATTGGAACATCTTATACCGTAGTGTACGTATCAAGCGCCCACCACGTATCAAGCGCCCACCACCCTCTTCACGCGAAAGTTACCGCACAGGGTCCAAAAGCAGTGTAGTAAGGGCCCACCCATCACGAAAGTCTTGAGCAGCAATTCTTAACCTCTGGGCGAGGTTGTGCATTCAAAATAGTGTTGTGAACCTGTAGCCAATAATTGGTTATTGACCAGTTATTTACACTGCCAATCAATTATTGGCTTACTGCCAGTTATTGTCTGTACTGGAACCATGGTCTGTTTTGTACCTTTTGAACCACCATTGTCATCATTACATGCATTTCTGAAGTTCTGTACTAGATAGGTGGGGTCTCTCAAGGATGTGATTGAATTAGGATACTCTCTCTATGCCAATCACCTCCTTCAGAGTCCAACCTGCAAAGGTCTGTAAGGCTGCAAGCTGTACTAACAAGTTCACTATTGATGAATTCACTTAGCATACCACTTTGCCAATTAACCGGTCAATATCCAATATGAGGCTTCCAATAACCGGTTAGTGTAAAGAGGACAAGGTTCACAACACTAATTCAAAAGGGCCGATTTACAGTGAAGTATGAACTACGGGCGTGCTTAAAGACGCGCGATCAATTTCTATGTGTCAAAAATGGACTTATATATTCATAGTCGGTCATTGATATTCACAGCTTACCACAGTGCTTTTTGTTTATACAGTGCTGAATGGGTGGGCGGATACTACATACCTAAGTAGTCTGAGTACACATCTAGCGCCCACCCCCTGTTCAGAGACGTTCTATTGTCCCCAAACCCTGGGCTTAATACATACTCTACTCTAAGGTACTAGTGTGTACCCACTTGTAATTCCAAGCTGGCTTCCTCTTCTGACCGGCCTCCGAACATCAGTCCCAGGTAGGCCAGGTGGAACACAGCCAGCAGTGAGAAGCCAGCATTCAGTAGAGATACCCACAGTACTGCCTGGGGATGTAGAGGACATCCAGCATTATGCTCTGACCACACAATACACGGCAGTGTGGTGGCTGCTGTACTGTCTCTAAAATGTGCCCACAGGTGATGGACTAGCCTTATTCCCAGCCATCTCCACTGCCAGTATTGGAACGCTTGCAGTATGCAAAATACAGGGGAGAGGGAGCAACTGCTGTACTTCGCATACTACAACGATCAAATACTAGGGGTGGAGATGGCCTAGGAATGAGGCCAGTGATGGACCGGGAACGATGGACTACTCCACAAGAAGGAACATGCTTTAGTTTGATGATTTGCCTGCATTTTAAATAGCTTCAACATATACGTACACCAACTGCTCATCCCAATCAGCAATAGTCTCCAACCACGGCCCTTCTATACACATAGTACAAACAGCATCTCCAACAGCCAGGCAAGGACTAGCAGATAAGGGTGAGCCATTCACAAATCTAGTTCACAAATAGCCCTAGCAGGGCACACTGCTTAAAATGGCATGCCTTGCTACCGGGATTGCGCAATCGGAAGCAAAGCCCTGGTTTATGAGAAGAGTACCTGGGGCCGAAGCTATCATGCACAATTGATGGGTTAATTCTTGTCAAACGTGTCAGACACAAACTGTGTGGAAGCAGTATCAATCGTGATGCTCTGCGATACTGTGGCGGAAAGTTATGGCTCTCAAGGCTCTCGGAATTCCAGAAGAACTTGCTATCGTATTGTCAAGTCTACAGCTTAGGGGTACTAGTCTGGAAGCTACAGAAATAACAAAACGTTTACAGTGTGAATATTTCTGGAGAAATGGTGAGCAGTCTCGCAGCACTCCTTCTAATGCATGTTCGCATGAACAGAAGAAGCTGCATGTACGTACCAAGCACGAATGGAGGCCTTCATGAAAGATCTGAACAGGCAACAGTGACGGGGAGAGCCAGGCTCTCTTGACAGAGAGAGAGTTACGGGAAAGCCAGCTGACTGTGAAGGTGATGTGAAGGAATCAAGGTGTGACACTCCATCTGCTACCTCTTGCCGCCACTCCCTGGAGCTGGAGCAAGGGACCTTGACCCCAAATCCCATCCCGGGATATAGCTACTTCTCACCCAAAACCAGGTGCTGAGTTGATCGATCCTGTTCCGAAGGCAGCACCTCTGTTGCCATATGCAACAAGACCAAGTTTAAGACTTAGCAGTTATACATCACCCATCATTCCAGCTACAGGCCAAAGAGACCCAGAGATGAAGTAACTTTCGAAACAAGCCTTCAGATTTTTTTAATCCCCGTTTTTTAAATGGACTTGAGCCCACCAATACTGTCAGTCAAATTTTATTGTCCCCTGCCAATGCAGCCAGTCCAATGTTGAGCCTATACATGTATGAGACTAGCTAAGTATGAGATAGAACACAATAGGTACAAAGATCACAAGACACAAACTCCACAGAGCCAATTGAGACCAGAGATTTTGAGGAGCTGCATACCTGTTTGTGACGATGGCTACAGTTGTCCTGGCAGGGCCTATCCAGTACACACGCATTGAGCCTCTCACTCAGTTTGTAGCGAAACACTGCAGAAGGTGTGTGCATGGGGCAGGGGGAGGAGAGGAAAGCAGTCAGGCCGAGTTTCAGTACCTACACTGTACGCAAACACAGGCTCATATTGAGGGAGCATTTGGCTTCAAAATCAATGAGGAGAAAATTTATGCCAATTGCATGTACCTATGGCCCCAGTGGATGTTCAGACTGGACTCATCAAGAGTGTACGCATTTGTATACATGTACACTGAACATCTATGCACAAATGGATCAGCCTTCATTATACTTCATTACCATGGCAACCAAACTTTTGCTGGTGAGATGGTGACAATGAGAGGTACATGTAGCTTTGTTCCCAGACTCACCCACCAGCTTTTCACTCATGGCGTGAGAAT
This sequence comes from Axinella damicornis, assembly GCA_963931865.1. Taxonomy (NCBI): domain Eukaryota; kingdom Metazoa; phylum Porifera; class Demospongiae; order Axinellida; family Axinellidae; genus Axinella; species Axinella damicornis. The sequence continues at coordinate 11,562,066 of OZ007508.1, forward strand.
GGGGGAGAGCTGGAAGACTCTTGAAGAAACAGTTACACAACAGTGTTCAACCTAGTCACCTCTCACACACATTCCAAACAAGGCACCTTGGCTTCACCTCACCTCGGGTTTACACACAGAGCATGTCATATGACCAGCTTTCCGTCGCTTGCAGTACGGTAAAGCGGGGAGGGCCTGGTACATTTCCTCACGTGAGCATGACATAATCGAAAAATGGCAAAAATTTTCAGAATGAAGACGCTACGTTTTGTGTGTTATTCAGCCATCTACATGTTCAACGCTCGGTGAGTATGACATTTGCCCCCCGCTAGCTAGATACGTGTGGTATGTTACCTGGTACCTTCGCTCTTCTTGCTGTTCTGAGACACACTATGCCCACGTTAAACTTCCGGTCTTTCTACCCCTTTTGACGTCAGTCACGTGAGGAAATGTACCAGGCCCTCCCCGCTTTACCGTACTGCAAGCAACGGAAAGCTGGGTGTGGGACCTGGATCGTCAATGTCTGGTGACAATATGGCAGCTGCCCAACTTTTGAGGGACAATGTACTCTGTAAATTGCTTGTAACAAGGCGTCTTTTTGGAAAAATTGTCTCGGCGGTTTGCTTACAAGACTGATACAAGTGTTGGACACTACAGATGTTTGCTTGGTAGCTAGCTAGCTAGCTAGCTATAGCTCTGAGATTAGCTTGGCGCATGCTGCCGTACTGATGAAAGACTAGTGTGTCAACAGGCAAATACGTCACAATTTGTTGCACCAATAGACACATAATTATGATGGACAAACTTCAATGAAAGGAGCACTGGTAATACCTTTGACTTTGACTGAAAAAAAGTATACGTGAGCACACAGACAAAGTGGCTTGAAGAGAAGACTTAGACTAAATTTGTCAATGGAGGAATACTGATGTAGTCTATGAGCATCTAGCTAGCTACACGTTGCCTACGTCATGTACGTTGGTCAGTGGTTTCTCATGGCCTTCTTAGCCGTCTCCTGTCTCGGTCAGCTTGTAGTCGTTGCTCTCTCTGTTCCGGACTCTCTTGTTCAGGCTTTCTTTGCCGTAGCCTTTCTCAGTCAGCTTGTATAGTCTGCGTTCTTGGCACTTCTCAGACGATCATTCTTGCGTATACCTTGTAATCCGACTTCTTGTTGTTTTAGCCTCTCTTGCTGAAATCTCACATGATCTTGACTCTTTGTCCAGCGCAGTAGGGTGCGGCCACATGCCGTTGCTCTCTCTGTTCCTGACTCTCTCGTTGCCTCCTCAATTGTCTCCTCTCTCGGTCAGCTTGTAGTCGTTGCTCTCTCTCTCTCTTGTTGCCTTCTTTGCCGTTGCCTTTCTCAGCTGCTAGCTACGTACTTACAGCTAGATACTTGTAAGGTGCGGCCACATGCACATACATAAATATTAGGCCAACTAGCTAGTTAGTAAAATCTGTCGCGCATGCGCTCAAACTATGTGGCCACGTGGACGTGGACAGACAGACGTGTACGTACCCAGCACTGTGTCTCGGCGCTTCGGCGCCGAGACAAAAAGTGTTACACTTTATACAGTGAGAAAGGGAGTTCTTACCAAGGATGCTAGCACTTGTCTTTGTGCAGTTTGTAAGCTGTGTCTACTATGCATGTCTACTTTGCCAATATGACTAATTGCTAGCTTTGCTGTGATTGGTCATCCGACATTCCAGACACCCACATCTTAAGACCGAGCAAATGTCATGACACACTTTTCACGGGGGTGATCTACTGGGTGATCTAGGTCTGGCACAAAATGTGGTTCTAGTATACGTACACGTACCTACCACTCTCAATGGAGGCTATGTACATGTGGTCTCATGCCCAACCTGGATTGTCCCCCGTCTGGTGATAATACAGCTGTTTCTACTATGCATGTCTACTTCACCAACATGCCTAATTGATAGCTTTGCTGTGATAGGTCATCTGACATTCCAGACACCCACATCTTAAGACTGAGTAAAATGTCATGAGACACTTTTTCACGGGGGTGATCTAGGTCTGGCACAAGATGTGGTTCTAGTATACATGCACAGTACCTACCACTCTCAATGTACGCATAGATGCCTATGGAGAGGAGGACAGCAGCCAGCTGGAAGTTGAAACCCTGTGCGGAGATACAACATAACATGAACATACTCGCACACACACTTTGATCACACTGTTTGCAGGAAAGAAGTTGGCATTTCACTCACATGTAGCATAGCACTGGCAAAGTACGTCATCAGGATGGCACCAAATCTTCCGATGGTAAGACGAGCAGGCTTAAACACGTCTGTGCAATGAATGTACATACAACACAGTTAAGGGCAAATCAAAAGATGTATCTCCACAGTAATGTTATCCTTCAGTTGATCTATGACCCAACTACTAGCCTCGTTCCCAGGCCTTCCACACCTCCAGCTTTTGATCGCTTGCAGTATGCAATAACAGAGGGGGAAGGCCTGGGGAATCTTCTCACGTGATACGTGGCACAGCTGACGTCACGGAGTCTAGACGCAATGGCTTATTTACATTCCCATCCACAGCTACAGAGAAGCTAGAAAACTGAAACAGGTTTCAGAGGAGAGGTAGGTCCCACCTGTAAAACATATCCAGGTTCGAAGCAAAACTGCTGAGGGATAGCTGTGACACAAGAGGTGAAACTCCAAATAGTGCCGTCTTTTCACTCCACGAGAAGATTGCGTCATAGCTGGGCATTTTCACGTTTGCCACTCGGCAGCCCTTTGGAGTCATGGCTTGTAGCCTGGGTAACTCGGTGTAGCTCTCAGTTGGCGCTTGTCCCATCTTCGTACCTAGCGCAGAATGCAAGATAGGTCTCGTACATGACTCTGACTGTTGATCTGAGGCGTGACGACATATGACGGTCGTGCCTACAGTCCCGAAGTGGTTTTCAAAGAATGTATTTGATTGGTCAACATGATCACATGATAATGATGTAATAGTAAATAAAACCCGGCCCATGTCAGCGGCGCTGGTGGTGGATATTAAACTCTCTTGTCAACAACGTCAACAGCAGCAACTCTTGTCAACTCTGTCGACATGTCAATAGCGTCAACTCCGTCAACAGCGTCAACTCTGTCAACAGTGGCCACTCTTGTCAACAGCGTCAACTCTGTCAACAGTTGCTACTCTTGTCAACTCTGTCAACAGCGTCAACTGTCAACTCCGTCACTCTGTCAACAGCGTCAACTCTGTCAACAGTGGCTACTCTTGTCAACTCTGTCAACAGCGTCAACTGTCAACTCCGTCACTCCGTCAACTCTGTCAACAGTGTCAACTCCGCCAACTCCGCCAACTCCGTCAACTGTCAACTCTGTCAACTGTCAACTCTCAACTCCGTCCGAACTCTGTCAACAGTGACAACGTTCACGCTGCCAACTCCGTCAATTCTGTAAACTCCGTCACTTCTGTAAACTCCGTCAACTCTGTAAACTCCGTCAACTCTTGTCAACTCCGGCTCTGTCAACAGCGCCAACTTTGTCAACCGTCTGTCAACTATGAACTACATCAAGTCATATACTGAGACTAAACGAACCTTGATAGGGGCAGGTGAGGTGCTTAAAGTGTGTACTTCCTGCCGCGGACCAATATCCACGTCGGTAATGCGTATTAAAGTAATAACTATTAGGCTGGCTTGAAGTTGCAGCACAGCAATATAGGAAACTGTTGTGACAGGTTCAGGTTACCTTTAAACTTTTCAGTAGTTGCAAAGCTATATACCATTATATTATACTACAATCCTTGATAATACTCCATGCGGCATGCATGACATTTACAAAGCAGACTGACCAACAAGGCTGTCTGTACATGGCTCTTGATATATTATACGTACAGTGTATGTGTTCATTCCCACACAAGTGTGCCATGCCCAAATAGGCCGAAACAGACTGACCAAGAAGGCTGTCCGTACATGGCTCTCGTTATTCCCACACAGCCCCCAACTCGTTGGAAACAGCTTCAAGATTCTACCCAACACTCATTTACAAAATAATGACCATGGTCATTATTTGCATGGGGTGACAGAAGAGGCTGCTTTGAGAGTCCAAAACACCGACACACACCAAAGGTTTAAGACTGTCAATTGCATTGTTAATTATATGTAGCTATCAAGAATTTACAGCAACTTAGAATTATTGTCTCTTTATTATACTACACAGGTGATTAATCTACCAGAGTTGAGCGATGCGCATTCGCAACCGGTTCCAACCTCAGAGCACATCATAGAAGAACACAGTCATGCAAAAACAATGGTGCATCCACTGACTGAGACATTTGATCGATACATTGTTGGCGACCGTTTTCATGACAGCACCAAAACATCGGGTTACAAGCGAGAGAGTTGTAAGTTTCATAACATGAAGTTATGTCCTGAGCTGCTGCGGTTTCAATCTGTAACATCAGAAGTTATTAATTCCCGGATAAAATCAGTCAGACTGAAATCGAGCTCCCAACAAAACTTGACACACTACTTCTTTTACAATCGTCTGATGGACCATTGGCACAGTATCGCCATTCTTTCAAAGCAACTAAAACACATGCAAAGCAAAGCAAAAGATGGAGAAATCATTGTCAGGGACAAGATACACAGATTCGTGTACACCTGCTCGAACTGCAGGGAGGACACACAAGTCTCTCCTGTTCTCAATCCTTGCCAATGGAATTCGAACAATGACTACATAGATACTATAGACATCCTATGGATGCATGCAGACGTTTCATTGACAGTAGTGGTTATGTACTGAATAAAACAACTGTAATTGAACCAATTAAGCGAGTGGGGCTGCAAGCATTCACACTGATGGAGCTGGAGATCAGTGAGGATTACCAGATATACTATTTAAACTTTCAGAACGGAGGAGGAGGTACAGGTACATGCAACAACACTCTTCTTGATCTTTTAGCGTGTTCGTATACAATCAAAGTATTTCTCATGTGCCACATGAATTACGTAATGCATGCATGCATGAGGATAGCATTGAGTAGCCAATGCATGATATAATAAATAAGCATAGCTAGCTACATAATGTCAAGTTGAATACATCTCACAGTGTTACATCGCCTCCTTCCTCTTTGTTCACTGGGGGTGATGTGCGTTATTCACTCCACTCATGTTGCTGTGGCAAATCAGGGAGTTCATCCCAGGCCATGCACAGTAGTCACCATCAGGGAGATAACGTCGGCCTGAGCACTGCTGTAGACATCTCGGGACTTGTCCAGGGCCTTTTCAATTGGCAATAAAAACCCGCAGCACACTTGCACACTGGTGTCTGGTGCACTTGGATAGAGGAACACCTTCACTGCAGTGACATTGGGATGGTTCTGCTGAGCCGGTAATCCAGTAAAGTCCATGCCATGGCTCTGCCTCTTCGTGTGGGAGCCGCATCACCCACCCAATCTCTCCTAACTGGTAATCCACGGGCTTTGACTTCAGTTCTTGCCATACTGCCTCTTGTAACGTTTCTGGGCAGCACGAACATTGGAGACAACAAGCTCACGCCAGATCAGGCTTCCCGATAATTGTCCGTGGGATCCATGAACTCTGGGGGCAACAGTGCTGCTTCAGTTGGTGATCTGAGTTGCACTCTGAACGGCAGGAAAGAACCAGGTGTTTCCAGTCGAAGATCAACCAGGCCCACTGTATCTGCTTGCCACTGACTCTGAGCTCAGGCGTTTGCTAATGGAGCTCACAGGAGAACTCCTAGAAAGTGGCAACCTATGCAAAATCAGAGCAGCAAGAAAGGTCGGTATCAATATCGGTCCGGACAATGAGCAGGTTTGGGTTTTCTCTCCTAATTCTGTGGTCAGCACAGATGGGAGGCGATACGTCTCCAGTGATGTGGCTTGAAAAACCAATGAACACCACCAACATCCTGATCAATGGTTCTCTCTCCTGTTCGATCGAAACACCACTAGACAATGGTGAAGCCTTCAGAGATCTCTGCTATGAGATTCAATGCTTCATGCCAGAAAATGTCCTACCCACCCTAGCAACCATGTCCGCCTGTGTTACGGCAGCCAGCTACCAGCAAGTGATTGCAAGCTGTGGCTGTACTGGTGTACCACTCCTTTATGGTGTCCCAGGAAGCTGCAAATCAGAAGCCCTGAAGTGTGGGCTTGCTCTATTCGGGGCGCAAAAGAGCCATCCGTACAATTCCCAGACAACACCGTCATTCCTGTTTCAAGTGCTGACCCAGACGACTATTCCAATTGGAATAGACGATATAAGTGAAAAGGCGCAAGAAACGTGGGAGGAGCTCGTAGTAGATCTGTACAACAACATACCATGTGGCACTCGATCGTACCAGATTGAAAACTTCAGTGGAATGCCAGTGCTCACGTTCAATTGGAGGTTTGGAAGTAACCAGCAGCGGGCGTACACATGCCTCATCCCTATCACTTTCTGTGAACACACATATGAGCCGGATACCACAAAGCACTATATGAAGCTTGACCAGGCTCGCCAAAGAGTTGCAAGATCGGTGGAGAAGATCATTCACATTTGTACCACTTTTGGAACAGAGGAAGCGAAACAACGACATTTTCCCACAAGTCAGCCAGATCTTTTGCAACTCCCATGTTCGCTTCAAGACCACTTTCACAGCCTTCACATACTTCTTCTTGGAGGTATGCGGTGTATAAGCCTAGTTAATGTTATACAGCATATGGTATTGGTTTTACCTACAGCTGGCAAATCTCTGTGGTGACCTTGTCACTGAGGATCAGTGCTGGGATTACCTTGCAACCCATGTGGCTCCACTGACCATCTCTCAGAAGGATTTGGGACTGCAAGTCCCTCCAGTTGAAGTGGGAGTGATGCAGCACTTCCTTGAGGAGGTTGCAACACGTGCCTCTTCAATTGCACGACACAAGGTAAGTACAAAAGAACTGTTTCATGCTGTTACCATCTATAGTAATTAATAATCAAACCAGCTGCTTCAGAGTGTTGCAGTGGACCTTGAAACCCGCACACGCCTGGGACTGTGCACTGCTGTGTGTGTGAAAGATGTTCTGGTACTTCTTTTTGAAGATGGCATGGGCCAACATTCACTCACCAAATCCAAAATTGAGGCTGAGATGCTGAGCAGTTCGTACTGCAGCAGGTCTCGGCAAAAGTTCCTAGATCCCAAGTCTACAGACAATACCATCAGTGAGGGGTGTGGGTGGGAACCAGACCACACAGCGCTGCATCATCATTCAGCAGTCAAAGCTTGGCGAAGACCAGATCAGCTTGATATGTCAAGGTATTATGCATGTGTCCACCGCCAATAATACATGGAAGCATCCGTTTCCGTGTATCATTGTCAATGCTATTGTTCACGGGTTAGTTAGCTATACGATCCAATGCAGTAGCTAGTACGTTGCCTGATTGCGTGGTGCAAGTTGACTATTATTCTTGCATGATAACTAGATTTCTCAGCCTCAGCAAGGTATATACCTCCAATTCTATAATTGTGTTCTTGGATTCTCCAGCACTTAATGAACAAGAACAACCTATGGATGAAGATGATCAGCTGCAGAATGAAGGCACATTTACAAGTGCTACATGTAGCTCACAGCTGTCCCATCCAACTGTCCCTGATACAGACTCGGCAAGCAAAAGGCCTAGAGTGAAAGCATACTACATGTACAAACAAGGTCTACAGTATTATTATTATCCCATTGTCCCATATTCATAATATACATATGAAAACAATATTACCATTCTCCTATTTCGTGTCATCACACCATGCATCCAACTTTACAGTTATTACTGTGATTTGATGGTGGTCAGGAGATTGAATTGGTACCATTGCATGCAGAGAGAGCTACATTCGTACAGACATCATTAATTGCTGGTTACACCTGTACAACATACAGGGTTTCATACAGAGGATTCCCCCCCCCCCCCCCAAAAAAAAACAGAAGACAATAATATTATATTAAACTGGTTGGACATGCAGCAGTATAAGCAGTGGCGGATCTAAGGGGGGGGGGGGGGGGGGGGGGGGTGGGCACCGGGGGCCGGTGCCCCCCCTTTTGCTTCTTCATCACTTTATTTTCCTCCTTACTAACTTGCTGCCGCTACGTTGCAACTCCTGGCCTGGCCTCCTCAGCTCACAATATCATGCGTTGCCTGAAACCGAACTGCTTGGGAACAAGACCACCATCTAGTATACCCCTCCGTGTACGTACGTATTACGTTCGTGAGCGAAATTTGAGCATGGAAGAAGCTCATGGCGGCCCTGGGACCTGCAATCCTCGTACATCTGGAACTTGCAGTGCAAAGCGTGAAGGTGCCACGAGAGCCCATCCTGAGAAGTGAAAAATGAAGGCGAAAAAAATTTCCACGCTTCGCGCGGACTGATCAACACTACGCGCCTCTATGCACTACCTCCGGCAGCGTTTAATATATGGTGCCCCCCCTTTCATAAATCCTGTATCCGCCCCTGATAAGTAGTGAGGCAGGTAGTCTAATACGTACCCAGATCTGAACATGTCAAAACATGCCAGTTGGTCACAACCCTGTGTATGATATGACGTGCCGAGGGAATGGGAGGGGGTGGGGCTTGCATGGGTTGCCATGTGTCCCCCCCCCCCCCCCCCCCCCCAGCAAAAAATCCTGTATGAAACCCTGACATATCGCCACTACTGCAGATAAATCATCCATGCATATCATATTTATGCGTTCAGGATGCATACATTGAGAGTCACTGGGCAGACTTGACTGAGTTGGCAGATATGGCCAAATTGACAGACTTAACGATGTTGACAAGTGTTGTCACTGTTGACGGAGTTGATGTTGTTGACGGAGTGGGCAGAGTTGTCAGAGTCGACAGAGTTGACGGAGTTGACAGAGTTGGTGGAGTTGACAGAGTTGGCAGAGGTGACGGAGTTGACAGAGTTGGTGGAGTTGACGGAGTTGGTGGAGTTGACAGAGCTGACGGAGTTGACAGAGTTGGTGGAGTTGACAGAGTTGGCGGAGTTGACAGAGTTGGCGGAGTTGATGGAGTTGGCGGAGTTGACGGAGTTGGCGGAGTTGACGGAGTTGGCGGAGTTGACGGAGTTGGCAGAGTTGCCGGAGTTGTCACTGTTGACAGAGTTGCCGCAGTTGTTGCTGTTGCCGCAGTTGTCAGAGTTGCCGCAGTTGTCAGAGTTGCTGCAGTTGTCAAGAGTTGCCGCAGTTGTCGCTGTTGCCGCAGTTGTCAGAGTTGCCGCAGTTGTCGCTGTTGACCAAGTTGCTGACAATTCACTATTCACTAATTTGTACACGTGATCCAACCAATCAAATCCTTGTTTTGAAATATGGTCATATGACCACATTTTGGACGATTTAGCCAATCACAACCACAAGAGGGTGCACCACTCGATACGACGACCTGAGAACACAACAGGCAGCCTATTCTCATCACTAGTCCCTTATGCCCAGGCTTTTACTGCACCTCCTATTGATCACTGCTTGCAGTACATGTATGCAAAAATTGTAGGTGTAGGCAGGGAGTGGGGTGGGGAAGGGGGGGGGGATCTTGGATTCTGCTTGAAAATGTCATGCTCTCCCCACTCTGAGAAGTTTAAGCTCAATGATATGCCTGCCTCGAAACTTCACGATTAGTATGTCCATGCAATCCCTTCTACCAGCTCACTGCCTGTAATATCTCTGGGACTAGTCAGCAAGGGGACGGGAGGGACTAGAAATACACTGTCATTCACATCCCACCATAGTGGTGGTCATGCATATCAATACATCTGCAGCTCAGGATGCGAATGAGGTTAAAAGCATTGGTACATCTGCAGTACATGTACCATGTGAGTGATCCGTCGGACAGGGACTGGTACCCAATGCCGGCTGCCAGCGTGCAGCACTCGGAGAGGAGACTGACAAAGTAGTGGCTGTACCGGAAAGAGGTAGCTGCGGAGTATGCTGCAAACCACCTGATGTGAGTGTGTGGGATGTGTGTGTGGGTAGTGGGACAGTACATTTGTACGTGGGATGGTGTGAAGTTGTGTGTGGGTAGGTGGAAAGTGGGATGGCATGAAATTGTGTGTGGGTAGGTGGAAAGTGGTGTGAAGTTGTGTGTGGGTAGGTGGAAAGTGGGATCGGATGGTGTGAAGTTGTGAGTGGGTAGGTGGACAATGGGATCAGATGGTGTGAAGTTGTGTGTGGGTAGGTGGACAGTGGGATGGCGTGAAGTTGTGTGTGGGTAGGTGGACAGTGGGATGGTGTGAAGTTGTGTGTGGGTAGGTGGACAGTGGGATGGCGTGAAGTTGTGTGTGGGTAGGTGGACAGTGGGATGGTGTGAAGTTGTGTGTGGGTAGGTGGACAGTGGGATGGCGTGAAGTTGTGTGTGGGTAGGTGTAAAGTGGGATGGTGTGAAGTTGTGTGTGGGTAGGTGGACAGTGGGATGGTGTGAAGTTGTGTGTTGATTGGTTTGAAGGGCTCAAAGTCGATGTTCACTTTCTTCTCCTTGCCTTCATCAGTGACAATCGTACCACAGTAGATCACCAGGCCATTGTGCGGTACCTTTGAGTACAGCTTCAACCGCTGCTGTACAGATGTGATGGCCCCTAGTACTGAGAGTCTGTTTACGCGACTCTTGATGTTTGAGGCAGTACCAAACTCGTCAGCCAACATCTTGGACACTTGAGAGATCTGGTCTTTCGGCGGTATGATGAGGGAAATCATGCTCGTACCGTTGCCCCTAGCAGCCTCCAAGCTCTTAATCAGTTTCTTGACCTTCCACATTTGAACATTGCGGTCAGCTGCCTCATCCGCCGACCCCGCGGCAGCTGCTGTTGCCATTTCAACCCTGTGGTGAGAAATTAAGAAGGACAAACGTGAGGGAGAATCAAGTAACAAAATAAATTACACATTGAGTGTGTGAGGAGGGTGGAGGGGGGATAGCCTCGTTCCCAGGCCCTCTCCTCAAAATACACGGGGAGGAGAGAGCCTGGTAACATTTGCAAGAAAAGCTGTCAACTTCCGGCGCGCCATCATCCATGTGATAAACATAGGACACTCCTACTTTTGTGGTAAATATCGTGTGAGTTACAAATCAGTCATCAGTGTCATTACCCCGCGCGCGCATGCGCGAAGCGGGGTTAAGCAATCGGTTTTGTCTGTCAGTCAGTCAGTCAGTCAGTCAGTCAGTCAGTCGTCTGTCAGGTGGAAAAAATTGAAATCTCGCCACATAGACCCTCAAAAACCATCAAAATGGAGTCAAACAATAACAAATAGCAAAAAACTGCTCTATGTGTACCTGACTGAAGTCAAGGCGCTCCGTTTCGCTGTATTTCGGCTATTTCCTACTTTTCATAACTATTCATAACATTGGCTCCACCTCTTCGTGACTTCAAGAACAGGACACGCAGTGCATTTTGGAAACTTCATGCTTCGAGATGACCGCTAGGAAACAGTGCTTTCTCACGATCTATGTACTTCACAGACATCATGGCTATTGTTTCGGCTGTTTTTTCCAGCTATTTCCTATTATTCGTAACATTTGGCCCCACCTCTCCAGCTTCACAATATAGTATATACGGTAAGCGGTCACTCCCACACCTTGGATATGGCCATACACGAACACAGTATATGCGATAGCAGCCCTGTTCGCCGTTGCGCATAGGCAGAGATGTCACGTCGATTGTAGCTGCACTGCATGCATCCTGGCCTGATGTTCAGCGCGGGGTATGTGTTCTATGAACACCTCTAGTTCCCAGGCAGCGTTTGACTCACAGTTGAAAGCTATACCGCAGGAAGTTAATTCGACAGCTTCAGCAAGACCGCATAGCGTCCAATCGCGCCTTCTCACTAGTCCGCCTTCTGGACCTACCGGTGTTCCGTATACAGAATACCATTGTAGGACCCAGTGGAAGTCTTTGCTGTAAGCGCTTGTCTGCCCTGGTTCACTCGAGCTCTTACGATTTGAATTTAGCATTTGCGTGACTTCCGGTGTTTGCTGTAAGCGCTTGTCTGCCCTGGTTCACTCGAGCTCTTACGATTTGAATTTAGCATTCGCGTGACTTCCGGTGTTTCATTCTGGCCTAAAAATTGCAAGGACTCCGGAAACCTCTGTAAACTGAAAATTTGGACCCTCTCCAAGGCCCCACCCACACTCAGACCACATCATCAATACACACACTCTGCAGGCCAAAAACCTGCGTATGGATTTACCATGTGTTCTCCTCAGCTGCAGGCAAACAGATTAACCCTAAGCACCTCACTAAAAGGGTATTCAATATAGTGAAGTGGCACCAACACTCCTGGTAGGGCTAAGCAAACTCAAAGAATACTCATGCCTTGCATCAGGGATACTACAGTGGACTCAGATGTGGAGGAGGAAGGGTCTGGGCACGTGCCTGCCATACTATAATTGGTCCCCCCGGACTGTCCACGGCAGAATAATTGGTCCCCCTTGGGACCATCCATGGTGCTGTAAGCAGTCCCCCCTTGCCGTAATTGGTCCCACTAGTTGTTCACTAGCCCAAGTCACAGATATTCACTGGAGGGTCAACTATGAAGCGAGGAAGCATGAACAGACACGAATGAAGAGTCTGCACCGTCCATCAGGAGGCCATGTAGTCCAAGTTATAGTATCAGGAGCCCATAACGCTCCTGATCGTATTTATAAGTCACGCATGCATGATAGCTACTCGTACTTGTTCCCACACGGTTTAGCTCAGAGTATGCAACCAAGATAATACACTTATACATTAAGCTGCAAAACCATTCTTTCATAGTCTGTGTAGCCTCTATAATATACTGATCTTTGTTGGAGGTTGGTATTCGTCACTTAATCTCGTTGTCAGACCCAAACGACCGCCCAATGTGGATCATTTGGTATATCACTCATGGGGAAGGAGGGCCTGATTTCTTCTCAACTTGAACAGCCAAGCTGGACAACCTTACCTGTACGTAACCCGCCAAGCGCTCGTCACAGATCATGCATCTATGGGTGGCAGGGTTTCATTTAGAAATTTTCCCAAGAGGGGGAGAAATTAAGGTTCAATGAACTTTGGGGGGGCATAAGTGGCATGTGTTACTACACTTTACAGGGGGGGTCTGGGGGGCCTCCCCCAGGAAAATTTTGGAATTTAGATCCTCTGAGATTGATTCTGACACAATTTAGGGTCAAAATTCACAATCAAAACACATGTACACATACAGTATGAAAGTAGCTGCTGTTTGACAGGACCTTGCTTATTTATTTTCATGACACTTACAAAAGGGAATGGGGGGAGGGAGGGAAGGGACAAAGGTGGGATGTGTTACTAAAGGGGGGTCTGGGGGTCCTCCCCCAGAAAAAAAATTGGAATTTAGATCCTCTGAGATTGATTCTGATGCAATTTGAGGGGCAAAAATCACATTTTATTACTAACCATAAACAGACCTACATATGCACGTTACAAGAACTGTAATCTGAATGGCTTGTGCCATTGCCTATTTCATTTCACAGTACTGTATAATAGGGAATGTGAAAATGCCAAGGGGGGGCAAAGAGATTCCAAGGGGGGGCGAATGCCCCCCCCCCCCCCCCCCCCCGCCCCCCCCTAAATGAAACCCTGCAAGAGCCGGTGGAAGCAATTTGGGATTGGTAGGGCAAAATGTTCACTGCTGAAGGCAGTGTGTAGAGGCGCATAGCGTGATCTGTATTCCGCGCGAAGCGCAAAAAAAAAATTTCAGGGTCATTTTTCAGCTGCCTGGATGGGCTTTCGTAGCACCTTCGTGCTTTGCACTGCACTGCCACTGCTCTCTAGTTTCCGTGCAATCCGTGACCATCTCACTCTCGACGTGGAAAGGAAATGTACGCTGCGCTGCTGTTATTTCACTTCCTCCTGGCTCCACCCCTTTCTAAATCGCCGCCACGTAGTTAGCACGAACCAGTTTGTTGTTCGCAAAGTTAACCATCGTATATTGTACTCAACAAGCGCCCGGATAATGTGTCCTCCAGACACTTCAAGTTTTGCTTCAATGCAACTGGACTCGTAAACAGACTTTCTCTCAAGCCTGGTCCCCAGTACGTTGCTATGTATCCATGGAGGAGGACGCTCAGTGCCGCCTGACATGATGTTGGCAAGTATACTGCAGCTTGTCAAAACATTGGTCCGGCAGTTGCCGGGTCTGCCGGACCTGTTCCGCCGCCCCTGCTGCCCAAACACTAACGATCAGAATGATGAAACAAATGAATTCAGCAGACTGTGCATGGTGACCTGTCCATTATTTGCTTATGCTTACAACATTTGTAGTGGGAACAATCCATGTGAGATCGTTTATGATTACACATCCATCAGTTGCTTGGAGAATTGGCAGTTCTCACACTATCCTGTATTGCATGGGAAGTAGGGTACCACAGCTGCATGTGTATGTTTGTTTGATCAAATCTCCGCCTTAACATGTAGTGCGTATAAGTGTTTGACCTGGTTGTGGCTAATTGAGTCGTACATGTTCCTTCTCTCTTCAGAGGAAGCCCTGCCTGGTGGAGGATGCCCTGCCTGGTGGAGGACGCCACCAAGATCACCTGCTGGTGGCTGAATAGCTATATAGGTAAGTGGATGTGTGGGTGTGTGGGATGAGAGTGTGTGGGGTGTGGGGTGTGGGTGAGGGTGGGTATGCAGAGGGAGAGAGTGAACATGACGGTGATGCCAAGACCCCCTTGGGGAAGAGAAAGCATGAAACTGACTATGCTTTCTTCCCCACCCCTGTGAGAAGGAAGATTCTTGCGGAAGACCCTACCAGCACTGTTGGGTTTGTGGGTGATACATCCCACATTCGCTCATTTGTTGACCAGGTGAACTCCACAAGCAAGTGCAGTACACCTGGTTGCAGCGGGGGCTTGAAAGTTGTTAAAGTGAAAGCTCTAGGTCAACGAAAAAGAATTTTATGCCACCCTTGAGCTTATGTACCCGCACTGCAAAGCAATCCTAGATGGCATGATTGAAGAGGCCAAGGATGAAATGAAGGCCATGGATCCCAATAAACTTGGCAGTTGAGAGCGTGCAGTGACCTGTGGCGATGCTGCTTGGCTGACTAGGGGGTATCACAGCCAAAACTGCACTTTTCATGTTCGCAACTACATCAATGGTGCAGTGCTGTATTACAAGCATCTCTGCCAAAGGGGTAAAGATGAGGTCATAGGCCTATACAAGGTAGCCTCGGTCCCAGGCTCTCTCCTCTAAAAACGGGGGGAGGAGAGAGCCTGGTAACATTCGCGTGAAAAGCTGTCGACTTCCAGCGCGTCATCAGCCATGTGATAAACGAAGGACACTCCTACTTTTGTGGTAAATGTCGCGTGAGTTACAAATCAGTCACGCGCTATTGAAAATATTGCTCTTCGTTTTCAAGGCATCCCTGGCTTCACAGAAGTCCGAGACAATTCTACAGCTAGCCAGGAGAGCTCACCTTGTGAACCGTCGATCCTGTAAGCGGCGACAAACGACAAACGAGCTGGTCCGGCAAACAACCCGCAGTGAACAGCGAGATCAGACCAGTGGCCCTCTCGCACACCCTGTCAATTGCCTTTCGCCAATCATTGAGAGGTACTCTGTCCCGGAGCGTTCAGTTCTGAGTCTACAATTCGTGCATTAGCACGGCAGTGAAGGTAAATGCCTACAAAATGTTCACGTGTTCACGTGGTTTTGTTCTGCAATCTGTCTGCAATCTGATTGGGTCCGCCAGATCCAGGCGCCGGAAGTCGACAGCTTTTCATGCGAATGTTACCAGGCTCTCTCCTCCCCCCGTTTTTAGAGGAGAGAGCCTGGGACCGAGGCTATATACAAGGGGACTTCAAAGGCTGCCGAAGGCTTTGGTGCTTCCATTGTCTTTGAACAGGCTAAGAAGGAAGGTATTGTGGCCTGTTAGGGCCATTCCAATCCTCACATTTCTTACTTTGAAAGTTGCTCACTTCGAAAGTTGCTCACTTCGAAAGTTGATCATATCTGATGCGCATGTGCACGACGTCACCGAATACCGTTGTATATTCATGGTGGAGAAGTTGTCTAGGTGTAGAGCTACCAGAGAATGCTACCACCATCGTCGCCTGCTCAACTGCGTGGAATACCCCGAGAACAGTTGATACACTACTATTTTATGGAAGGATAAACATACCGTCTGATATATAAGGCCTAACCACTGCAGTGCTTCTTGTCCCTGGAATACCTGACGAACTGTTCTTCATGCCTGTACTTGGAGGTATGGGTGGTGACGTCTCATATGAACAAATCATGATCAGCATTTTTCACGCCATTGTTTTGTGCGGAGTGTACTTCCAAGTTTCACTACATCTGGTGTCTTATGATAGGTGCTGTCCATCAAGGATATCCTGTTGACCCTGGGGACATCATGTATGTGGAACAGTTAACATGCAAATGAAGAACTGAAAAAATGGGGTAGGCTGGGAACGAGGCTACCTGAAGTGCAGTTGCATGTCTTCCAAGGGCTCCCCAGGGAATGCAACTGCACGAAGGTACAATCCCATACACCTCATGGTACAACCTTGGGTTGTTATTGTATTTTCAGTTTTTAGAGAAACCTACAGTAGCGGTCAAAATGAAGTTTACGTTCCGTGATCGTACAATGATAGTTCTACGATCGTTCTACGGTCCGTTCCGTTATTCCGCAGACATCGAACAAAGACCACCAGGGAGAGAGGTCTAAAACATAACCCAGGTAGAACAGCGTCGGACATAGGCTGCATCCGTTGTAAGCGTTAAACGTTTTATCACGCTTGCGTACCGTAAAAACGATGCAATAAACGCTGACGTAATAATAATTTAACACCGTTTTCTGAACCGTTTTCGCACCGTAGAACGATCGTTGCACGATTGCTCTACGATTACGGAACGTAAACTTTATTTTGACCGCAACTGTACCTTGGATGTGTACCTACCATACCCTGGCTTCTAGTATAGTTACACCCTCCCGGCCAACCAGATTGCAGTATTGCTATGCAACAGTGGGCTTCCAATGTTCTTCTGGAGCACGTTGCATATTAGACAGGGCACTCTCAATGGGAAATTTAGTGTGGGGTGCACTGGAAAATCATGGTCCCTATAGGTGGGATTTAGCGTACCCCCACGCTAAATCCTATATATATGGGCGGGACGATACAAATAGCGGTATGGTGTCCACTAATTACAAGTGAACTCCCTTCCCTCCTTCCTCTCCCACCTCCTTCCATAGGTTGCATACTGCAAGCGATCAAAACTGGCGGTAGGAATGGCCTGGGAACGAGGCTAGCATTTCATCAGGTGGGTCAGACTACGATTGAATATCGACATTCTCATCTGTAGGCACATCATGCGAAATGTACGGCTTTCTTAGCTATGGTGACTGAAGGTATGCTTTAGAGTGAGCTACTCAAAACAGTATGAGCGACCAGAATCACAATGATGTGGAAGTAGGGCCCATAGTACCACTTCTTCAGCTTGTGCCAACAGTAAGTCATGCTAAAATGACAGGATACGAGTTGGAGGGATGGTAGTATGGAAATAGTGCACATTCTCGCTGTGGTAATTGGGGGGAAAGCAGCATTGAAAGGGGTTAGCCCAGGAGCGCAAGTGCATCCCACTCCCCCTATTCTACTGATGATTCCACTCCCATTCTACTGATAATTGTACTCCTAGTTCCATTCTACTGTTGATTCTAGTCCCATTCTACTGATGGGCTGCGCCCACTACCCACCCACCTTGGTACACACATCAAGCGATGAGTTGGCTACACCCACACCAACTTTTGTTATCTCAACTCTAATGTGGGCCAGTAACGAGCATCACTAATACACCCACCCTGCATGGTCCCCCACCTAAGAGCAGGACTTCACTATGCGTACAAAGCCCATTACACGACACTGTTTTGCCTCCCCGTACCTGACAGGCGTGCATCATCCCGTCCCGTTTCCGTCCCAAATTTGGTGTGCACACATGGAAATAAGCCAACCAACATTACACAAAGGACTCCAACATTCTTTACACCTAAGGCTTGCAAGTAGAATTCCAACTCTGGTGTGCATAGCTCAGAAGGTGTCGAGTAACAAGCTTACCCTATGTAGCAAGGTCCTTCTCTTATAAGTGGGTAGGGACCAGGGACCAGGGACCCCCCCCCCCCCCCCCCCCCCCCCCCAAGGAAATTTAGGTGCTGAAAGGCTACCTCCTTTGACTATGACGAACATTTCTGCACACAATCAAACAATGTAAGTTGATGGCGGCTCGGCCATCTCGCCATGGTATCTACACCCCCTTGAGGATTTGAATCTCTGCGCCGCTTCTTGCAGGATCTGAATGCGCTTGTCACTCTTTGCCTTTCCGTCTGTCGGCTTTATACCAGAATGATCTGATACCTCTGGATCAATTTGGAATTGGCTGAGAACAGCACATACCATTTCACTCGTCTGTAGTTGACCTCTCTTGTTAGTAACATGTTTGGAATATCGAACTTTCAGATGTGTATGTGTTGTTGCCAGTACATAAGCATGGATATCACTATCACCCAGCTCTAATTCCAGCTAAGAAGTTAGTTAGCCTTGATTCCTCCTTCCCCACACCCACATTCACACATGAACACAGATGTATGTGCACACACATGTACAGCGGTTTGCATCAAACTTGCAATTTTGGAACTCGTCATCCGTCTAAGTGCGCATGCGCACATTTCACCACAAATTCCGGAATATGGCCGGTACGTCGTATGAGCCTTGTAGGACTAGCGCTTACAGTGAGGCTCATACGACGTCGCTAGTCCTACAAGGCTCATACGATGTACCGGCCATATTCTGGGCTAAATGAATTTGTTGTGAAATGTGCACAATGCGCACTTAGACGGATGACGACTTCCAAAATTGCAAGTTTGGTGCAAACCGCTGTATACATACCACTGCCACTACAGATTGCATGCTGCCTTCAGACAGCTGGACAACTGCTGTGAGCAGCCCCTCTCCAGGCTGGATGGAGGGAGTGCCTCCAAGCTGCCGCCATCTTTGACCTCTTTGTACTCCCAGCTCTCCAACACCTGCAATGCTGTCACTGGGGTAAGTTATGTCCCATCATCAGACCCTAGATCCATTCCAAGACCCCAGTCCCATCCCAGACCCCTGATCCATCCTTCTTTGTAGTCTGGGAACGTAACCAAACAAGTTAAGACCTTCATAAGGAATATACAGTGCAGGCTGTATGCTTAGTGTATGCATCAGTTAGCCTCGTTCCCAGGCCTTCTCACCCCAGCGTTTGTCGTTTGCAGTACTAACGCAGGGGAAGGCTGGTAAACTCGGCACGTGCAGTGACGTAGGTGGACGTTTTGTGGACGTATGGAGGAGTGGCACATTCTTTCTTTACAGCGGCTTTCTGGACCCAAGAAACGTCAACAAACTGCCTGATGTCGACCGCTCAGTTTCCCGTGGTGCACTAACTTAGTTGTGTTTTTTCTGTGAAATGTGCCACTCCTCCATACATCCACATAACGTCCACCTATGTCACTGTAGGGGGGGTGGGACAAGGTCTGTGCGCACGTGGTACAATTAACATTCCATCGGTATAGTGCACGATAATATACAAGAAGTATGCGGAACTAGCAGACTAGTAACAGCTCTAGCGCTGACTTATCGCTGGGGTTCGATGGGGTTCGATCGCTTTATTGACTTCCTACCTGATGCTAAACACTTGAGTGCGGCCGACAAGTCTGCATTCGCTGATATTCTCGGTGAATCTGCATGGTCACTTACATAACTGCTCAGTACAGCCACGTAGTAGTGTGTAGTGGCTTATACCCAGTTCGGTCACAGTCTTTGCATGGAGGTTACTCTTCAGGATGCGTTGAAAGCGCAATGCAGCCTTCTTCCACGGAGAAAAGCAGCAGAATGACGTTGCATTACGTCATGCAAAATGACAGTGCACGTGATCTTGTCCTACCCCCCCTGATGTCACTGCATGTGACGAGTTTTACCAGGTCTTCCCCCATGTTAGTGCTGCAAGTGACAAACGCTGGCCTGGGAATGAGGCTAGGCATCAGTAACCACTTTTTTTTTGTCCAGATTGATTATTAGAACTCCATATTATTCGTTAATTCCCATCTCTCTGTCTTCTCTCTTCCCTCATCTCCCAATCCTACCTTTCTCGTATGACCTCTGCACCTCTTGCTTCCTCCCTCCTCCAACTTGACTGTTTCCAGATGTACGTGGTCTCCCAAACCAAGCTAGTGTATTCTCCCGCCTTGTGTCAAGGCTGACCTCTCTCAGCCCCTCTGCTCTCCTCTATGCCCTCTTCCGGGACTGTGAGTCACATGAACACCCACATGTTGATGAGCTCCCCATAGCAGTACTGCAATTCCAGTTTCTTGCCCACTAATGAGAGTATGTAGCTTCCGTGCTAGCCCACAGTGATTTGTAATTTTCAAGTGCAAAGATTGTTTCCATAGGCCAAGCTTATGCACTGGTGCTACATTTTGGAATGGATCTTGGACAAAACCATTGCAAAATTTCTGCCTGCTATACATGTACATACCGTGCCCTCACCTAGCTGCCCACTTCCATACATCTCTGCACACGCTCCCTTCTTCCCACACACAACCAACCCTCCCACTTATCCTATATATAGGATAAGTGGGAGGGTTGGTTGTGTGTGGGAAGAAGGTTGTGTGTGGGTCTTTTGTCGTGAGTCGTGTCAGACTGTGCCCAACGATTTCTTACAGCGAGGCCTTGATCTGTTTCCGGCAAGCGGAGAGGAATGCCTGTGACACAGACTCACTAGAAACTCAGCGGTCAACGGTCAGGTGTAGCTACGTACCCGATAGCCGTGAGGAGTCAAGGCCGGCAAGCGAGGAGTCATCTGATGAGCAACAAACTGGCAAAGACTCACAGTGACCTGCTCCTAAGAAAGTGAAGCCTCGGAGGAAGCTAAAGGCTACTAAATTGAAGACAGAGGAGCGATGGAAAAGCTGGAAAAGAAATTATGTATGCATCCCAGTGAGTGACCATAAAGCAAGGAGCAGTGGAAAGATGTACTACTATATACTAGACAGTAATTTTTTGGTCCTATGAGATGGATATATCCATATCCAACGATCACCCAATACTGATTCATAATAAACTCTCCTTTGTTCACAGCGTCAAACCAGGAGGGTGTATGGGATGCTGCTGGAAGATGACGAATTTCAAGGCTGGAGCATAGCTATAGGACAAGGTACGGTTGTTGAATTCCATTCTAGGATGGGTTACACACGAGTTTGTAGTTATTGTCATAGCAACTGGGCTAACCACCTAAGCACTGGGGTGGGGGGGGTAGTCTCGGTACCAGACAGACTATTCGCGCACGGCGGAATAGTCTGGAAGACTGCCCATACAAGAGTGGTTCTGCGTGCACCCCAAAAGGGGTGCATGATAAGTAGATAAGAACCACAGCGGCTCCATATACGGCACGTTGATTCCAAGGCGTTAAGTATGCTGCTTGCATGTAGTTTACTTAACGCCTTGGAATTAACGTGCCGTTTATGGAAGCGCTGTGGTTTGCAGATTCTTGGTGTCAGAACCACTCTTGTATGGACAGTCTTCCAGACTATTCTGCTGTGCGCGAATAGTCTGGTACCGAGACTGGGGGGGGGGGGGGGGGGGGATCATGTTTGCTGTCATTTTCTATGAAATAATGCAAAGTAGTCCCACCCAGTGGGAGAAGGCTGCATGCTTCGTGCTTTCAATGCGTCCTGAAGAGTATTCTCTTGAACACTCAGTGATTATTTGGGTGAATTTACCTCACATCCAGCAAAACGTTTGAAGACCCAGAAAAGCAGGCCGTACTTCGACGCCTATTAAGGGGCTGGACCCACACTTCCACAGTTGGCCACTGCTGATATAATTGTATCCCAAGCATACTCAGGGACAGTGGGCTATCATGTCCAGAGATCACTGAAATGACATTAGCTGAGACACTACCACTCCCACCTAATCAGACGATATCTGGTGTCAGTATGCATTGCATTTGAATTCATTTGTGATTCAAAATGTGCTAGGTTATCTCTTGTATATATTTGGTGTACATGTGTGCTTGTCACATTTCAATCTGCAGTGCATGATAGTGTTAAGGAAATGGTCATGTGACTTCTGCAGGGCGTTCAACTGGAGGAGGGCGTTAAACTTGACGTGCAGGTGGAGAGCAACTTTCAACTCGATCTAGGGCGAATTGGAGTCTTGTTGAAAAATCACGCAACCCTTCCACAGTTATTAGAGAGGCTGGATATGGAGACACAACGTGATTCAATGTAACCCTTTCAAGAACGTTAGTGCTCACGTTCTGAATATTGGATTTGTCAATCCGAGCAATTGCCACAAGCCCAAGCTTCCATTTCAAGACTGTAATAACAACAAGTGCTGTTGCGGATGTGCGTTTGAGACTACCAACACCATATATGGCGTTTTGGACATGCGGGTTGTCGGTCGATTGAATCTCCCCGGTTGCAACAAGTCTATGGCCAGCCCCCACAGTGTCCTCCTTGTTGATGAGGAAATCCGGGTACCCCCGGAAGCAGTGCTTCTCTCCGTTACGTAGCAGGCAGTATGACACTTCGCTAGTACTACCTGAAATTTCGACTTGATAGTCCAATTGCAAGAGAGATAATATTCGCTGTAGAATTGCGATGACATACTTGGAGCCAGAGTCTGCTTTCAGTTCGAGCGGGGCTCTGATAAGCCATTTTAGCTGCCTCTCTTCCTCGGTGGGGGTCAAGGGATCGCCCACCCTCAGGTGCGCGACACACCCACAACTTGGGTTGTCGCCCCGCAACCGCCTTTTCATGGATTCGTTTAACGAATCGACGTGTATATATCCGTCACAACTCCCCCACATGTTCAGCGTATCCAGGTAGATATGGTTGCCTGCAACTGCAAGGAGCTGCAGCTCCTCCAAGGGTATTGGGTTGTCAGAAGTTGAAATTGGTTCATTTTCTATTAATCCCATTAGTCGCAGAAATGCTTGCTGATTTGATGTATTGGATGCAGCAGCTTGCCCTGTTGCGCTCTCGTCCACCAAGTATACTGAAGATGAGGCATCAGGGAGAGATGGCACCACATACGGGGCCACTCGTTGACCTCTTGGAGATAGAGGAGATTGGGATTTTTTCGAATTCATGGCCTATTACCAGGAGAAAAACAAAAATGAGAGAATGTGAGGGAGAGAGTTTAAAAAATGGAAATGTACCCACTATCCACTTCCTTTGCATAATCACATACCGTAGTCTCTCGAAAATACGCCCATGGGCGATGAATTTAGAATCTGCTCAAAGAGGGGGATGGGCGTATTTTCGAGGACCCCTCTCCCGAAAATAGGCCCACCCTTGACTCGAAAGTAGGCCCACCCAATTCGAAAGTAGGCCCACCCAAGTACATGCGTATACGTGTGCAATACTGCAACAGTCATTCTAGCAAGGCTTAACTACTACTAGTCCCGGAGTTTCTTGGTGAGCAGGAACAATCTCTTCGTGTGAGTAGCTACAGGAACAGCAAACAAGACACAGCAGGACTGCTTGAATGACGTAGAGTGCGCAGACTATCTTCGGGACTTGCCGATTGCTGCTGCTTCCTAGAAATCCGTAGGCGATTGCACACGCGAAGACACAAACATGCAATGCACAGCGCGTGCACGGTCTCACGTCATGCATTCAGTACACAGCTGATTATGCAATGGCATGCAACATAATGAAATTCATTGCAAACAGTACCGTGATAGCCAGCCTTCTTTTCTTAGTCCAACCTCTTTGACAGTGCTTCTTCTGGAGCTATTCAAGTGCTTTCCTGTTGGAGCTAATAGGGTGGGCGTACTTTCGAGTAATAAATGACCCTTTGCAACAACTTGTCCCGAAAAAGGGGGGTGGGCGTATTTTTGAGAGACTACGGTACTTACATATATTCCCAAAGAAAAGCGTGCAAATTTTTTCCAAAATTGCACGGTTGTTGTAGCCCGAGGGATATCAGAAATTGCACACTTATTAATAGGGCTGAGCGATTGTGGATTTTCCAACATCACGATTATTGTATCCATATAATCATGATTAGTATAGGTAATCACATGGGTTTCGAGTGCAATTTGGGAAATAATTGCACGAGCAACAGGCAAAGTAATTGCACGAGCGATAGCGAGTGCAATTTATGACTGTTGTGAGTGCAATTATTCCCAAATGGCACGAGAATACATGTGATTAAATACTAATCATGTACTTCCAGGCATGGCATGGTCGAAAGCAAGCGGCTTGAGCGATTAAAGCCACGCCCCAGCCACAAAAGCGCTCGAAGCGCGAGCGAACTACACGCTACTAGTACCGCTTATCTTATTCGCTCAGAGTACTGACCTGTTCTTCAGTTGTGTAGTGAAGCTTCAGGACGGAAGCGCGGTGTTGCAACTGACACCCCCAGGGTCCCAAAACAGCAGCACAGAGCCTGTGTGCGCATAACAGCCACGAACAGTACGGCTGCAGCGCTACTAGCGCCACCGTTTCTGTGACAACACTTTCGCCACGCCATCGTTCGGTTCTCACAGCGTTTCTTCAGCTCAGGTACAGAAAGCTTAAACAACGCGAGCGCTCACACAGTACAGCCATTTTCAACTGTTGCTAATGAAAACGAGGCGTAGCCATGACGCGACGCCGGTTGCTAGGGCGGAGCTTCACCTGATTGGTTAGCGCGCGCCGCGGCCGCTTCGTAACCGTGCAATTTCTGACAGCCCTCGGGCTACAATAACCGTGCAATTTGGGGAAAAAATTGCACGCTTTTCTATGGGAGTTAATGTATGGCAACTATAATAAGTATGTGATTATCGATTATATCAAGATTTTGCCATTTGAAGGAGACCCATTCAAAATTGCAAGGCCATGGTGGACAGAAGCCATGACGGACAGAAGCCACAGTTGACAGAACCAACCCACAGAAGCCTTGGACAGAAGTGTGTGGTCACACAGTGCTTATGTATTTGTAGTCCTGATTATTGTATTCACAGTCCTGCAGATAATCACGATTAATTGCATAATCGAAATAATCGCTCAGCCCTACTTATTAAGAGGAAGCGGCGTGCGCCAATCAGGTCAAAGCTCCTCCCTAGTAATGAGCATGACGTTATGGCTATGCCATTAGCAATGGTTGAACATGGCTGCTGTTAAGCGCTCGCGTTGATTTCTGTACCTGAGCAGATTCCGAGAAGAAATGCTGTGAGAACTGAATGAAAGCGTGGCGAAAGTGATGAAACAGAACCGTGGCGCTTGTCAGTGTGCCATACTAGCGCTCAAAGCTATAGCGCTAACTGTTCATGGCTGTTATGCGCACATAGCTAGCCTCTGTGGTGTAAAGCTTCTGCTTCATTAATTAGATTATTTACGCGGCACAATTTTTCCCCTACCAGGAGTGTAATTTAAGCATACATGCACATTGTACTATATTTATATTTTTCCTGATTTTTGTGTTACATCTGCCCAGTGTACCATTTGACCCATTTTGTGACATTTGACCCATTTTGTGACATCATTGAGAAATGTCTGGGTCGATGTATGTACCGTAGTGTATACACCCCCTTCAAAAATACGCCGCCCAAGTTCCTGCACAGTGTAGTTTGACTTGTTATAACGACATGCAGAGTGTGGTTTGACTTGTTATAACGCCGCCTGGTGAGCGTCTTCTGGAATATATAAACTACACGTGCGCAACATGTCAGATGCGCGTAATGTAATGTAAATAATGAATGTAACTGTTTGGCTACTTCGAAGGCCCTACAAAGATTCTGACTACACCGTCGTGATCGCTATCACGCCCAAGCGTACAATTTTTGTGTTGAAACTCACCTTGGTGCTGGAGATACGAGCGCTTTTGTCGTGCCGTCGGCCGCCATTGCAGCAACGCTCTCTTCGACTTTACTTGCCAGTACAACTCTTACGAAGGGCCAACAAAGATTCTGCCCACACACCCGTGAACGCTGTTGTTCACTGACGCTTAATTGCCGAAACTCACCGTGCTGGCAAAGTTGTAAGTGCTGTAATAACTTCGTGTCTTCCCTTTGTCCGCCATTGCTAGCGATCGACTGAGCGTGGTACCATGGTACGGTTGCCACGTGGCATGTGCGTTAATTGGAACTAACTGCAATACTTAGCTTGTGCTACAGCGAGTCGCAGCCGGAGTTGCAATGGCTACCAGGAGTGCGGTTGCCCCTCGAAGAGAGATAAAAGAAATTGGCAGATTCGAACCAGGTACAGTCATATGGGTCATGCACTGATAATATAAACAGTGTGGGCAACAGTGAAAGCCTTGATTGTATTCACGCATGTTGATCGGTCACGCCTACCGAACAAGAAATTGACGATGACCGCATGTTAGTTCGACCTCTGCTAAGTAGAAAGCCAATGAGGTGAGGGTGAGTGTGAGTGTGAGTCTTGAAGGCTAGAACAGCGGTTTTATCAAACGGCTACAGGGTAAGCAATGTAATTACCGTAGTGTACGTATTAAGTGCCCAGGGGTCAGGGTCAATAGAATCCCGCTGAACAGGGGGGTGGGCGCTAGATGCGTACTCAGACTACTTAGGATCCGCCCACCCATTCAGCACTGTATAAACAACAAGCGCTGCGGTAAGCTGTGAATACCAATGACCGGCTATGAATATCTAAGTCCATTTTTCACGCATAGAAATTGATCGCGCGTCTTTAAGCTCGCCGTAGTTGACTGTAAATCGGCCTTTTTGAATGCACAACCTCGCCGAGAGGTTAAGAAATGCTGCTCAAAACTTTTGTGATGGGTGGGCCCTTACTACACTGCTTTTGGACCCTGTGCAGGAACTTGAGCCAAAACAGGGGGGTGGGCGGTTGATCCGTGGTGGGCGCTTGATACGTACACTACGGTACTACGCAGTAATTGGCAATGGACGAACGTGATTACCCGAAATCCAGACTGCTGAGCTCAGCACATATGGTAATTTTGCCAAGTGTCACCAGGCCCACTTCTGCGTTTCGCGTGCAGGCCTGGGAACGAGGCTAATACAAAATCATACACATATCCACTTTGAGAATTTATGTGGTTGTACAACTATAGTTTTGGTCACAAACGGGGCTTCCACAATACAAGTCACCAGCTCCAGACATGTTGACGCTATTTAGTACCTCATTCACACCAGTACCTATTGGCTATGGCATATTATGGCAATTTCATTCCCAAAGTGTTTCGCGAATAAAGAAGACCAAGAGCGCATGATCATTGTTTTTTCACGGCGGCGGAGGAAGAGCGTGTGACGGGCAAAAATTTTAAACAGGCAGAATCTCTGGCGTGTACCAAAAATAGCTCCACACATTGGCTTCATTGCGGATATCACACCACTGTATTCGTAGTAAAGTTGCTAGCTAGCTGTAAATGGAAGCGCTCGAAGTGAAGTCTGCGTTCTCACAGCCCTTATCGACACAAATCGACACAAATCGATTCGTTCTGCGTAGCCTGAAAAGTCGAAGATGGGGAGAAACGGCGGATGATTGTTTGCTCCATGAGGGTGGTATTGGCCCAGTTCTGTCTCTGACTGATAGTCAAGATCGACCATTTCGCAGCTGTACCATTTCTCATGCACCCGCAATCTAGCTACGTGACTGGATGTGCAATTTTTAGTGCACACGAAAGATTCTGCTTTCACCAGGGAGAATACAAAGTCACACGCTCTTCCTCCTCTGCCGTGAAAAAACAATGATGTTATCATGCGCTCTTGAGAAGACTTATAGCTGCCATGTAGAACTCACATGGCATGAGCAAATTTTGTTCTAAACAAAAGAGGTCGGACACTTCACATACCTTCTACAACTGACTGTCTCCAAGGGAAATCGCACGATGTCTAAAGAGTTGAGGAGAGAGGCACCATCATTACACACAAAATGCTAACATACAGCAAACAAAAAGATAACAGTTTGCATAACAAGTACCGTGGGACCATCTACAGCAAGGGGGGACCAGGTATGGCTGCGATATTTGGTCCGGGGGGACTAATTATTCTACCGTGGACAGTACGAGGGGGGCCACTTTTCAGGGGGGACTGTCCACGGCGTGACATGCCTACATCCCAAGTTGTCCTCACAGAATGCAATCATGAGTGGTAATTAGTAATCAGCTGCAATATCATGAGTACAATCACAGTCAACCTGCTCGTTGCTCTCCTCGACTTTTGACAGACACTCACGGGTAACACAGTACAGCACAGCGATTGGCTGTGTCTAGTCGCTGGCGACGGTGAAAGCCTGGAGAAAAACCATTTCCCTGACGTCATTCACAATGCTTCTGATTTGTTAGGTCAACATTCCGACCTGGGGACAACTCGAATGTAAGATGGTGCCCAAACCCTTCCTCCTCCCCGCGCGAAGGATCTGGTTCCGAGACTAGTCAGAGACCTTGTTCACCTGGTGTAAGGTTTCATCTAGATAGTGCAGAACAATATTTCTCTACCAGGACTAATGGACATACGCTCACAAATAAAACTGCCACGAATATGCCACCTTACGTAACGGTACACGAATCTAGACTGTAGACATCTACAGTCAAATGATTAGTCTCGGAACCAGACCCTTCGCGCGGGGGAGGAGGAAAGGGTCTGGGCACCATCTTACATTCGAGTTGTCCCCAGGTCGGAATGTTGACCTAACGAATCAGAAGCGTTGATTGCGAATGACGTCAGGGAAATTATTTTTCTCCAGGCTTTCGGTGTCGCCAGCGACTAGACACGGCAAATCGCTGTGCCGTACCGCGTTACCCGCGAGTGTCTGACAAAAGTCGAGAAGAGAAACGAGCAGGTCGACTGTGATCGTACGCGTGATATGGCAGTTGATCGCCAATTACAGCGCATAATTCCATTCCGTGAGGACAACTCGAATGTAGGCACGTGCCCAGACCCTTTCCTCCTCACCCGCGCGAAGGGTCTGGTTCCGAGACTATCAAATGATCTTACAAATAATTTACAGTAAACTCACTGAAACTGACAGAAATTTATGACAAGAACTTCTTCAACAGTAACGGCTCACCACGACTGACAGTAGTATTGGTCTTCCAGGACAGTATTCAACACCAGGAACGATTCGTACAACTCGGATCGATCTTGCCCAACGCCACGTGGTAGTGTAAAATTTTATTACCTCATCGTCTGTTGCCGAGTATTTAGATCGAGACCAAAGCGTAGCGATCTCGTTCCAGTGTGTAACCCTGGTCTGGGAACGAGATCCCTCCCCCCGCCCACCCCGGAAACGAAATGCATCTGATCTGGGAACCAAACGACGTTTCACTCCCAAAGCAGCAAATTATGGAGTTTCTCGACACAGGGAGGAAAATCGTATTCATTGAGCCGTTCTATGGTGGCTCCCACCGGCAGCTGGTGGATGAACTGGTGTGCGAGTTTGGCGGGGAGCTGTTCACCCTGCCCCCCACCAAGTGGCACTGGAGGACGAGGGTGTCCGCCCTGCACTTTGCCATGATCATCCCACCCAATGACAGCTACCAGTGAGCTGACGTGCAAGACTGTAGAATAGTGTGCATTGTTCAGCATATGCATGCAGTGATCTGCTTGTAGTTCATGTGATGTATATGAGCCATGCTATAGCTACATTCATACTCAGGTATTTGCCACTCACCAGGCTGCCACTCAGAAATTGAATCACCAGCCTGATGTAAACAATACGTAGTCTCGTTCCCAGATCCAACACTTGCGGGGTATCACTTGCTGTGCATAGGAAGGAGGTCACAAGCGATCCTCACTGGGGTTGCTTGGGTCTGGGATCCTGGGAACGAAACTGATCAGTACACAGGACACTCTGTAAAGCAGCTTTTATTCATACCAGACCCATGGATACATGCACAATAGTAGGGCTGAGTGATTATGAGATGACCACGCAGACATGCAAAAGGGCTTATGGGTTTTCATGAATTATACTTAGCAGGACTGTGAATACAATAATTAATCAGGACTATGAATACATAAGCAATGGGTAGCCTTGAGACTTGCAAGTCTCCTTCAAACAGGAATTTTTGCATAGAAGTGTAGATATGCGGTCAATCCAACTAGGATGATGTTGTCCCATATACTGTGTTTCCATATCGGTACATATTGTTGTTACCATGCGGGGGGGGGGGGGGGGGGGGGGGGGAGCCTGGGAACGAGGCTAGATAGGCAAACATGTCATAACAGACAGCTGTTGTTGTCGTTATAGGACCTTGTTTGCTAGTAGTGTGCTGAACCTGTGTGAGCTGGTGTCTCTGCGGCCAGACCTTTCCCGCCTTCACAAAGTGCTGTACTTCCACGAGAACCAACTGGTGTATCCAGTGAGGAAGCAGCAGGAGAGAGATTTCCAGTATGGATACAACCAGATCCTCTCATGGTAGGTGCCTTTACTAGTGTGCATATTCCCAATGTTCATGAGCATCTGATGTAGCCTCAATCCCAGGCCCTGCCCAGCTTTTTGTCGCTTACAGTACGGTGAAGCAAGCAACGAAAAACAGGGCGGAGTCTTAGAGCAAGGCTACATCTGATGGCTTAGTAGCTTGTACACATCATTTTTAAGCCCACTTAATGCATGCATGCCTGCTACTTCTGGTTTGTGATGAACTCAGTCCCACTGATGAGGTCCAACTGCACCACCCAAAAGGCTGTTGCAAGCACTGTTTGATTTGCACGATTGTACTGATGTACCCTTGTATTGTACCAGGTGTTCCGAATTTGTAATGTACAACTTTTTGGGGCCAGTCTGAATGCTATTTCAAGCCTACATGCCTGCATATCTCATATTCGATGCGTCACTAAGTCTCATGCTGCATGTCTACCCCTGCCGTTTAGCCTTGTGGCGGATAGAGTTCTGTTCAACTCCCATTTCAACATGAAATCGTTTCTTGACACTATTGACTCCTACTTCCGTCTTATGCCAGACCATCGGCCCAAAGGACTGGCAGAACAGATCAAGCCAAAGTGCTCTGTACTTTTCTTCCCAGTTGAGGTACCACATTCCGTTTGTGTACTAAATTTGGAGCAGAAAGAATATTTAAGAGAAGTTGTGACTGAGGGTCAACGTGACGAATCATTGGATCTGAATAGCAATGCTTCTCGTGTGGAAAGTATGACCTTACAAGTGGATCTTTATCCTGGTAATGTGGTCGACTCTCTGCACACTTTGCAATCGTTCAAAGAGGGTAAAGGTAAAAGCTCAGTGTGTGACAGGTGTTCACTGCATGTAGACTCTAAAAGCACCACTCCTATTGTCCAAGCAATCAACCCTGACTGCGCTGCGGAAATACAATGTGATGTTCTTGAGACGGAAAGTGAAAGTGACAGTAGATCGGGCAGACAGTCCAGTGAAATGCAGGAAGCTCTGGAAGGTTGTACTACACAGACTCAACATGAATTTGATGGGCACCTCCTATGTAGCAGCAGTAAGCCTATGGCATCTCTGGGAGCTGATCTTACGACTAGTCCTCTACACATCCTTTGGCCACACCGATGGTAGGTGTACATGCATGTGTATGTTGTTGTGATTGTGTGTGTGGTTCTGCATGCATGTGCAATGTGTGCATGTGGTCACCAACGCTATACGATATTGACACTTGCAGGGAGCACGATAAAGGCCCGGATGTGTTCTCCTCAGCACTGATGAAGCTTGTTGATGCAGGACTAGAGTTCTGTGTGTCAATTTTGGGAGCACACACCAGTGACATTCCAGGTACATGTATAAAAATATATTTGTTCCAGGTTTAAAGCTGTTAACAAGACACATGTACAAGTCAGTGCATACCTTGCCTTGTACGAATCAGTATGAGCATGCACAGGTTACATTATGGTGATAACGCAAATTCAAGGAAGGTCTATGAACCGGAGAGTGTAAAAGAAATTTATAAAAGGCACAAAGTTTAAGAAAGTTTCTCCTTGTCTTTAAGGCTGTTAGATTTGCCAGAGACAATAAATCCTCATATTAACTGGACTACTGCTTAAAGCAGACTCTGAGAGCAAACTTTCTGGACCTCTTCAAGAAGATTTATGTCTCTCTTGATATGTGGGCCCCACATGGCACAGGCGTATTCTAGATGAGGACGCACAAGGGAACGTATAGCTGAAGTAATGAGGAGGTGTTAGAATGAGCAGCGAATGTTCTGTAGAGTAGGCCGACGTACTATAATGTCTTACTCTTATGAGTGGACCAATTAAGGGATGAATTCAAGAGAACACCAAGATACTTGTAACTCTCCACTTGAGCAAGGTTTTGACTGGTATATATTACACGCTGCCAGAGGCAGTGCATAGGGGTGTGTAGTGTTGATCAGTCCGCGCAAAGCGCGGAAATTTTTGTTTTGCCTTCATTTTTCAGTTATCAGGATGGGCTGTCGTGGCACCTTCGTGCTTTGCACTGCAAGTTCCAGATGTACGAGGATTACAGGACCCGGGCGCCGCCATGTGCTTCTTTCTTCCTCAAATTTCGCTCATGAACATAATACGTACGTACACATAGGGTATACTAGATCGTGGTCTCGTTCCCAAGCCGTTCGGTTTCAGGCAACGCACGGTATTGTGAGCTAAGGAGGCCAGGCCAAGGAGTTGCAACGTAGCGGCATCTAGTTAGTGATGAAGAAGTCAAAGGGGGTGCCACCCCCCCCCCCCCCCCCCCCCCCCCTCCCCAAGATCCGCCACTTGACATACTTCAGGGGCAGAGCGCACTATCCTACGTGAGATGACCAACACTTTACACTTAGTAGCATTCATTGTCAGGCAATTCGCATCAACCCAGTCCGCCACCTTATCTATGTCAAGTTGCAGAGGAATAAAATCTCTTTGGTCATGAATAATACAGTAAAGGAGGAGATTGCCAGCGTATAAGTCCATGAAGGAGCCTAGTGATAGAGGGACTTGTGTGATGCCGTCGAAATAGATTAGGAATAGCAAGGGGCCCAATACCGACCCCAGTGGAACACCTGACACAACTGCTGAACATACGCTATTGAGAACGACCCGTTGTTTGCGGTCCAAAAGATAGTGGCAGATCCATTTTAGTAGAGGCAAGATGTTTCAGTAGAAGGTGTGAGATATGCCTCTCAAGTTTTTTACTCAGTATTGTCAGGAGCGAAATTGGTCTGTAACCACTGGGAGTCCCATTACCAGTGGACTTGGGAATAGCGGTTACATTAGACACTTTCCATGCTGCTGGAATTTGACCTAAATGGATTGAAAGATTGAATAGCATCTTAATGGGCAGAAAAATGCTGGCTGCACAGGACTTGAGCATTCGAGCTGACACTTCATCAGGACCATTAGATTTGTTGACGTTGAGTGAACATAGCATGTCAAATACTATGTCACCAGTACAAAGAAGTTCAGAGGGGCATTGTTCTGGATCAGTGGTGATGTTGTTCCAGTCAACAACATTGAGTGGGAGGGAGGGATGTGTTGAAACAATTGAAACAGAACACGTTCAAGGCATTTGCCTTGTCCGCATATGTAATGATATTAACTCCGTCCACTCTGAGTGATGGGATGCATGGATGACGTGTTGAAATACTTTTTCTTGGAGGAACGCAGAAGTGATGCTACCCTGTTTCTCTAGAACCGATAGTTCTTCCAATGGGCATCCGAATTAGATCTGGTGGCAAGTTTGTTTCATTTCCTAGAAGCTCTTAGAATGGATGAGTTAAACCAGGGGCGATTTCGTTTTGCAGGTATCTGTTTCCTAGGAATGCACTCTTCCATGATATGCAAGAAGCCTGGACGTTTCTCACACCCACTCCATCCGAGGACAGCAGTATTCTACCTGCTACCCAAGATCCACAAACCAAGGAATCCTGGACGACCAATCGTGTCCTTGTGTGAGGGTCCGACTGCCAGAAGATATCCCATTTCGTGGACCACCACCTATGACCTCATGCTGCATCATACCTCACAGACACAACAGCTTCCTGTTGAGTCCTTGAACAATCTACCTGATGACGCCCTCCTGGTAACCCTAGATGTAACATCGCTGTACACTAACATCCCGCACAGTGAAGGTATTGATGCATGCTAAGAAGCTGGGACCCCTGCCTCAGGGAAGAAGAGAGAAAGCAATTGGATCCGCCACCTAAAGTCACTCTCACCAGCAGGACTCAATCTGGAAGCTTTAAAACATCCGCGCAGGCTCAGAACATCGAATCCCCATCACTATTGCCTTCACACTGCACTGATTAGCTGCTGTACCCAATTATGATGTCAAACTCCTGACCAGCATTATTGTTTACACAATGTAATTGATGTGTCCAGATTGTTGTTGTTGTAACCTGCATTACCATGTTCTGTTGTACCCTGCATGACTATAATTATTGTCTGTATGCCTTGAAGAAGACCTACCCAGGTCGAAACGTTGGTTGATTGAAATTATTGCATCTCGGTCACGAACTTTGGCAGATTCTGACTACTCCTACCTACTATGTACTATTGACCTAGTAGTCGAGCTCAGCTAGCCAGTCGTTGTTCGGCACCCTCCCCCCTACTTTACATGCAAGAAGGCTGAGTGCCACAGCCTCCAACAGGCATCAAGATTGCCACTACACTGTAGTGCGGACCACTCAAAGGCATCTAGCAACTCTGCAGCATGATTAAAGTCTGCCTGGCTATAAACCCATACATTTCTAGGAGTAGCAGTAGGTTGGATGGAACCAAGAAATGACAAGACAAGGTAAGATGGATTCCTTTGTGGTCAGAGGCAAGTGGAGGTACAATAGAACAATTATAAAGGTTATGAGGTGCTGACAAAAATGCAAGGTCAATAAGCATGGGCCTACCAGCAGGAGTAGTGTGAGTGGGATGGGGTACAACTTGGGAAAGTAAAAGGAGTCAATAGTTAATTGCAATGAAGGGAACAATGAACAAGTGGGTGATAAAAAGTCAATATTGAATTCTCTTGGGAGAACTAGATTTCTGAACAGGGAAGGTCTGCAACACTCAAGAACTCTGTACAGTTCACATAATTACAGGATCTAGAACCAGAGGAAGGAGGGCAGTACTCTTGGCGGTACCACAAAGCTAGAACCAGAGGAAGGAGGGCGGTACTCTTGGCGGTACCACAAAGCTAAATTAATGGCTGCATGGCAGGATGAATTGTGTGGATGGATGGTGATAACAAGCAACCCAAGACTGCATGGCGCAGTGAGTACAACATCAAAACAATAAGATGGTTCGACAAACAATAAAATGCCCAGGCCATGTCTGTTCCTATCAAGGCGGACAACTGAGTACGTACCTGTCAGGTGCAATTTCCACATCTGAAAATTGACAGGTTTCCGTGATGCACAACACATTCGTTAGCAAGATTGTCCATTTTAGGCAACAAACTATGTGCATTAAAGTACAAGACTGGGAGTACATTATTAGCATGGTGAGAGGCAAACCCTCCACACAATGTGAGACACTCACTTAATTGGCTCCTAAAAAGGACCATTGCCGATTGGGGTGGGGGGAGAGGAGGGATGGGTATTAGGAGGGATGTTGTTTTCTCCTGAAACAAGGTCACCACTGTTGGATGCAGTGGAAGAAGGATGTGTATCAGCAGGAGGTGCAGCTGTGGATTTGGATGTTGAAGTCGCATTCTCTGGTTCATTCGTCAGACCAGAAGGATCTTCTGTCTGGGTGTCACTCGAGCTATCTCTGAACGCAGAAGAGGTTCACGTTTCCAATTGGTGTGCAAGGGTATCTGTTGCCACTTTCCCTCCAGAGTCGTAAGTAGGGCCTCCTCGCCTTGGACGATAAACCATGCACCACTTGCTTTGGCGTTTAGTGACATTCGTCTTGTACTTGCACTTGATAGTTAATTCGGAAGCATTCATATCCGTGAGAGACCTGATGGCATTGGTTACGGCAGATGTTGTGGTGCTTCTCATGATGCCCCATACTTTCCTGGAACCATGCACTAACACTGGTTTTCTCTCTCTGTCTATACGCATGGGATGAGCCAGTAGAAGCACCAGAGCTGACTGGGATGCTTGGCCTGTACTGTACTTCTGGCCAACATGCTGCTTATGCTGGCCACCATCCATGCAGCTTCGTAATCTCAGCATATGAGGGTGCCTGGCTATTCACAGCTGTCTGGAGCTGTCTGGAGCTGTTGATCCTAAATGGATTATTTCACTGCAGTTTCATTTGAGCGTCTACTTCCCAAGCTGGGGAGCAGAGTCATGCACAAAGGACACGTACCCAGGGACCAATACTGGACGGTGCTACAGCAGGCTGATGTGGTGGTCTCTACTGCCGAGCACGAGTTCTTTGGTGTGGCCATGTGAGTGCTTGTGTGTAAGGATTCCGAGCCCATTCAGCTGATGGGGTTAGACACCTGCATGGGTCAAGTATATGGGGTGCATGCTCATGCATGCTACATGTACAGAAGGCCAGCAGCCATATGGGGTGCATGCTCATGCATGCTACATGTACAGAAGGCCAGCAGCCATTCTTAATCATGACTGTACCTGATTGATCATTAGGCTTGAAGCTACCATGTGTGGTTGCTACCCGCTGTGCCCAAACCGACTTGTATACCCAGAAGTGTATCCAGGTATGAGCCACTCAACTTGAGTAGGATAATAATTATCCTTCAGCTCCAACTTGAAGCCATTGATACTTCTATTTTTGTTTTATTCAGCTGAATGCCTGTACAACACTGAGCAGCAGCTATTCAAGAGACTGAGGAGGTTTTGCCAAAGACCACAGCTTGCAAGACGTGCAACTATCAAGGTATGTACAACTGTTAGTGTTTGATCTCTTCACTAGCTGAGTGCCTACCTACTCCCTTCATACCGGGTACAAACTTCCTTATACCGATACGTTCACAGGAATCTGTGGCACAAGTATACCTGTTGTGGATGTACGCTCTATGTAACTATGCACTCATTTACTCAGCATCTTCTGATAATCTGTACAAACACAAGTCTTTTATACTGTACATGAAAGAATGCACGCATGCACATAATATTACAATACATGACATAACGTTACACAACAATGAATACACCGCAATACCCATATTTACACTCTACTCTCTGAGCGCATTAGCGCTGCACTGAATGGGGGATCTATTCACGTATGTACGTATGTCATGCTCAGAAATGCTTAGGAATGTTGTGGGTTTCCTGCAGGCCAATTGAGTTGTATTTGCGGTGAGGGCTTGACGGTGTGTGATTTACAACCTTGAAACTCAGATCAGTTGACGAGCACGGTGCCTCCAGGGCTTGCGGAGCTGAGCAACTGCATAATGAAATTGAACAGTGAATGCAATCAATATCTGTTTATACCGCAACTTTCACAATAGTCTCGCATAGCCAGAGGCTAGGATACAAGGAGTGGGGCTGACACATTCCTTAGTCACTAGAATGCGAAAAGCCATTGTCCGGGAATCATACATTGTGGTCAAGGTCACAAATGCAAGAGTCACAAATGCTACACAGTCACAGGGTCACCGGTAGGGAGGTTACCCGGTCACGGGCAGTGTTTGGACGGCCACAGGCTGTAACCCTGCATGGTTGCAGCTCTGAGTACGGCGCGTACTGGAGTAGGGATGGGCAATATATCGATATTATTGTATATCGTGATATTAAGACCCCGCAATAATCGTATCATGGTGGTTTTGAAATTATCATCATATCGTTTGCACATTATTAGTGATGTTTTCTTATACAGAAGTAAGGCATGCAGTAGCTAACTAGTGCGATTATGACAACATAATCAATGCTTGGCTTTGTAGAAATAGACTCTTCTATTCTAGTTTGGCATGAGAAGTAAACAAACTAACCAAAAAGCTATATCGTGATAATATCGAATATCGTGATAACTTAATACATGATGTATTAATTGTGACCAAAATTTAATTATTCTAATATTGCCCACCCCTATACTGGAGTGACTATGCTTGTCTGGCCATGAATAGTATTTCCGGTGACTCTCCACGTGTGCTTGTGCCACTACGTCTGGCCTCTGGGGAGCGAATAAAACACCTAAGAAGATGGCGCGTGCATAGTGTTGCATGGAAATGACCATATGTACTATAGCAGCCTAGTTTGTGCCAGGCTAGCTATCCCATCCGTGCCAACCCTCGGGGGAATAAGACTACCTTACAGTATAGTAATTATTATGCACTATGGTTAGAAGGTTCCTATCAATCTCTATACCCAGACTAATTTAGAGAAGTTCACCTGGTCAAGTCTCAAGAGTGAATACTCAAAAGTGTTGCTTCGTGTATAAACGTTACTTGTGCATATCATCAATGTCATTTAGTACCATGCCTACCAATTGTTTATCGTGTATATACTGGATATTAAATTGAATTACATAGTACATCACTTAAGTTTTTACATACTACAACACAATTTTCATGTGTAATATACATTGAGGTAGGAAGGTCGGAAGGTCATAGGCCTATTGAACATGACCCTTCAGGCATTATATCATCAGTGCAAAATGATTATATACAAGGAGTGCCTGTAGGGTACAATGCTCTTGATATCACTGCACCGGCCATGAGAGCATGAGGATGTAAAAGCGGATCCTGGTAAGCACCCACTCTATGCCTATATTTCAAGATAGCCTCGTTCCCAGGCCTACCCCGTTTTTTCTGTTCTTCGGTTTACGTTGACAATAATACCGCCCTTCCGGATCCGTCAACGCAAACCGTAGAACAGAAAAAACGGGGTAGGCCTGGGAACGAGGTTAACTTCAAGAAAGATGTGTATACCGGCAACAATTGTGTACTACTGTAATAAATTATCGTATGGTTGCATATAACATGATCGGAGTAATAGCACCATTGTGGTGTGATAGTTAACGAACCTGCCCAAATTCCATTAATTAGCAGGTTTCTTTCCTAACATGGCATGTAGTGGTGTACTGTAATCTAATGTAATCCTTATGCAGTGAATACGTCTCCCCGCACCACCAAACAGGCCTCAAAGTTACCGATTAAGGCAGCTGAGATATCTATTCTACCATCTTCAAAATTATGCATGATGAACTGCAACTGAGACAACATAATTTAGGTTGCTAGATTTTTTGCAGTGCATGTGCATAGATTCAACACATTACATGGTGAAGGGGCATGATTGTGAGCAAAATATATATGAACATACAAACCGCACAATGCATGTAATGGTCCGGGGCAAAATAAGTTAACAGAATTATTATGAGGCAGGATGATCTAGCTGGTGCATGATCACGGGGGGACTGGCAGTAATGTTTCAGCATAATTTTCACATAGTAAGATCTTGCGCCATCTTGATGAGCTCCTGGTCACTTAGGCTAGCAAGTTCATCACTGCTCACATCCATCACTATCTCCAACAGGGCATCAGTAGTTTCTCTCCTCTTATGCTGGTGACCCATGCACAGGACCTCCTGTGCACTACAGCACGATGACAGCAGCCTCTAGCCCTAGCGAAAGAAATAAAAACATGTAACAGGGTGTATAGGGATACCAGAACGGCAAGGTAAGGATGATCGCACACAAAAGTGAAGTATACAATCCCCCCTACAATCATATCTTTCTTCATTATACACGTCGCTCGCAAAATAGTCGGCAGATAAATTATACGTACAGACTTACCTCAGTCTTAGCAAGTGCCTAGTTCGATTGCCAAGACAACATATGCAAACACTGGTTCTTTGATCACAGCTGATTCAGCGATGTTGAGTAATAATAAGGTACCGTTTCTAAGTGGAGTGTACAAGTGAAGAAAATGGAGAAGCCGTAGTTTGGAGGGGCCACCTAGCATAACGTCAAAATTGTGAAAAGCGATGCACTGAAATTTCGTGTGAAATTCATCAAGGCAACGTTGAGCTACCTTCTCTTTTTGTGACACTGAGAGTCTTGGCCATGAAAACACTCGAAGATTACTGATATGTAGCTAGTGACTCTTCCTCACCTCGAACAATGAACCACCACTTAATGACGCTGATAGGGTTAGGGTTGCTGTCTTGAATTTTCTTTTGACAGTTAGCTAGTTCAGTGACATCAACTGTGGTGAGCTGTTTCAGTGCATTGGTTACAGCAGTACGGTGGTAGTCCTCATTGTTCCCCAGATTCTTGCATATGGGATAGCTACGAGCTTCCGCTGAAGGTGAGTGGAAGATCTCTGGGCTGCAGGGTCGGATTTGCGTTGCTTTCTTGCACAGCAGCCGTCAAGGAAGGAGACATTGATATCTAGTTACGCGCCTAGTTCCCGCGCAAGTCCGCGGATCGTTAAGCGTGCTGCATTCTGATTGGTCAATGCTGGCGGGTAAATTTTTGGGCGGGAATCTAGAAATTCTTTTGATGGACTGCATCGGCGTCATCAGTTTTCTCATTTCGTAGTATGAACGCTAAACCGCTAAACCGTGACAAGGACAGAATCCGTGGAAACATCCGACTTCCTGACGGCTTTGCTGCCGGTTGTACGCCGAGACTCTGGATTGACACTGAGGTATGGACTCGGAGAACCAGCGAGGAGATTGATCTGTTCTAGGTGAGTGAATCCATTCATCTT
This sequence comes from Axinella damicornis, assembly GCA_963931865.1. Lineage (NCBI taxonomy): Eukaryota > Metazoa > Porifera > Demospongiae > Axinellida > Axinellidae > Axinella > Axinella damicornis. The sequence goes on from OZ007508.1 coordinate 11,602,526, forward strand.
CCCGTTATTGGTAGCTACAGTCCCCCGATGTCTTGATGCATATGACTGGGTGGAGGAACAGCGTGGAGATTAAGTTTATAGGTGAGAGTTGTGGTTGTGCGCTCTCTGCATCGAGACGGATGGGTGGCGTGGAGCATTTAGGTGAGTTCCCATGTAAATCAGTTCCGCTTATCGTACTGTAGGTACTGTCTCCCGATGTCCTGAGACCATTGCTTCTGGTTGTGCGCTCTCGATCTCTGGCGGATGGGTGGCGTGGAGATTCAATCTAGCGCTAGCTACTAGCTAGGTGACGGGGCATGCAAATCTATTCCGCTTCTCATTACTGTAGCTACTGTATCCCGATGTCCTGATGCCTCTGCTTCCGGTTGTGCGCTTTCTGGATAGCAACGCATGGGTGGAAGAACAGCAGAATTTAGGTGAGTGCACATGCAAATCTATTCCGCTTCTCATTACTGTAGCCCGACGCCCTGATGCCTTAGTGCTTCCGGCCAGGTTTGCGCTCTCTGGATCGCGACGGACGGGTGGCATGGAGATTAAATTTAGGTGAGTGCACATGTAAATCTATTCCGCTTCTCAATACTGTAGCTAGTGCCTCCCATGCAATATCCTGATGCCTTTGTGATTCTGGTTGTGCACTCTCTGGATCGAGACGGATGTGTGGAAGAACAGTGTGAAGATTAAATTTAGGTGAGTGCACATGCAAATCTATTGCGCTTCTCATTCCTGTAGCCCGATGTCCTGATGCCTTTCTGCTTCCGGGTTTGCGCTCTCTGGATCGACACAGACGTGTGGAAAAACAGCGTGAAGATTAAATTGAGGTGAGTGCACATGCAAATCTGTTCCGCTTCTCATTTCTGTAGCGATGCCTTTGTGCTTCTGGGTTTGCACTCTCCGGATCGCGACAGATGGGTGACATAGACATTGGTGAGTGCACATGCAAATCTATTCCACTTCTCATTGCCGTAGCTAGTCTCTGGCGATATCCTGATGCCATTGCCTCTGGTTGTGCGCTCTCTGGACCGAGATGGATCGGTGGAGATCAGCGTGGAGATTAACATTAGGTGAGTGCACATGCAAATCTATTCCACTTCTCATTGCTGTAGCTAGTCTCTGCCGTTATCCTGATGCCATTGCCTGTCTGGTTGTGCGCTCTCTGGACCAAGATGGATCGGTGGAGATCAGCGTGGAGATTAACTTTAGGTGAGTGCACATGCATATGTATTCCACTTCTCATTGCTGTAGCTAGTCTCTTCCGATAACCTGATGCCATTGCTTCTGGTTGTGTGTTCTCTGGACCGAGACGGATCCATGGATATTAGTGTGGAGATTAAATTTAGGTGAGTGCACATGCAAATCTATTCCACTTCTCATTGCTGTAGCTAGTCTCTGCCGTTATCCTGATGCCATTGCCTGTCTGGTTGTGCGCTCTCTGGACCAAGACGGATCGGTGCAGATCAGCGTGGAGATTAACTTTAGGTGAGTGCACATGCATTATGTATTTCCACTTCTCATTGCTGTAGCTAGTCTCTTCCGACTACCTGATGCCATTGCTTCTGGTTGTGCGCTCTCTGGACCGAGACATATCTGTGGATATCAGCGTGGAGATTAAATTTAGGTGAGTGCACATGCCAATCTATTCCACTTCTCATTGCTGTAGCTAGTCTCTGGTGATATCCTGATGCCATTGCCTGTCTGGTGGTGCGCTCTCTAGACCGAGACGGATGGGTGGAGATCAGCGTGGAGATTAAATTTAGGTGAGTGCACGTGCAAATCTATTCCACTTCTCATTGCTGTAGCTGGTCTCTGGCGTTATCCTGATGCCATTGCCTGTCTGGTTGTGCGCTCTCTGGACCAAGACGGATGGGTGGAGATCAGCGTGGAGATTAAATTTAGGTGAGTGCACATGCCAATCTATTCCACTTCTCATTGCTGTAGCTAGTCGCTGGTGATATCCTGATGCCATTGCCTGTCTGGTTGTGCGCTCTCTGGACCAAGACGGATCCGTGGTAATCAGCGTGGAGATTAAAGTTAGGTGAGTGCACATGCCAATCTATTCCACTTCTCATTGCTGTAGCTAGTCTCTGGTGATATCCTGATGCCCTTGCCTGTCAGGTTGTGCGCTCTCTCTACCAAGACGGATCCGTGGATATCAGCGTGGAGATTAAAGTTAGGTGAGTGCACATGCCAATCTATTCCACTTCTCATTGCTGTAGCTAGTCTCTGGTGATATCCTGATGCCATTGCCTGTCTGGTTGTGCGCTCTCTGGACCAAGACGGATCGGTGCAGATCAGCGTGGAGATTAACTTTAGGTGAGTGCACATGCATATGTATTTCCACTTCTCATTGCTGTAGCTAGTCTCTTCCGATTACCTGATGCCTTTGCTTCTGGTTGTGCGCTCTCTGGACCGAGACTGATCCGTGGATATCAGCGTGGAGATTAACTTTAGGTGAGTGCTTATGCCAATCTCTTCCACTTCTCATTGCTGTAGCTAGTCTCTGGTGATATCCTGATGTCATTGCCTGTCTGGTGGTGCGATCTCTAGACCGAGACGTGTGGGTGGAGATCAGCGTGGAGATTAAATTTAGGTGAGTGCACGTGCAAATCTATTCCACTTCTTATTGCTGTAGCTGGCCTCTGGCGTTATCCTGATGCCATTGCCTGTCTGGTTGTGCGCTCCCTGGACCAAGACGGATCCGTGGATATCAGCGTGGAGATTTGATTTAGGTGAGTGCACATGCAAATCTATTCCACTTCTCATTGCTGTAGCTAGTCTCTGCCGTTATCCTGATGCCATTGCCTGTCTGGTTGTGCGCTCTCTGGACCAAGACGGATCCGTGGATATCAGCGTGGAGATTAAAGTTAGGTGAGTGCACATGCATATGTATTTCCACTTCTCATTGCTGTAGCTAGTCTCTTCCGACTACCTGATGCCATTGCTTCTGGTTGTGCGCTCTCTGGACCGAGACATATCTGTGGATATCAGCGTGGAGATTAAATTTAGGTGAGTGCACATGCCAATCTATTCCACTTCTCATTGCTGTAGCTAGTCTCTGGTGATATCCTGATGCCATTGCCTGTCTGGTGGTGCGCTCTCTAGACCGAGACGGATGGGTGGAGATCAGCGTGGAGATTAAATTTAGGTGAGTGCACATGCATATGTATTTCCACTTCTCATTGCTGTAGCTGGTCTCTGGCGTTATCCTGATGCCATTGCCTGTCTGGTTGTGCGCTCTCTGGACCAAGATGGATCCGTGGATATCAGCGTGGAGATTAAAATTAGGTGAGTGCACATGCCAATCTATTCCACTTCTCATTGCTGTAGCTAGTCTCTGGTGATATCCTGATGCCATTGCCTGTCTGGTTGTGCGCTCTCTGGACCAAGACGGATCCGTGGATATCAGCGTGGAGATTAAAGTTAGGTGAGTGCACATGCCAATCTATTCCACTTCTCATTGCTGTAGCTAGTCGCTGGTGATATCCTGATTCCATTGCCTGTCTGGTTGTGCGCTCTCTGGATCAAGACGGATCCGTGGTAATCAGCGTGGAGATTAAAGTTAGGTGAGTGCACATGCCAATCTATTCCACTTCTCATTGCTGTAGCTAGTCTCTGGTGATATCCTGATGCCCTTGCCTGTCAGGTTGTGCGCTCTCTCTACCAAGACGGATGCGTGGATATCAGCGTGGAGATTAAAGTTAGGTGAGTGCACATGCCAATCTATTCCACTTCTCATTGCTGTAGCTAGTCTCTGGTGATATCCTGATGCCATTGCCTGTCTGGTTTTGCGCTCTCTGGACCAAGACGGATCCGTGGATATCAGCGTGGAGATTAAAGTTAGGTGAGTGCACATTCCAATCTATTCCACTTCTCATTGCTGTAGCTAGTCTCTGGTGATATCCTGATGTCATTGCCTGTCTGGTTGTGCGCTCTCTAGACCGAGACGGATGGATGGAGGTCGGCGTGGAGATTTGATTTAGGTGAGTGCACATGCAAATCTATTCCCCTTCTCATTGCTGTAGCTAGTCTCTGGTGTTATCCTGATGTCATTGCCTGTCTAGTTGTGCGCTCTCTGGACCAAGACGGATCCGTGGATATCAGCGTGGAGATTAAAGTTAGGTGAGTGCACATGCCAATCTATTCCACTTCTCATTGCTGTAGCTAGTCTCTGGTGATATCCTGATGTCATTGCCTGTCTGGTGGTGCGCTCTCTAGACCGAGACGGATGGATGGAGGTCGGCGTGGAGATTTGATTTAGGTGAGTGCACATGCAAATCTATTCCCCTTCTCATTGCTGTAGCTAGTCTCTGGTGTTATCCTGATGTCATTGCCTGTCTAGTTGTGCGCTCTCTGGACCAAGACGGATCCGTGGATATCAGCGTGGAGATTAAAGTTAGGTGAGTGCACATGCCAATCTATTCCACTTCTCATTGCTGTAGCTAGTCTCTGGTGATATCCTGATGTCATTGCCTGTCTGGTGGTGCGCTCTGTAGACCGAGACGGATGGGTGGAGGTCAGCGTGGAGATTTGATTTAGGTTAGTGCACATGCAAATCTATTCCACTTCTCATTGCTGTAGCTAGTCTCAGGCGTTATCCTGATGTCATTGCCTGTCTAGTTGTGCGCTCTCTGGACCGAGACGGATTGGTGGAGATCAGTGAGGAGATTAAATTTAGGTGAGTGCACATGCAAATCTATTCCACTTCTCATTGCTGTAGCTAGTCTCTGGCGTTATCCTCATGCCATTGCCTGTCTGGTTGTGCGCTCTCTGGACTAAGACGGATCGATGCAAATCAGCGTGGAGATTAACTTTGGGTGAGTGCACATGCATATGTATTTCCACTTCTCATTGCTGTAGCTAGTCTCTTCCGATTACCTGATGCCATTGCTTCTGATTGTGCGCTCTCTGGACCGAGACGGATCTGTGGATATCAGCGTGGAGATTAAATTTAGGTGAGTGCATATGCCAATCTATTCCACTTCTCATTGCTATAGCTAGTCTCTGGTGATATCCTGATGTCATTGCCTGTCTGGTGGTGCGCTCTCTAGACCGAGACGGATGGGTGGAGGTCAGCGTGGAGATTAAATTTAGGTGCGTGCACATGCAAATCTATTCCACTTCTCATTGGTGTAGCTAGTCTCTGGCGTTATCCTGATGTCATTGCCTGTCTAGTTGTGCGCTCTCTGGACCGAGACAGATTGGTGGAGATCAGTGAGGAGATTAAATTTAGATGAGTGCACATGCAAATCTATTCCACTTCTCATTGCTGTAGCTAGTCTCTGGCGTTATCCTGATGCCATTGCCTGTCCTGTTGTGCGCTCTCTGGGCCAAGACGGATCGGTGCAGATCAGCATGGAGATTAACTTTAGGTGAGTGCACATGCATATGTATTTCCACTTCTCATTGCTGTAGCTAGTCTCTTCCGATTACCTGATGCCATTGCTTCTGGTTGTGAGCTGTCTGGACCGAGACGGATCCGTGGATATCAGCGTGGAGATTAAATTTAGGTGAGTGCACATGCCAATCTATTCCACTTCTCATTGCTGTAGCTAGTCTCTGGTGATATCCTGATGCCATTGCCTGTCTGGTTGTGCGCTCTCGTGACCAAGACGGATCCGTGGATATCAGCGTGGAGATTAAAGTTAGGTGAGTGCACATGCCAATCTATTCCACTTCTCATTGCTGTAGCTAGTCGCTGGTGATATCCTGATTCCATTGCCTGTCTGGTTGTGCGCTCTCTGGATCAAGACGGATCCGTGGTAATCAGCGTGGAGATTAAAGTTAGGTGAGTGCACATGCCAATCTATTCCACTTCTCATTGCTGTAGCTAGTCTCTGGTGATATCCTGATGCCCTTGCCTGTCAGGTTGTGCGCTCTCTCTACCAAGACGGATGCGTGGATATCAGCGTGGAGATTAAAGTTAGGTGAGTGCACATGCCAATCTATTCCACTTCTCATTGCTGTAGCTAGTCTCTGGTGATATCCTGATGCCATTGCCTGTCTGGTTGTGCGCTCTCTGGACCAAGACGGATCCGTGGATATCAGCGTGGAGATTAAAGTTAGGTGAGTGCACATGCCAATCTATTCCACTTCTCATTGCTGTAGCTAGTCTCTGGTGATATCCTGATGTCATTGCCTGTCTGGTTGTGCGCTCTCTAGACCGAGACGGATGGATGGAGGTCGGCGTGGAGATTTGATTTAGGTGAGTGCACATGCAAATCTATTCCCCTTCTCATTGCTGTAGCTAGTCTCTGGTGTTATCCTGATGTCATTGCCTGTCTAGTTGTGCGCTCTCTGGACCAAGACGGATCCGTGGATATCAGCGTGGAGATTAAAGTTAGGTGAGTGCACATGCCAATCTATTCCACTTCTCATTGCTGTAGCTAGTCTCTGGTGATATCCTGATGTCATTGCCTGTCTGGTGGTGCGCTCTCTAGACCGAGACGGATGGATGGAGGTCGGCGTGGAGATTTGATTTAGGTGAGTGCACATGCAAATCTATTCCCCTTCTCATTGCTGTAGCTAGTCTCTGGTGTTATCCTGATGTCATTGCCTGTCTAGTTGTGCGCTCTCTGGACCAAGACGGATCCGTGGATATCAGCGTGGAGATTAAAGTTAGGTGAGTGCACATGCCAATCTATTCCACTTCTCATTGCTGTAGCTAGTCTCTGGTGATATCCTGATGTCATTGCCTGTCTGGTGGTGCGCTCTGTAGACCGAGACGGATGGGTGGAGGTCAGCGTGGAGATTTGATTTAGGTTAGTGCACATGCAAATCTATTCCACTTCTCATTGCTGTAGCTAGTCTCAGGCGTTATCCTGATGTCATTGCCTGTCTAGTTGTGCGCTCTCTGGACCGAGACGGATTGGTGGAGATCAGTGAGGAGATTAAATTTAGGTGAGTGCACATGCAAATCTATTCCACTTCTCATTGCTGTAGCTAGTCTCTGGCGTTATCCTCATGCCATTGCCTGTCTGGTTGTGCGCTCTCTGGACTAAGACGGATCGATGCAAATCAGCGTGGAGATTAACTTTGGGTGAGTGCACATGCATATGTATTTCCACTTCTCATTGCTGTAGCTAGTCTCTTCCGATTACCTGATGCCATTGCTTCTGATTGTGCGCTCTCTGGACCGAGACGGATCTGTGGATATCAGCGTGGAGATTAAATTTAGGTGAGTGCATATGCCAATCTATTCCACTTCTCATTGCTATAGCTAGTCTCTGGTGATATCCTGATGTCATTGCCTGTCTGGTGGTGCGCTCTCTAGACCGAGACGGATGGGTGGAGGTCAGCGTGGAGATTAAATTTAGGTGCGTGCACATGCAAATCTATTCCACTTCTCATTGGTGTAGCTAGTCTCTGGCGTTATCCTGATGTCATTGCCTGTCTAGTTGTGCGCTCTCTGGACCGAGACAGATTGGTGGAGATCAGTGAGGAGATTAAATTTAGATGAGTGCACATGCAAATCTATTCCACTTCTCATTGCTGTAGCTAGTCTCTGGCGTTATCCTGATGCCATTGCCTGTCCTGTTGTGCGCTCTCTGGGCCAAGACGGATCGGTGCAGATCAGCATGGAGATTAACTTTAGGTGAGTGCACATGCATATGTATTTCCACTTCTCATTGCTGTAGCTAGTCTCTTCCGATTACCTGATGCCATTGCTTCTGGTTGTGAGCTGTCTGGACCGAGACGGATCCGTGGATATCAGCGTGGAGATTAAATTTAGGTGAGTGCACATGCCAATCTATTCCACTTCTCATTGCTGTAGCTAGTCTCTGGTGATATCCTGATGCCATTGCCTGTCTGGTTGTGCGCTCTCGTGACCAAGACGGATCCGTGGATATCAGCGTGGAGATTAAAGTTAGGTGAGTGCACATGCCAATCTATTCCACTTCTCATTGCTGTAGCTAGTCTCTGGCGTTATCCTGATGCCGTTGCCTGTCTGGTTGTGCGCTCTCTGGACCAAGACGGATCGGTGCAGATCAGCGTGGAGATTAACTTTAGGTGAGTGCACATGCATTTGTATTTTCACTTCTCATTGCTGTAGCTAGTCTCTTCCGATTACCTGATGCCATTGCTTCTGGTTGTTCGCTCTCTGGACCGAGACGGATCCGTGGATATCAGCGTGGCGATTAAATTTAGGTGAGTGCATATGCCAATCTATTCCACTTCTCATTGCTGTAGCTAGTCTCTGGTGATATCCTGATGTCATTGCCTGTCTGGTGGTGCGCTCTCTAGACCGAGACGGATGGGTGGAGGTCGGCGTGGAGATTTGATTTAGGTGAGTGCACATTCCAATCTATTCCACTTCTCATTGCTGTAGCTAGTCTCTGGTGATATCCTGATGTCATTTCCTGTCTGGTGGTGCGCTCTCTAGACCGAGACGGATGGGTGGAGGTCAGCGTGGAGATTTGATTTAGGTGAGTGCACATGCAAATCTCTTCCACTTCTCATTGCTGTAGCTAGTCTCTGGCGTTATCCTGATGCCATTGCCTGTCTGGTTGTGCGCTCTCTTGACCAAGACGGATCGGTGCAGATCAGCGTGGAGATTAACTTTAGGTGAGTGCACATGCCAATCTATTCCACTTCTCCTTGCTGTAGGTAGTCTCTACTGATATCCTGATGCCATTGCCTGTCTGGTTGTGCGCTCTCTGGACCAAGACGGATCCGTGGATATCAGCGTGGAGATTAAAGTTAGGTGAGTGCACATGCCAATCTATTCCACTTCTCATTGCTGTAGCTAGTCTCTGGTGATATCCTGATGCCATTGCCTGTCTGGTTGTGTGCTCTCTGGACCAAGACGGATCGGTGCAGATCAGCGTGATGATTAACTTTAGGTGAGTGCACATGCATATGTATTTCCACTTCTCATTGCTGTAGCTAGTCTCTTCCGATTACTTGATGCCATTGCTTCTGGTTGTTAGGTGAGTGCACATGCCAATCTATTCCACTTCTCATTGCTGTAGTTAGTCTCTGGTGATATCCTGAAGCCATTGCCTGTCTGGTTGTGCGCTCTCTGGACCAAGACGGATCCGTGGATGTCAGCGTGGAGATTAAAGTTAGGTTTGTGCAGATGCCAATCTATTCCACTTCTCATTGCTGTAGCTAGTCTCTGGTGATATCCTGATGCCATTGCCTGTCTGGTTGTGCGCTCTCTGGACCAAGACGGATCCGTGGATGTCAGCGTGGAGATTAAAGTTAGGTTAGTGCACATGCCAATCTATTCCACTTCTCATTGCTGTAGCTAGTCTCTGGTGATATCCTGATGCCATTGCCTGTCTGGTTGTGCGCTCTCTGGACCAAGACGGATCGGTGCAGATCAGCGTGGTGATTAACTTTAGGTGAGTGCACATGCAAATCTATTCCACTTCTCATTGCTGTAGCTAGTCTCTGGCGTTATCCTGATGCCAGTGCCTGTCTGGTTGTGCGCTCTCTGGACCAAGACGGATCGGTGCAGATCAGCGTGGAGATTAACTTTGGGTGAGTGCACATGCATATGTATTTCCACTTCTCATTGCTGTAGGTAGTCTCTTCCGATTACCTGATGCCATTGCTTCTGGTTGTGCGCTCTCTGGACCGAGACGGATCCGTGGATATCAGCGTGGAGATTAAAGTTAGGTGAGTGCACATGCCAATCTATTCCACTTCTCATTGCTGTAGCTAGTCTCTGGTGATATCCTGATGCCATTGCCTGTCTGGTTGTGCGCTCTCTGGACCAAGACGGATCCGTGGATATCAGCGTGGAGATTAAAGTTAGGTGAGTGCACATGCCAATCTATTCCACTTCTCATTGCTGTAGCTAGTCTCTGGTGATATCCTGATGCCATTGCCTGTCTGGTTGTGTGCTCTCTGGACCAAGACGGATCGGTGCAGATCAGCGTGATGATTAACTTTAGGTGAGTGCACATGCATATGTATTTCCACTTCTCATTGCTGTAGCTAGTCTCTTCCGATTACTTGATGCCATTGCTTCTGGTTGTTAGGTGAGTGCACATGCCAATCTATTCCACTTCTCATTGCTGTAGTTAGTCTCTGGTGATATCCTGAAGCCATTGCCTGTCTGGTTGTGCGCTCTCTGGACCAAGACGGATCCGTGGATGTCAGCGTGGAGATTAAAGTTAGGTTTGTGCAGATGCCAATCTATTCCACTTCTCATTGCTGTAGCTAGTCTCTGGTGATATCCTGATGCCATTGCCTGTCTGGTTGTGCGCTCTCTGGACCAAGACGGATCCGTGGATGTCAGCGTGGAGATTAAAGTTAGGTTAGTGCACATGCCAATCTATTCCACTTCTCATTGCTGTAGCTAGTCTCTGGTGATATCCTGATGCCATTGCCTGTCTGGTTGTGCGCTCTCTGGACCAAGACGGATCGGTGCAGATCAGCGTGGTGATTAACTTTAGGTGAGTGCACATGCAAATCTATTCCACTTCTCATTGCTGTAGCTAGTCTCTGGCGTTATCCTGATGCCAGTGCCTGTCTGGTTGTGCGCTCTCTGGACCAAGACGGATCGGTGCAGATCAGCGTGGAGATTAACTTTGGGTGAGTGCACATGCATATGTATTTCCACTTCTCATTGCTGTAGGTAGTCTCTTCCGATTACCTGATGCCATTGCTTCTGGTTGTGCGCTCTCTGGACCGAGACGGATCCGTGGATATCAGCGTGGAGATTAAAGTTAGGTGAGTGCACATGCCAATCTATTCCACTTCTCATTGCTGTAGCTAGTCTCTGGTGATATCCTGATGCCATTGCCTGTCTGGGTGTGCGCTTTCTGGACCAAGACGGATCCGTGGATATCAGCGTGGAGATTAAAGTTAGGTGAGTGCACATGCCAATCTATTCCACTTCTCATTGCTGTAGCTAGTCTCTGGTGATATCCTGATGTCATTGCCTGTCTGGTGGTGCGCTCTCTAGACCAAGACTGATGGGTGGAGATCAGCGTGGAGATTAAATTTAGGTGAGTGCACATGCAAATCTTTTCCACTTCTCATTGCTGTAGCTAGTCTCTGGTGATATCCTGATGCCATTGCCTGTCTGGGTGTGCGCTCTCTGGACCCGGTGGAGATCAGCGTGGAGATTAACTTTAGGTGAGTACACATGCATATGTATTCCACTTCTCATTGCTCTGGCTAGTCACTTCCGATAACCTGATGCCATTTCTTCTGGTTGTGTTCTCTCTGGACCGAGACTTATCCGTGGATATCAGCGGGGAGATTAAGTTTAGGTGGGTGCACATGCAAATCTATTCCACTTCTCATTGCTGTAGCTAGTCTCTGGCGTTGTCCGGATGCCATTGCCTGTCTGGGTGTGTGCTCTTTGGACCCGGTGGAGATCAGCGTGGAGATTAACTTTAGGTGAGTGCACATGCAAATCTATTCCACTTCTCATTGCTGTAGCTAGTCTCTGGTGATATCCTGATGCCATTGCCTGTCTGGTTGTGCGCTCTCTGGACCAAGACGGATCGGTGCAGATCAGCGTGGAGATTAACTTTAGGTGAGTGCACATGCATATGTATTTCCACTTCTCATTGCTGTAGCTAGTCTCTTCCGATAAGCTGATGCCACTGCTTCTGGTTGTGCTCTCTGGACCGAGACTGATCCGTGGATATCAGCGGGGAGATTAAATTTAGGTGAGTGCGCATGCAAATCTATTCCACTTCTCATTGCTGTAGCTAGTCTCTGGTGACATCCTGATGACATTGCCTGTCTGGTGGTGCGCTCTCTAGACCGAGACGGATGGGTGGAGATCAGCATGGAGATTAAATTTAGGTGAGTGCCCATATTCCACTTCTCATTGCTGTAGCTAGTCTCTTCCGATAAGCTGATGCCACTGCTTCTGGTTGTGCTCTCTGGACCGAGACTGATCCGCGGATATCAGCGGGGAGATTAAATTTAGGTGAGTGCGCATGCAAATCTATTCCACTTCTCATTGCTGTAGCTAGTCTCCGGTGACATCCTGATGTCATTGCCTGTCTGGTTGTGCGCTCTCTGTACCGAGACGGATCGGTGGAGATTAGCGAGGAGATTAACTTTAGGTGAGTGCACATATTCCATTTCTCATTGCTGTAGCTAGTCTTTGGCGGTATCCTGATGCCATTGCCTGTCTGGTGGATCGCTCTCTGGATGGACCGAGACGGATCGGTGGAGATACACGTGGAGATTATCTTTAGGTGAGTGCACATGCATAATATTATGTATTCCACATCTCTTTGCTGTAGCTAGTCTCTTCCAATAACTTGATGCCATTGCTTTTGGTTGTGCGCTCTCTGGACTGAGACGGATCCGTGGATATCAGCGTGGAGATTAAAGTTAGGTGAGTGCACATGCCAATCTATTCCACTTCTCATTGCTGTAGCTAGTCTCTGGTGATATCCTGATGCCATTGCCTGTCTGGTGGTGCGCGCTCTAGACCAAGATGGATCAGTGGAGATCAGCGTGGAGATTAAGTTTAGGTGAGTGCATATGCGAATCTATTCCATTTCTCATTGCTGTAGCTAGTCTCTGCCGTTTTCCTGATGCCATTCCCTGTCTGGTTGTGCGCTCTCTGGACCGAGACGGATCAGTGCAGATCAGCGTGAGATTAACTTTAGGTGAGTGCACATGCATAGGTATTCCACTTCTCATTGCTGTAGCTAGTCTCTTCCGATAACCTGATGCCATTGCTTCTGGGTGTGCGCTCTCTGGACCGAGACTGATCCGTGGATATCAGCGTGGAGATTAAATTTAGGTGACCTTCATGTAAATATTGATGTTGCTATAAATTGAACTTGGATTCTTGAATGTCGGCCACACCCATGAGGATATCGATGCCTTGTTTGGTCATGTTAGCACCTGGCTGAAGCGGCATGATGCCATCACCGTTCCAGGCTCATGAGTTTAACACTTCCTCCTCAGAATAGATAGTTGTATAATTATATTACATACTCACAACACAGCAACTGAGGAATGCCTCATGAAGTGCTATCCTGTCCAAATCTGGAGAGTAAAATGCTAAACAAATTATGATGATGTTGTTGTGTAAACTCTGGTGTCTGTTTACTTGGTCAATGTAGTGTTCCTGGAAGGCCTGGATGCAACCACAGATGAATGAGATCCACAACCACACCAACCTGCATGTGTTTTGTTTGTGAAGGGAAGTGGCAGCCGCTGCTACTTGCAGTAATAACCTTGAGGAGTTGGATGCCAGGGCTGTCTTGTGGCTCCCACTGTTTTGTTGTACTTGTTGCACCAACGTAGCTATATACTGGGCATATTATAAAGGACTGATTTCCCTTCAGCAGATTATAGAATATCATTGCTGTTCTTCTGCAGTCCCTTCCAGATGGAGAGCCAACTGGTAGTTTCAAGCTATGAGAAGCTTGATCTGCGGAAGTTAGAGCACGACCTTCCCAGATACACTGATTCTGGAGTTCAACAAGACTGGTGGAAGGCTATGATTGACATGCTGGAGTTGAATCAGGAGGCCTACCACCGGCACCAAGGTAGATGCTGTCATGTAAATACTTGGTAGAGTCCATTATAATGAACTGTCAGTGATCACTCTCACAATTGGGTACATGGATCATTCATTGCATAATGTATTTCTACTTGTACATATCTACTGGTGTGCAGTAGTCCTCAGTATACGACAGAAAAGAGGTGGTGGGAATGGGCACGAGCAAGAGATGACAGACAGTCGAGGGAGGAGGACGGCAGGAGTCGGCACAAAGGACAAGTGTAAGATGTCAGCCAAGAGAGGAGTTGTAGCAGGAGTGGAACCAGCGATGGAGTGAGAGACGACAGCCAAAGGAAGAATCATGGTGGAAGTGGGTGCAGGGGAACACCGACAGGCATCACAAGACTCAGAGGAGTCAGCTCAGGTAGAGCTATATATATGCTTACATGATGTATGAGTATAGCTGTTGTTACTGAAACCAAGCCTACTATGTGCTCGCCCCACAATGATGCACATTCCACTAGTAATTAGTAATCCCACTGCTGAATGTCTTAAACGTCAGTAGCATCCCAAACATACATTTGGACCAACTTGTACAATACAACATAGTTTTTGAAATACAGTCAAACCTCCGAACAAAGGACACTTTGGGAATGATATAAATTCAAGTCTTTTGTCCTTTGTAGAGAGGTTGTCCTCTTCTCGGAGGTTCAAAATGTATTAGAACCATAGGCAAACCAATCATTTGGGACCTTGAAAAGCGTCCTTTGTAGAGAGGTTATTATATTGTGTCCCTATCTCGGAGGGTCCACTATCGGAGGTTTGACTGTATGAATGTTTAGGACCCAAATTTTACCAATGCATTACCATGAAATTTCAATGGCTTGAGATTCAGTAACACATTTGGACCAAACGTATTTGTCATGAACAGACAGCTGGAGCTTTGACAAGAACTCACAATGTACTCATATTATGTTGAACATCATGTATTATGCTGACAAATTGAAATTATGCTCTAGACAGGTCAGCAATACGAGACCTTGCAGAACTACACACACCCAAGAAGCTGTGTGTCGAGAAGCGCATTACTGTGTACTGGAAGAGGAAGGAGAAGCTGATTGTGACCTTTATGGAGTCGCCAGCAATGGAAGTCGATGTTGATGAGAGGGCTGACGAACCGATCACAGGCGTGGGAATGATGCAGATGCAGCGGGAGCAGATGCAGTGGATGGTAGATCAGCAGAGGAAGCAAGATGAGTCTCAGAGGAGACAAGAGGAGTGGATGCTGGCGCAGCAGGAGGCACAGCGGCACCAGGAGGGAGGAAGAATTGCAGTGGAGGAGGCCCACAGAGCAGCCAGAACTCGGAAGTCAATGCTGCAGAAGTTCACAGACAAGGATGACATTGAGAGCTACCTGGACATGTTTGAGAGAGTTGCAGCACAGCAGGAGTGGCCCAGGGAGACATGGGCTACACAATTGGCTGGTTTGTTGTCTGGAAATGCTCTTGACAGCTATTCTTCTCTCCCCTCAGATAGGTCCAGGGACTATGGCTATGTGAAGTCCGCAATTTTGAGACGGTATGAAATGAAAGCCGAGACGTACCAGCGGTGATTCTGTGAAGCGATGAAGGAGGCCACGTGGTCCTATCAGAATTTTGGAGAGCGTCTTGCTGATCGGTTGGGCCGGTGGCGGAAGTCAATGGAAGTAGACTTGGAAGAGATGATCTTGCTGGAGCAGTTCCTGACAACCTTGCCAAGGGAAATGTCAGATCTGGTGACAGCCAACCTCAAGAGGGCTCAGGTGAAGCAAGAGCAAACATGTGACAAGCCACTGGAAGTCGGAGATGACATTCTGGTCCTTAATCCAGTCAGACAGAGTAAGCCTAAGGTAGCACTAGCACTCCTGGTCTATAGTGCTTAATGAGGTCTCTAAAATCCAATAGACACCTCATCAAAACATACAGGGAAACTGAAAGATAAAATCCATCAGGTTATTGCACTCAAGCAGGTCTATTAGCCATTTAGAGACCTTATAGGAATGCATGTGCAAAGTGGCACCAACAATAATGTGACCTGTCTAAAGCATACTTATCAGCATATTATATGATATTCGACATAATATGAGTACATGTGAGTTCTTGTTCAAAGCTCCAACTGTCTGTTCGTGACATTCGTCCCCCTTTCAGTGGCTTGGGCATTTCTCATAACCATAGAATAGGTGTTCGAAGAAGTCAAATGCCCAAACTACTGTGAGACATTCTTTCTCCACAGTGGAGTATCCCATCTCCCTCAGCTTCAGCTTTCTGCTTGCAATGCATACCCTAGTCTAACTGGCAGACAAGTTTGTATTGTGATATGGTATACATTTGTGGTGAGGGAACGCGGGTTAGTGAGAGAGTCTATTGATCCTAAATGGATTATTTCACTGCAGTTTCGTTTGAGCGTGTACTTCCCAGGCTGGGAGCAGAGTCATACACAAAGGACACGTAACCAGGGACCAATACTGGACGGTGCTACAACAGGCTAATGTTGGTGGTGTCTACTGCCAAGCACAAGTTCTTTGGTGTGACCATGGTGAGCATTTGTGTGTACAGAATTCCGAGCCCATTCAGATGGTGTTAGATACCAGGGTCATGTATGATGGGGTGCATGCTGATGCATTTTACTGGTACTATAGTGGCCAACATCTAATCATGACTGTCCCTGATTGATCATCAGGCTTGAAGCTACCATGTGTGGTTGCTACCCGCTGTGCCCAAACCGACTTGTATACATAGAAGTCTATCCTGGTATGAGCCACTCAACTTGAGTAGGATACTTATCCTTCAGTTCCAACTTGAAGGCATGAATATTTCATTGTTACTCAGCTGAATGCCTGTACAACACTGAGCAGCAGCTATTCAAGAGACTGAGGAAGTTTTGCCAACGGCCACAACTTGCACAATGTGCAACTATCAAGGTACAACTGTTGGCATTGTATCTCTCCTTTATATACTCCCTTCATGTTGGCTACAAACTTCCTTATGCCACATGTGCCCAATTTATTCCCCCACATACGTACACACCTGCACACACCCGTATTATACATCGGGGCCCAGTTTAATGCCAAATGGTAGCCTCATACTCAGGTTTTCCATCCCAGATTTGTTTCTCAGCTTTGGAGAAAACTCAGCAAGAGATCGATCACACTGACCCATTGCTAGAACTATTATTCATTCGTGCGTGGAACATCTAATTAACGGCTTGCTGTTAGCATTAATTATCGTCAGCATGTGAGCTGGGAAAACAAAGACAATATCTAGGGATTGAAAACCTGGGTACAATGCTTCCTGAATGGAAGGTGAATGAGTCTGATTAAAACTGGTGCAGTGTTGTGTGTGATGTATCACAGTCCAAGTCCAAGTTCAGGAAGGTCTAGCAATTACACTTTTTGACAGCTAATTACTTGGCCATGAATAATATTTCCAGAGGTTGCTCTCCACATTCGCTTGCAGCACCAAGTTTGGCTTCTGGGGAGCGAATATAGCAGGACCTAGCACGTCCATGAGAATGTGTACTGTTGCATGGAAATGACCATTGCAGCAGCCTAGTTTGTGCGAGGCTAGCGCTATCCCAACCATACCAACCCTGGGAACAAGACTACATGTACCTTACAGTAATCTATTATGCACTGTGCTAAGATAGTTCCTATCAATCTCTACATGCATGCATACCCAGACTACTTTGGAGAAGTTCACCTGGTCAAGTCTCAAGAATTGAATTATCAGAGGTGTTGCTTCATGTATAAACTTCACTTGCACATGTAATTTACTCTCATGGATGTAGCCAGATATATCCGGCATGAGACTTTGATCTCGTGATATATAATTGTGATATCACATCCAGCAATGTCGATCCTTTGAGATAGGTTCTGTGCAAGCAGAAAGGGCAGGACAGAGGGAGGTGGGTGGGTGGGTGGGTGCACCCGAAGGGTGCAGACAGCAGGGCCTGTGGTAGGATCCTGGGGGCCATTTCTCTCCTTTGCACGAATGGGCTAAGAAAACAGTTCTCTCGCCTTATGGGGCCTCCATTTCTGGCAGTGAAGCATTTTTCCTGTGTAAACAGATGATGGTCGGCTGAGAGCCGTGACTATTGAATGTCCCTTGATGGGTGGGTGTGGTTTAAGTCACAAACGTGTAGAAGATTGCTGCATGCATGGGCATGTGCGTGCCAGGAGTTTGGGGGCTGACAACTGATAATATAATATGTTTAGGGCATCCATAGGCTAAAGAGACTTCCAGTAAATAAATAATTCATCCGTGGGTGGTTAGTGTCTACCTTTTGTTTATCGTGTACTGGATTTTAATTATAATATTATTGTATATATAGGCACTAAATTTTCAAGGCAACCATGGATTTGTATCAGTCCACGTTGGGTGTAATACACATGCAGCGTGGGTAGGTCGAAGGGTGTTCTGGCTGCTGGACCTCATAGGATGCTTTTCCATTTGAGTCTTCTTTAGCTAACACCTGTATGAAAGCTACTTTAGTTCGCAGACTCTTCTGTGTTGGGCGAGCGAGCACAACCGCATTCCAACCTTCAGTGTTGATTGGTGAAAGAGTGCCACATTGGCCAACCAGATTCGAATTCTACTGATGGGAAGGATGTTTTGTAATTACCCCGCACGTGCATGCGTGAAGTGGGGTTAAGAAATCGGTTTTGTCCGTCAGTCAGTCAGTCAGTCAGTCAGTCGTCTGTCCAGTCAAAAAAATTGAAATCTCGCCACATAGACCCTCATAAACCAGCGAAAGGGAGTCAAACAATAGCAAATAATAAAAAACTGTTATATGTGTACCTGATTGAAGTTTAAAAAAAATCCTCTAGTTTGTATGATGTCATCATTCTTTAAGTGATTACATTATGCAGAAGATTGAAAATTGGACCAGTGACTGACCAATTGCGTTCAAGTTCTGAAAGCAAGATCAAAATTCTGTGTATCTGCACTAGCTGCTGGTTATTCACCAGCTAGACTCTCCCCCCTCCACTATAAAGGTCTTGGAACCAAACTATGTACATGTAACTAACATCACTTGTGAACGATGGCATATTCATCACTGATGCATGCCAAGATGGTCGACGCCAGGAGGTACACATTGTATTGAGCAACCTGACGATGATATACAAGGAATTCCTGTAGGGCACAATGCTCTTGGTCAATGGCATGACATTGTGCATGAGCATTTTCACTGCACCAGATGAGGTAAAAAAAAAGTGGATCCTAGTTACCCACTCTAAGCCTATTTCAAGAAGGGTGTGTACTGTACTACTGGCAACAATTGTACATGTGCACTAGCTACTGGAATGTTGTACGTATGACATTGCATGTACCGGTAACGTCATCATAGCCATTGGGGTGTGATAGTTAAAGAACCTGCCCAGATTCCACCCTGTACATGCATGCATATTAATTTTGTTGAAAATGGTAGGAATAATATTCTCTTACCTGTTTGGCAGGGAGACCTGATCACTGCGAAAGAAATGGAGTGCATGGTCTATAATTGCAGCGCAAACTAAGGTCAAGTCAGCATTGAACTGCTGTTCATTCTATTAGAGTACTAAGTACACTAGCTACATGTTAGGAAATAAACCTTGGTGAAAACCAGCCCACTGGTGTAACAACCCTGTTAAAAGAAACATTTTATCATGTAGACTATATTGTAACAGTTATAAGCTGCAATCAAGTCAATCTGGTTGCTAGATGATTTGCATTACGTGTGCATAGATTCAATATATATGAAGGGGGATCATTTTGAGTGATATATGAACATACGAAACCCCAGAACACAAACACCAAGGGAGCAAGAGAATTAATATGCATACAAATTAATACATCACAACAGGCTGATCTAGCTGGTCAAATCAACGCAAAAAAGAATATTGACCCCTAGGGATTTGGTTTTTGCTTAGGGACATCATAAGTTTTAGGACCATAGCTACCTTCTTTAGATTTTTATCGATTTTCGCTTGACTGTTCATGACTTAACCAGCCATAACCTTGATACCAATTGTCTTTACCGGCTACGGAATACACCATTAGTACAATGCATATATAGACTACTATAGCTACACAGCATGGTTTTTACATAAGCTTGAGATGGCAAAATAAGCAGGTTTTCATTCGGTTCAGAATACAAAGATAAAACGTCTTTACTGTCTTGAAGATAAAGGTGGTGAGATCATTGGTTCTGAGACTAAGTTCCACTGTCGACGTCTTGGCATAGTCCCAGCCATCCTGCACCTGCAAAGAGGGTGTTCTGAGCAGCATTTCTTGTCAGTGCTCTTGACTTCAATCAGATTGCTGAATAGAAATGGTATATCTTGCTCAAATGTAAGACTAAGTTGTTGCAGCTAGCTACTCTTACTGTTATTGTAGTGACTGTGGAGATAGCTACATGGCTAATGCAGTGTATAGGCAGAGGATAAACATACTGAAGATGGCATGTCTCTGTTGGTCCAGTGTCTTGTGCAAAGTTGCCAAGTGGAACTCTCTGGAGAAAAGTGTCCAATCTGCAAGAATGCAGTGCAGGAGATAAGATCATTGCACCAGTCAGCATCCTGGCATTAATTTGGATTACCCCTATATATATGTCAACTGTCCACATGCAGACAATGGAATCAAAATTATATGCTGATGAAGAATTATTTGACGTTACATTTGTGCATGTCTTCTGTACAAAGCAGTTTTGTGGGAGTCACCAATGAGGCCCTGCATTGATTACTATGTTGCTGAGGTAATGCTGAGAACAGGGTAATTACCCAGTCCTGGGATTCCGCAGATTGTCCTTTTCTGTTGGTGGTTAGTCTTATCAATTAGTTTAGGGATTATTGTTGATCTGAAATTCCATTGGTGAAAGACTGCCAACCTGAAAACACCAGGTGGCTTTACCCCTATCAGCTATTGTGCAAGCAAGTAACAGATTACCGGTAGCTACCTACGTTATAAGGGTAGCCTGGTACCGTACTGAATGTGAAGACTTGCACAGCTCTGACATCTCTTGGCTAAATAGTTTCAAATCCAGGTGGTAACAAGTGGGTCCCAGGCAAAGTTTCTGAAGTTTTGATAGAAGTGAGAGGTGCATGTGGGACCATAGGACCATATAATTTCTGAAGAAAAAAAGACTGCTTCAATTTTCATATCTTCCCTACAGGCTGAAGCCAATCATGTGTTACATGTAGAAGAGCAGCTATAGCTAGTATGTAGATTTCCCTGTTGGACTGAAAATTGGACAATAAGTGCTCACTACTGAGGAAGAGCTTTACTCAATATGGAGAGAAACTGAACGCCCTGACGTCCGTGTAGCAGTAGGCCTCTGGACCTTGGGTATGGGAACCATACACTTATGAAATCGTCCCAACTAGATGGAGATTGAGTATGCAGAGATACAATCCAGACCATTCACTTTGTTTGCATCCAGCAGCTTTTACGTGTTAGGAGGAATCTGATGTTGTGGTGTCATAGAAATTGGATGAATTAATACAGGCGGAGAATTCGTGAACATCAAGAAGATACAGAAGCCCACAAGGGCCAACTACCGGTAGTTCAATTTCATCCGCACATTACTTACATTGCACTCTTCCATTGTACATTCCACTTCCATTGCATTCTTCCATCGCACACTTCCACTGCACTCAATGGAAGTGAGGCGCTGATGAAATTGAAGTAGTTGTTGACCCTTGTGCGCTTCCGTAAGAAGAACATCAGTTGCGGCCTCCTTCACCGTGGTAGCTAATCCAAGAATGTGCCCATAAATGTTATGTAGCTTCACTTCTAACGGTTCTTAATTGTAGGTGCGTGACTTAACATTGTTTACCTATCTGAAATTGGAGGACCCATAGTGGTCAAGCAGTGTAAATGATCTGCTTGACTGCACATATATCTATAGTGTTTTGCAGTGCTATAGAATTGCTAGAAGTGAAGCTGCATGCAATTTTAGCATTCCTATACTTCTAGCTGCCTGGTACGAAGAAACTTGACTTGCTTATCTCTAATAGGTACTTCATTTCAGATACTAATAGAATCAAAGTAGGCTGCACTTGTGTGCTCATTCCTAAGTTATCACCACAGTGGAGGAGGCACTGAGATGCAACCATGGTGACCAGAGCCTGGTCAAAACAACCCTTCCCTTTTACAGTACGTCTACACTGCGCTGTGAACACACCATGGTTGTTCTACCAAGTTTGATTACCTTATAAATTAGTTGCAGTTCATGTCATGAGATGGATCTGGTGATCATGTATGACAGGTTTGAGTCTATACTACTAGTACAATGTAATGTAGCTGAGTCATGGGATGACAGTTCGAGTCATGGGATGACAGTTCGTGTCATCCCATGACTTAATTGCTTGCTGTAGTGAGTTGTGATTAGACTGTCCCAATGACACATATGTAATGGTCTTGTGGCATCCCATGACTAGCTACATGTAGCTATATGAACCAAGGTGACTAAATTTGGTGGGTAGCTAAAATCAACCACAGTGCAGTTTTTGGTTAATTGCTGCCCTGTAGCTAACTGTGCTGGTTTTGTGAACCTGTTCCCACTGCATAACATACTTTGCATTTGTGAACACTGTCCTGCCCTGTATGGTGAATTTGTGAATCTGGAGTGAAAACACATAGCAATTATAGCTAAATGCCGGATCCTAGCATTGTAATCCTTGCACAGTTCAGAGGTCATGTATGTGGTCAAGAAAGCAGAGTGGAAGATGGCCTATAGGAACGTGGAATACTTCACCCCACGAAAGGGTTAGGGTATAGCTATTACGGCAGTGCACCCTTTAATTGTTTCCAGAATGGTTCCTGTGGCCCTCAGACTAGTACAAGAATGAGGTTACTAGCTATTGGCACCATGGTATATATGGTGTATGTGGTGGCCTGATCAAGTTGCATATGTGTCCACATATGATAATATTATCATTCTCTCGATTAGGCTGAGGGAGAGGGTCGGCATACACAAGCCCAAATTCTTAGGCTCACTTCCGCAAATATGTACTTCAGCGTGAGTAGGCGTCACTTCAGGAATACTGAATACCACAAGGTTCAATTCTTGCATGGACACCTTCTCTTCCCATTGTGTTGGGAGTATGGGGACCCCCTCTATGACAGATGGTTAATGGTGGGAAAATGAGGGACCAAGGTTGCAATTGGAATTCAGACTCTATGCATGGCTTCTCATAACAGGTAGTTAATCACTAAACATGCATGCCGTTATTGTGAAACAGCGATCAGTGTTTGAAACTTTGTCAATAGATAATGGTAACACGGTATATGTAGACATAATAATAATAGCTGAACATTTTATTTAGCTATATGGCCGGGTTCCAGCTAATCTGAGCATCCCTCTCCAGATTGACAGAATGGTAATAGTGAGAGAATGAGAACTATATCCTGCAAAACAGTGAGCGAGTGCTCGTAACATTACTTAGCCACCGTGCAGCGTCAGAGTTTACATGATCACCTGACATAAAACACCCTTTGCACAGAAAAAAAAGTGACTCTTTGACGGAGGACTTGTTGTCCGACATACTGTATCATGGCAGCAACCATCATGCGTGAAGGTATCGACTGATATGATGACGACATTCCAGGTAAATCGTCCTTGTTTAGAACTGTCACTCTCAGTAGCTACATGCGGAGATGTTATCTGACAAGTAAAAAAACATCCTTGACTGAGCTGTGAGTAATTTATTCAATGTAAACAGAAACGTGAAAGAGGTGATTTTCCCAAAGGGACCCCGTGTCTCCATTTTTACGGGGTCCCCAAATTATTATGACACTGGTACTTCTATTCCAAAACTTTGCATTGAGCGGTGCCGAGGGGTACTTTTACATTGTATTAGTTCTTTTACCTTGGTAACTAGTTGCGTTTGGTCACTTATGACAACTTCCCATGAGTCACTCATGGGAAAGACATCATTTACACTTTGGTTTACTCATGGGATAGAATTACGTGCCACTTTCATTGAATGCAAAGTAGCTATAGGTACACTGTGTAACGGTTACTCTATAGGGAATTATTTACGTCATTTGCCTCAAAAGGTATATTCCTTGTATAATTATACAGACCACATGTCTGATCATCCACATGGTTTTATCTTTATCCTCCATTCTGTAATGTACCATCCCAGTCCAGAAGGTTGCCTGGCTAAAGATGCCCCCCCAACAAAAATGGGGAAAAAAGAAAGGGCCAATATAAATATATATATATCAAAATTAATATGTGAAAGATTTATACTTCTCTCCCGCACTCCCCAATTCCTGTCTGCCTGTCTCTGTATAACTCCCTCTTCTTTTGTTTCCCTGTTTGTGTAATGATAGGCATGGCCTCATGTAGTAAGCCATGTGATACAATGACTGATTAGTAGGACATCAAGATGAGTAAATGGTTCAAAGTTTTTCAAAGGATGCTACAATAGCTATTAAACAAATGATCAGTTCAGACTGAATATGCACTGCACTTCAGTAAATTTCACTAGCCTCCCAATAAATATTTTACAAGCATTGCCATTAGCATGGGAAATACAGCAGCCACTTTGTTGTGGTTTAATTATGCACAACAAAGTGGTTATTGGTCAGGCAGGAAATAGGACACTGAGTAAATTAGGGCCAGGGCAAGTGCTGAATTTGTGTAGGATGCTATTGGAATGCTACAGGCAATTGAAGCCTTGCCCAAG
Source organism: Axinella damicornis (assembly GCA_963931865.1). Lineage (NCBI taxonomy): Eukaryota > Metazoa > Porifera > Demospongiae > Axinellida > Axinellidae > Axinella > Axinella damicornis. The sequence continues at coordinate 11,626,669 of OZ007508.1, forward strand.
CATGGTTGTTTCCATGCATGCAACCACTGATAAGCTGATTTGGCCACAGATAGTTTGAGTGTTGCATACAACAGACTAGTATGTTGGTCAAAACAATTCTGTGGTTAGCTATCACAGCTTCACTGTGCAAGGGGTATAGCCTAGCTTGTGTAAACCTATAATGTTCAATGAAGAATGAATACAATAGCAGCTGCTGAATGAATATTAGCAGCTGCTGAGGTAATCAAACTTCAAGCATGGTGTTTTCACACTACAGTACCGGAGTAGTTTTCTAAGCTCGCTTCTGATTGGTTCACTTAGGTCACTCACGTCATACAGTGCATACTTAGGGTATATTATGGCAGGTTAGGGTGTTGTTTATATTGTTATATAGCCAATAGAATTGAAGCTTTGAAAACCACTCTGGGATAGCTCTTTTCACAGTGTAAAAGCATTCTTTATTCAATTTGCATAGTGTAGGTCACACGGCAAGGATCAATGTTTCATGTACAGAAGCAATGCCATTTCCTTGTGCTGCTTGTGTTCGCAGAACATAGCAAACGTCCTCAGAGCTCTTCTCTACACCTTAATGGTATCCTACGTTTATCTATGATTGTCACACTTCTGAGCATGCACTGTAGCTAGTAGTGCAGCAACAAATCACTGATCACATCCTTTACATTGCCGAGACCCCATTGTGTCAACATCTGCTCACCATTATGCCACAGGATGCACAACCACCGAATTTCAGTCATTTTGAGTGGTCAGTGGCAAATCCAGATTGTTTCCATCGAAATTCCTTTGAGATAATAAACATGTCTGTCAGAGTGTGTGTACATATATGATCAGATGTGCATGTGAAATAAATCAAATAAATGTAGGAATTGTTCACAAGCGGGGGGAGGGGGGGGGGGGGGGGGGGGGGGGGGGGGGGGGGTCATTAGTCGTGGTCCTGCTAGTGCATCCTCCTGACCAAATTCCATTTTGCATCAACTGCTATAGAGAGGAGGAGGTTATGCTACATTCCACATATATATAGCAGTTGGTATAGGATGCTACAATACGTAGAATGCTACAGGTATCTAAGGCCTTGCCTCCTACGCACATGATGTACACAACTAAGGTATTGTACACAGCTACTTTGCAATTGTTTTTGCAGTGTTCCTTACCCTCCCAACCCCCTAACAAGAAGCTATTAGGACCAAAGAGGATTTGAGCATTGCAGTTCACATGACAGGATTCCTGTTAAAACCCTTTACCACCCAATTTTACATTACCTGCAACATGGATCTTCCCATAAGCCAATATCACTAGCTACTATATATAGGCGTTAATATATTGTGTATGATTATCTGCCTCTTTAATTAACCCCACAGCTTCTATAGGGCTGGGTCATTTACAGCCTCTTAGAGCCCTTAAACATACCACAATACCCAGCTTGTTGGGCTCGAAACTGCTTGAGTAATTTCAGCCATCCTAAGCAGAGAAGTAACTCTAATAACCTCCAACAACTATCTCTGGAAATGCCAACCTGCTGTACCAAAACAGGCCTTGAATTATGCAGGCCTGACGAGGTCAGACAGCTTGTTTCTACATCTATTTATGCCAAAAAGGACAGAAATGGCCCTCCCAGTGTCAACCAAGGCCTTTCTACAGCAATCCCTGACATAGCCATACCTCACCCCTTCTGTGCATGAACCTATCTTTCAAGGACATTGCCAGAAGTGATACCAGCTGAAGTCACGGGGCGGGAAAGGGCCACACTACTATATACAGTGCATGTTGTAGGTTGTAAAGAGGAGCAATGCCAACACCCGTTTGCATTAAACTGAGTTCATACTTCTGGTAGGGGATACATGTAGATGTTCCATGTAGCTAGTGAATCAATCTCACAGCACACAGGAAAGGCATACAAAAATTCTGTTGTGATTGCCTTCACACACGGACTCTAGCCTTGTTCCCAGTACCTGCCCCAGCTTTTGTTACTTGCAGTACACTGGAAAAATACATGAGTTAAAATAACCCATTGAGTGGTTACCATGGTTTAGTGAACTCCCATGCACTGCAAACTAACCAGCAGATGATGCATTACATTTCTAGTTAATGATTCATAATACTGAACCCAACATTAGCTAACAGATGAATGCATAACTAGCCAACTAGGGGAGTACCATGCACATGCAATATACTTCAGCTAGTAGACAAGTGACTCTTTGGAAGGGTGGATGGTAGACATATTTGTCCATTCTCTTCATGGTACTTACCAGTTAGCTAGGTAAAATTTAAAAGAACATCTGGATTTACAATAATGTCAGTCTTAGCTAGGCACCTGTTGTTGAATCTGAGGACATTGATGTCTTCTGGAGGCACTGGTCTTCTTTTTCTCTGTCAGTTATGAGCCAGTGCATCCCCAAGCAATCTCAATCATCCAACTAACATTCCCTAGATCGATAGCAACATTCGACATGACATTAAACTGCATGAATGTCTTTACCATCACTTCAAATTGTCCAAATGCATCAACTGGTATGTCAAATACAAGACGGTGCGTAACCAAGTGGTGTACAAGATCTGTATTGCCAAATGTCTGAGCAGCACCTTCTTTCAGAATCTGGCCTCCTCCTGTTATGATCCTAAAAGTTCTGGTCCATCATGCGTACTCTCTAACCCAGTAGCTAAGTCCTACCATTCCATACCTTTTATCTGATGGTCATGTTTCGTCAACCTCAGACCCTGATAAGGCTATGATGCTTAACTCATTCTTTGCTACCTGCTTTAGTCCCACTGTTATCCATCCATCCTACGAGGCTCCAGCCACACCCCTGCTGTCCTCTCCGCCCATCTGGACATTACCCCTGATGAAGTGATTCTGCTCCTTCGTAAGATTGAACCGCACTCTACCTCAGGCTTGATGCCATCTCAGCCTGGATGCTGAGCACGTTTGCTGAAGGGGTAGCTCCATCCATGGCCTCACTGTTCAATCTTTCTCTAAGGCTTGGGAAGTTACCCAGTGATTGAATGTTGTTCCCATTCCAAAGGAATCCAACAAGTCAGATGTTCGATTTTATAGACCAATGTCTCTATTAGCTATCCATCATATTAGTTGAACATCATGTCTATTCTCTCCTGGCCTCACACAGCATCCTCTCAAGTAGCCAGTTCGGCTTCCAATCTCACAAAAACACCACTACACCCCTCCTCCTGCTGTTCATAAGTGGCACTCCGCATTAGAAAACTACCAACAGGTTGGTTGTGTCTTCTTTGATTTGAAGAAGGCCTTCGACAGTGTGCACTGAATATCATGGAACCTGGACTACCACACCTTGTATAGCTATATATGCGTCACAATTTGGCTCCTCTCGCATAGAGGATATCTTAATTTCTTGCTACTTTAAGCTTCTTCATAGCTTTTTGTAAAGCCCTGGTGGTTAGCTATTTCACATTCCCCTAATTATAATCTAAGACATAGTCACGCTAATTTAAACAACTTATTCATTAGATGTACTGCTTTTTATCTATCTTTTTGTATCTAGTGTAAGGATCTGGAAATAATATTATAGATGTTGCATTGTATAGTAGTTTGGAGAGTTTAAGAGATTATTTGCTATAGTCTGGTTAAGATAGCTTGTTTGCATTTTCCTTGTACCTTTTGTCATCCTGTGCTGTTCCTTTCTTTGTTCGTTTGTTTGACTGTTTTTCTTACTTGTTGGTTTTTTCTTTTTGAAGTCCCCAATATAGCCATCGGCTATGGGATGGACTGTACCCCTCTGTGGTCAATTTCTCCTAAACATTTTTTCATGATAAAGGAGCTGAAAGCAGCTGTCGGGTGACTGTCAAAACAATTCAATTAAGGAATGAATTACACCGAATATTCATTTAGCAAATTAAGCGAACATTTGAGTATGGGGATGCCCATTCATCCCAGGACTAGTGGAAACAATTCAGCTATACCACACCTACTCACTGATAAAGCAAATTGTTGCAGGTACTCCACTCTGCTGTGCTGCTCAGCAGCTGTACATCTGAGCCTTTTGCTGAGTGGTGAACTTAGCATACAAGTGTTCGGGAAATTTATGTACCCACTTGTAATTCCAAGCTGCCTTCCTCTACGTAAGCTTCTGACCGACCTCCGAACATCAGTTCCAGGTAGGCCAGGTAGAACAGAGCTTGCAGTGAGACGCAAGCGTTCAGCAGCTAGAGATATCCAGATCGAGTACTTTCTTGGGATGCCAGAGGATGATCCAGCATTATGCTCTGACCACACAATACACACACTGTACTGTCTCTAAAATGTGCCCATGGGTGATGGACTAGCCTCGTTCCCTCCATTAGCCACTATTTAACCACTTGCAGTATGCAAAATACGGGGGAAGGGGGATCAACTGCTGTATTTTGCATACTAGCTACAATAATCAAATACTGGGGGGTGAAGTTGGCCTGGGAATGAGGCCAGTGATGGACTACTACACAAGAAATTAAGAACATGCACTTTAGTTTGATGATTTGCCTGCATTTTCAATAGTTTCACATATGCACCAACTGCTCATCCCACTCAGAAATAGTCTCCAACCACAGCCCTTCTATACACACAGTACAAACAATGACACCTAGAGCAGCTACTCCTGAGGCTTCCCAGCATCTCCAACAGCCAGGCAAGGACTAGCAGATAGGGTAGGGTGCTACATGTAGCAGGGCACACTGCTTAAAATGGCAGTGCAGGCCTTGCTACTGGGATTGGGTGATTGGAACCATAGCTTGTGCCTAGGCCTCTACTAGCGCTAGTTTCAACCTATAACTTGCAGAAATTATAATTGAATCACCAGACTTCAGGTTCAAATCCATTTAAAGAATGCTTATCGAGCCCAGAGTTTTGGAGGGGCTGCATACCAGTTTGTGACAATGGCTACAGTTGTCCTGGCAGGGCCTATCCAGTACACACACATTGAGCCTCTCACTCAGTTGTAGCGAAACACTGCAGAAGGTATGTGCATGGGGCAGGGGGAGGAGAGGAAAGCACTATAGTTCAGTCCGGTAAATGGGTCTCATGCAGGACCAAGTAATGTGAGGCTTAAATCAGCAGATATTCAGACACTAAAGTAACAGAAGTTGAAGTGAAGGTTTCAGTAACCACAGGCTCATTGAGGGAGCATTTAGATAAATTCATGAATCAGCTAGCCCATTTAACCTATGGTTTCAGTTGATGTTCACACTGGACTCGTGCATTTGCATACGTGTACACTGAACATCTATGCACAAATTGATCAACCTTCATTATACATTTTATACTCTGTTACCATGGCAACCAAATATTGCTGGTGGGATGGTGGTGATAACAATGATAATGGTGACGTTGATGTAGCCTCATTCCCAGTCCCATGCCCAGCTTTTCGTCGCTTGCAGTACGGTAAAGTACTGCAAGCGACGAAAAGCTGGGTGTGGGACTGGGTACGAGGCTAACGTTGATGCAGGACTGGATTTCTATGTGTCAATTTTGGGAGCACAGTGTACTCCCAAAATTTACATATTGGAATCCAGTCCTCCCAAAATTGACACATAGGAATCCAGTCCTGCATCAACAAACCTCACCAGTACTGAGGAGAATGCATCTGGGCCTTTATTGTGCTCCCTGCAAAAGTATCAATAACGTTTGATTTTTTTCTATAAAAGTTTGTACATACAGTACTGGACATACAATAGCATATAGCTAATCAAGTGCATACCCAAAATGACTATAGGACTATAATACAGTTTAATGCAACACAAATTAGCTACGTATACAGTGCAAGAGCAAATTCAATAAGACCTAGTATGGTACTTAAACTGAGAAAACAACCCAGCAACCTGTTCAGGGTGAAGTGAGTTCCATGAATACTCAAACTATGTTGCTTCATGTATAAACTATTACTCACTTGCCTATTCATTTTGTGTACTTTTGCTGTATAGTACAGCACTTAATTTTGAAGGCAACATGATGTTCATGGATTTGTCTCGGTCCATGTTTGGTGTAATATAGCTTTCAAATTGGAAGTTTGAAGGGTGTTCTGGCTGATGCTGACCCTCCATAGGATGCTATTCCATTCAAGGGTATTCTTTTTTCCAGCAGAGTACTTAGTCTATACCTGGTAGGTGTCATTTCCTTTGGTTATCCTCTCCAGTGGGTGTGCTGGAATGACCCCAACGTTCATCGTGTTGAGCAACCCCGAGGTGAATATATATACTTAACACAAAGCCTTTCTTGGGTACCTGTATACAACCTACTTTAGTTCCCTTCCGCATTTCTATTCTTGGGTGGGTGCACTGGGCGAGCTAGCATGGATCCATGGCTTCATTCCATGCAGCATCAGTGTTGATGTGTGAAGGAATTAATGCCACATTGGGCAACCAGATTTCGATTTCTATACTAATTAATGGGAGGGAAATTTTGAAATTTGGACCAGGGACTGACCAATCACTTTCGAGTTCTGAAATATTGAAATGCCATGATAGCTGCTGGTTATTCACCAGTCCCTTCCCTCTCCCCCCATTGGAACAGTCTGAGAACCAAACTATTAGCTGGAACCACCTGTGAACTTGTGCTACAATGACTTCACTTAAGTACATGTTGAACATAATATTCATCACTGATTGCACATCAAACTGCCAATTATGAAGGTAGCGGAAACTTTAGGGAGTTGTACACTCATTGTACAATTGAGCAACTCTATCGTACAGTGTCAGGTCCATTGTGTGTGCATGAGCACTTAGTTTTGAACTTCTTCATTAGTCATATTACTAAGATTAAATATCGTACGACATTCCAGTAGTAGATAATTGTTGTCAGTACACACCCTTCTCAGGCTTACTGCTTACAGGAACTTAGTCTAACTGCAAGACCCTCACTCTCTCAGTATTCCTGAAACGCAAAGGAAAGGATTTGAAGGAGAGGGAGGGTCTAGCAGTACCCACACGATTCCTTGTTGCATGATGCCATATACTACTTTTTCATGCTAGCAAGCTTGGTGGAACCAGCGCTCTGTATTATCTCCTCAAGCTTGGAGGTCAAGAAGTCTTTAGTTCCAGGATACTCCATTGTTGACGTCAATACTGTATAGCTGGATTAGCAAAATATAAGAAACTGCTGTTGAATTAAGTTACTAGTCACTGTTGTCTGTTTTAGCAAGATGCAGTTCAAGTAAATGCATGCATGATGACCTATAACTGGGGTAAGAATACTCCAAGCAGAATATATACTCCAAGCAGGAGTGGAGAATAGATCTATATAGTCACTGCATGTTCATTAATTTGAGAAGACTCCACTGAAATTTACCAGATCTGTTGTTGAAGATATAGCTAGCTACACGTCGTAGCACTTGTAGTGTTGTTCATCCACACAGTCTACTGAGCAACTAAAAACTATTTGACTGTAGCTACTCCCTCTTTAAATTGTGTCTGTGTAGCCATACAGGTGACATGGTGACATAGCTAAGTAGCTACATTTAGTATTACACGTGATGTTCAAATCAGCTATGCACATGCATGCAGTAGTGTACAGGGGTTGTAATTCTATACCAGCGTGGAATTTCACGTGCACTGCACTTTGTAGTACTGACAGCTCAAACATTACATCATGCATTTAGGCAGCCTAGGATGTGTTAGCTCACATAATTATATGTACTGCCCCTAATCACTGTGGAAATGTCTTAATTTTCGGCTTTGTACTTCATGTTGGAAAAATCTGGCCTGCATGTTTGCCAGGCTGGTCAGTGCCTACAAGCCATATTTAGGCTGTCGAGGGATCTCCTATTGCTAAAATCTATTGAGACAATGTCATTTCAACCCTTCTAAACTTAAATGATGGACAATCGTAGTACCATGTATTTCCTAAGGAAATACATTATCTGCCGGGCGGATTACTAGTTTTTTGTAGCCTTGTTCCCAGTTTTCGGTTGCACAAAGAAACCTGTGTGGGCCTGGGAATGAAGCTATACTACTGGCTTTGTCATCCATTCTGAGTCCGCACATCCAATTATGCATACAGAAGACAGAACAGTTTGGATCCTTGAGGCTCGTCAACCACTAGAGTCTCAAACTGTGTCAGCCCATGCTTGCCTTGAAGCCATCTCAGGCCACGTCTGTACGTACCGCATAGGTGCAATTGTTTTCTTCTTGGGGAATCACTGACTTCATGTAGTGAAACTGTTTCATCAACACATGTTACAGGTTGCAATGATTAAAAGGATGCCAAACATAGTGTCTGCTCATAATTATACTGATGCCTGATACAGGTAATGCATTCTTCATGATAAAGTAGGAATGATAACATTCTAGCTGTAAATATACAATGAGAGAATTGTAGTCATGGTGACTGTTACTACAACTTGCTACAACAGTATGGAGATGAGGTAGGTCACCAGGACAACCCAGTGGCTGAGGAAATCGAGGTGGGCCCATTTTCGCAGAGTGTGCATCATTGAATAGCCCTATGTGTGTATGAGGGTGGTAACGGTGTTGACGGTAATCTGCTACTACCATAGAGTACGCATCAAGGCGCCCGTGGTTTGGGGACATTACAATGTAGCTCAACAGGGAGGTACCTACCTTAAGGTTACGGGTTACAGTTTGCTATTGCGCATGCGCGGTGCGGCCTTGCGGTTTACAGTCAACAGTGAAATGTGTGCGCGACTTTGGCATCAATTTTTTTATCGCTGAAGTAACCGTATATTAGACTGTACTTCAATTCTACGAAGAAAGGGGCAGGGCGGCTCGAAACGTTTTACCGAGATAAACATCCTGTTCGTGAGATATTGTGCGTTCTACTTGCCTGATCTGGCGAAAAGCGAATGGCTTTGTGGTATGAATGACCATCAGTCGTTTTTCCAATGGCAGCGAAGCGAAGTCGCTCCGAGCCGCCCTCCAGTCAGTTGAAAACTTCCCATGGATGCTGCCAAGCTGGCCTGTTAGCCCTTTCTGATTGCAAAATCTGACGCCAAAAATCGCCAACTCCACCTTGAACTTTGATGCCACTGCCCGTGTTGGCATGTTGTACTCAGGCGCTAAGATCATACCAGCTAGAAGGTACTCATATTCCTGTTATGCCTCGTTTTTGTTGCGTGTCTCTAGCTAGTTCCTGCATGGAGGGACAAAGGTAACTTGTACGTTATGTATATTTAATGAGCACACGGTATCCCGTAACCTTAAGTCACTATTATATGCGGGTATTAATTTTAGCGAATTAGTGAACCCGCAAACAATAGTATTAGCAGCATGTGACGCCATGAGTTAAATTAATACTCGCCAACTCAGCTGCATGCCCAATCTGCTAAAATTAGTACCCGCAAATAATGGTGACCTTAAGGTATTCAGACTATTTAGACATGCAGTATCAACCCACCCCATTGAGCAGCTGTGATAAGCTGTGAATATCAATGACCGGCTATGAATATATGTCAATTTCCACGTAACAAAGTTGATTGCGCGTCATCGCATAGAGAAGAAACACTTGGCAGAGAAAGCACACGGTAGTTCGTATTTCACTGCAAAAATCGAATGCTAAACCTTACCCAAAGGTTAAGCTAGATTAGAAAGACCTTTGTGATTGGTGGGCCCTTACTAAACTGCTTTCAGGCTGCTTTTATGATACTGAGTAGCCTCGTTCCCAGGCCGCATGGGAACGAGGCTAAATACTGAGTTTGAACCCTGTGCAGGAGCTTTCACGTGAAGAGGGGGTGGGCACTTGATACGTACTCTACTGCTATATGTGGGGTTCCTGGTAGAAATGCAGAACACATTATTAGGCCAGGGGTGTAATCTCTTGTTGCATACAAGAAGATCCCCCACCCCCAAATCTGTTGGTCTGAAGAAGAGTATTTCATCTACGTATGTGCGAGTTTTAGTACACTTGTCAGGGATTTATGGCTGTACACCAACCGAGTCTGAGGGCGACAGTCCAAGGACAAGGTTTGTTTACATCACCATGTGTAAATCCCTGACAACTGTTAGGGTAGCGCTGGGAGTATCCAGACGGAGGTACATTTCTGCGTGTTCGTGGTACATACATGTAAACGTCACATGCACACGCATATCCCGACTGGTTCCAGAAATTTCCATTTGAGCACGTGTTGCTTCCAAGATGCCAAGAAATTGGAGAGAGTGTGGCTGTTTTGTCTTTTTCTGGCTGAAAACAAAGCAGAGGTTTGAGCCATAAAGGTAGAACAATCTTTGGGTTGGTGAGTAGCCTCCACAACAGCTGCAATTTTCACTGGGTAAGTTTTGTTGTGCTCACTGTTGAACCATAACTACATGTTGTAATCGTTCAAGGTCTAGGTATTATACCCGTAGTCGAGGAGGCATTTTACGGACGGAGCCAATTGTTGCAGACTGTGGCTTTCTTTGTTAGGCTGTAACTATGTCTAGGAATGTGCAAATTGGTCTAAAACACTATTTCGATGCCTTACCATGTGTGCCAATGCATAACATTATGAAATAGCAGATTAATTATTGCTTCAAGTAGTCTCAAAGACAGCACGCCTTACTATCATTTCAAATTTTTCTTTCAGTGAATATGGCCACCGGCGGGTGGAGCATGGACGACCTTGAATAGGCGTTGACATTGGTAAAGGAGCAGCATGCGTCTTTTCGTGAATCATCACAAGCCTTTGGAATACAAAAGAGTACTCTGCACGATCATTACAGTGGCAAAGCGTAAAGGTCAAGGTGCGGTCCAACACCCTATCTCAGTGAGGCTAAAGAGCAGGAACTTGCTGACTGGGCCGTTGAGATGGGAAGAATTGGGTACGGAGCGTTGGCAAAGAAGCTGCTTGACAAAGATGGCTGGCAGAATCCTTTCTTTACAACCGACCCGGAATGGACAGGTGGACCAGGTATGCCTTCCTTCGACGGCACCCAGAGCTCTCCATGCATACACCTGAGCACTTACAGCTGCAGCCTGCAGTGAGGAGGTGTTATCCAGGTGGTATGCTGAAGTTAAGCAGTTTTTGGAGCTAAACAACGTATGGAATGCTGATGAAACTGGGTGCCCTCTCTGCCCAAAGTCCGGCAAAGTTCTTGCATTGGCTGGGACGAGGGATGTTTTCCAAGCTACCACCGATACAAAGAGCAGATTGAAGGAAGAGAAGGGAACTGAATCTCAGGTAAAGAATATTCAAGAACCAGTGTCAGGAGTTTGAAAGAAATTTGACAAATGACCAGCGGTCTCTGAACAATCCAGTATCCCAGTTACATGCCAGCGCTTCACAGTAGGACGTTGACAAGCTCATTGCTGAACTGGAGGAGCCTAGCGCCTCAACATGTATTATACTGTTACGTGTAGCTATGGTCAACACTATCGCATGCATGCACTGTTTCTTCAACTTCAATGGTTCGTACCTATCACCCAGGGGAGGGAATTATGAGCCATAATTTCCTTACAAGTACCCTGAGGGATGGAGTTATGGCTCATAACCACTCCCTATTTAAATGGGATTTACGTAGATACAAGTGAGATAGATATTAGTTTTGGCCGCAGACCCAAACCAACCCCAGCGCGGATTGCTTCCAGTATCCCTGCACGTGATACTGGATACGATCTGCACTGGGGTTGGTTTGGGTCTGGGACCGAGACTGTATATGTGCTTATAGGCAACACGTAGCCTTGTTCCCAGCCATCGCCCAGCTTTTCGTCGCCTGCAGTACGGTAAAGCGGGGAGGGCCTGGTACATTTCCTCACGTGAGCATGACATAATCAACAAATGGCAAGAGTTTTCAGAACGAGGACGCTACGTTTTGCGTGTTACTCAACTACCTACACTTTCAACGCTCGGTGAGTATGACAGTCGCCCCTCGCTAGCTAGATATGTGTGGTGTGTTACCTGGTACCTTCGTTCCTCTTGCTGTTCTGAGACACACTACGCCCACGTTAAACTTCCAGTCTTTCTACCCTTGACGTCACTCACTTGAGGAAATGTACCAGGCCCTCCCCACTTTACCGTACTGCAAGTGACGAAAAGCTGGGCGTGGGACTGGGAACGAGGCTAGGCAACATGCACCACTTACATACCGTATATCTGGAAATTTTCGTTGTAAAAATATTTTCGTGGTTGCCATAAACCACGAAAATTTTATACACGAAATTATTTTTACACGTGTGAATAGTTATTACAGTCAGAATCTTTTCGCGATGCTAGCTAGTTACTTCGCGAGATGGCCCTCGTTAGACAGCTACCTGCAACCGAGGGACGGTCTCCTTGGGAACAGCGAGCAAACATGCGAAACCTTTCTCGCGGCGGTAAGTGTCCGATAGCTAATCGTTTCGTTCTTTACGGCCATAGCGTAGCTATGCGGGTACCTGTGGCGTTCCTAGGTTTTTATTCACGAGTTCTTGGCCAACAGCTGCTTCCCAAGGTTCCGGATAAACGCGGTAGCCTCGCAGCAAGCCCTTCGTCCCCGCGTGTCAGAGAAGTTGCCGTAAAAAATGTTTCGTGGGTAACCCAATCCACGAAAATATTATGACACGAAATAATAAAATACGAAAATTTTACTACACGAAAATTTCCAGATATACGGTACTGAGATGTATGTACTACGTACTATGAAAGGGTAAATGAATCTCTATCAGTTCGTTAGGCTAGGTGTTACTTTGGAGTCGCATGCCTACGCTGGGTGACCAGGCAACTGTTTGCAGATTGGCCTTTCACAGAATTTTGAGGCTACATTTAAGGTACCACGCCCACTCATTAATAAAGCAGACTGTTGCAGCTACTCCACTGTGCTGCTCTACGTTGACCTTCTGCTAAGCTGTGAACTTAGCATACAAGCCTCTTTTGGAGTGGTAGGCTGCTGTTCATTGCTTTGTCTTATATATCTCACCACATTTAAACAAGTGATTGAGAACAAGGGAACATCCTATACTAGTACTAGTATGTACCCACTTGTAATTCCAAGCTGGCTTCCTCTTCTGACCGGCCTCCGAACATCAGTCCCAGGTAGGCCAGGTGGAACACAGCCAGCAGTGAGAAGCCAGCATTCAGTAGAGATACCCACAGTACTGCCTGGGGATGCAGAGGACATCCAGCATTATGCTCTGACCACACAATACACGGCAGTGTGGTGGCTGCTGTACTGTCTCTAAAATGTGCCCACAGGTGATGGACTAGCCTCATTCCCAGGCCATCTCCACTGCCCGTATTGGAACGCTTGCAGTATGCAAAATACGGGGGAGAGGGAGCAACTGCTGTACTTCGCATACTACAACGATCAAATACTAGGGATGGAGATGGCCTAGGAATGAGGCCGGGAACGAGGCCAGCGATGGACTACTCACAAGAAGGAACATGCTTTAGTTTGATGATTTGCCTGCATTTTAAATAGCTTCAACATATACACCAACTGCTCATCCCAATCAGTAATAGTCTCCAACCACGGCCCTTCTATACACGCAGTACAAACAGCATCTCCAACAGCCAGGAAAGGACTAGCAGATAGGGTGAGCCATTCACAAATCTAGTTCACAAATAGCCCTAGCAGGGCACACTGCTTAAAATGGCATGCCTTGCTACTGGGATTGCGCAATCGGAAGCAAAGCCCTGTTTTTGAGAAGAGTATACCTGGGACCGAAGCTATGGGTTAATTCTTGTGAAACGTGTCAGACACAAACTGTGTGGAAGCAGTATCAATCGTGACGCTCTGCGATACTGCGGCGGAAAGGTAATGGCTCTCAAGGGGCTTTCGGTACGTACATGTAGCTTTCTTCTGTTCATGCGAACATGAGGAGTGCTGTGAGACTGCTCAACAATTCTCCAGAAATATTCACACTGTAAACGTTTCATCATTTCTGTAGCGTCCAGACTAGTACCCCTAAGCTGTAGACTTGACAATACGATAGCAAGTTCTTCTGGAATCCAAGTATGAATGGAGCCCTTCATTGAAAACAAGAAAGATCTGAACAGGCAAAAGTTATGGGGAGAGTCAGGCTCTCTTGACAGAGAGAGAGTTACGGGAAAGCCAGCTGACTGTGAAGGTGATGTGAAGGAATCAAGGTGTGACACGACATCTGCTGCCTCTTGCCGCCACTCCCTGGAGCTGGAGCAAGCGACCTTGACCCCAAATCCCATCCCGGGATATAGCTACTTCTCACCCAAAACCAGGTGCTGAGTTGATCGATCCTGTTCCGAAGGCAGCACCTCTGTTGCCATATTGCAACAAGAACTTGATCCAAGTTTAAGACTTTGCGATTATACATCACCCATCATTCCAGCTACAGGCCAAAGAGACCCAGAGATGAAGAAACAAGCCTGTGGAGTTTGTGTCTTGTGATCTTTGTACCTATTGTGTTTTATTTTATACGTAGCTAGTCTCATACATGTACATGTAGGCTCAACATTGGACTGGATGCATTGGCAGGGGACAATTAATTTGACCGACTGTATTGGTGGGCTCAAGTCCATTTAAACAAGTGAGTCTTTAAAAGACTTGATGTGTCTCGGCACGACTTGGTATCAGCCAGAATCATGCAGAAGACGTGGCAGCTGCTTAACCCTTTATGACTGCAAAACCTGTTAGCTATGAGACTTTCAGTTTAAGTCAGCGTCAATATCCTTGGAGGTTCTGTGTGAGCAAGGGGTGGGTCAGGGCGAGGAGGGAATGTTCACCAAAGGGTGAAAGCAGTATGGTTGTGTCTGGGCTTGATGTTTAGTCAGAGCCAGGTGGGCGGTTTAAATTTTAATTCATAGATGGACCTAGACAACACCTTGGCCAATTCTTTCAGCAATTATCTATCTAGCTAGCTAGAGCTGAGTGTGTGCAGTTAGTATGGGCTGAGAGCAGCACACTGCGTATAGATGAGTGAGTACCGTATAGCGGGTTTCTTTCGCGGGAGAAAACTTTCGCGAATTGCTTGAAAATGGGATTTTCGCGGTGAAAACTTTCGCTGATTGCCGTAACCCAGTTCGCCACACCCACTAACGCTCATCATATCCGGAATGTGACTCCGCGGTCTGAAATTAAAACGGTAAGCACGCCGCGAGTGCGAGCGAGTTACAGAGCTACGCGGTGGAGTCCATAGTGAACGGAAGCCGTCACGCCACGTTTGGCATCTCGTTTTGCTATCTGCGCCTTCTGTTTGGGAGTGAAGTAGTCGTATACGACGCCCGCTTGCGTAGGATTCGTCCCCCCTGCATCTGTAGTACCTGAAGTATTTTGACAGCCGTTATGCTGGACCAAAAACGGAGTCAGAGCGCTGACAGGGCGTCATCAGCTAGTACTCGGCATATCGCAGTGATCCAGGTTGGTTTTCGCGGATAAAACTTTCACGAATCACCACAGAAACGCGAAATTCGCGAACGTTTTCACCCGCGAAAGAAACCCGCTATACGGTATTCATTGTCCTGATTTACCTGTATACTAAAACTCTAAAACTAAGTGGATTCATGAGCAGCCAAGCAAAACCCATAATCACTTTTGAGGTTATACTTGCAGGCTATAAATACGTTTGACACCCTATTAAGAGTGTAGAGCAGGTTGCTTCACTTGCGCGGGCGCATTGCGAAAAGCGACGTACATACCACCTAAATACGTACGTACCACGCATGTACCTACGCATCCAGCACTGTGTCTCGGTACTTCGGTGCCGAGACAAAAACGGGGATTAAAATCTGAAGAGCCAATTGAGACCAGAGATTTTGAGGAGCTGCATACTTGTTTGTGACGATGGCTACAGTTGTCCTGGCAGGGCCTATCCAGTACACACGCATTGAGCCTCTCACTCAGTTTGTAGCGAAACACTGCAGAAGGTGTGTGCATGGGGCAGGGGGAGGAGAGGAAAGCAGTCAGGCCGAGAGGAAAGCAGTCAGGCAAATGGCTGTAAATAGTCCCTCATGCAGAACCACAAACCAGCAGACATTCAGACACTCAAGTTGCGGAAGTGAAAGCGAAGGTTTCAGTTACTACGCAAACACAGGCTCATATTGAGGGAGCATTTGGCTTCAAAATCAATGAGGAGAAAACTTATGCCAATTGCATGTACCTATGGCCCCAGTGTCCGCATTTGTGTGTACACTGACATCTACAGTATGCACAAATGGATCAGCCTCCATTACCATGGCAACCAAACTTTTGCTGGTGAGATGGTGGTGACAATGAGAGGTACATGTACAGCTTTGTTCCCAGACTCACCCACCAGCTTTTCACTCATGGCATGAGAATGGGGGAGAGCTGGAAGACTCTTGCAAGAAACAGCTACACAATAGCGTTCAACCGAGTCACCTCTCACACACATTCCAAACAAGGCACCTTGGCTTCACCTCAGGTTTACATGTATTTGTACACAGAGCATGCCATAACATTATGACATATATACATGTACATGTACATTCTGTGTTTCATTCACTACAGGACTAGCCTCGTTCCCAGTCCCACACCCAGCTTTCCGTTGCTTGCAGTACGGTAAAGCGGGGAGGTCCTGGTACATTTCCTCACGTGAGTGACGTCAAGGGTAGAAAGGGGTAGAAAGTTTAACGTGGGCATAGCGTGTCTTAGAACAGCAAGAAGAGCGAAGGTACCAGGTAACATACCACACGTAACTAGCTAGCGGGGGGCGATGTCATACTCACCAAGCGTTGAACATGTAGATGGCTGAATAACACACAAAACGTAGGTCTTCATTCTGAAAATTTTGCCATTTTTCAATTACGTCATGCTCACGTGAGGAAATGTACCAGGCCCTCCCCGCTTTACCGTACTGCAAGCAACGGAAAGCTGGGCGTAGGACTGGGTACGAGGCTACTACAGGACCACAACAGTTACCAGTACACATACCGTAGTCGCGCGTTATTAGGCGCATCTCACTTATAGGCGCATATTCGCTGTTAGGCGCAGGTTCAACTCTCGTCCCAGGTACTTGCTGTTAAGCGCTGAAGTCTTCTTTCAGAAACTCTGCCGTTTTCGATCATACGGAGTGGAAAACAGCTATAATTCCAATTGAAGTGCACTTCCTATTCGAGGAATGTCATTATTAAAATATTCGTTATTAGGCGCATCTCGCTTATAGGCGCATATTTCCTTCCTGTGGAGTTATAGGCGCATGCGCCTTATAACGCGCGACTACGGTATGGAAGGAAATAATGGTGAATACGTGTACAGTAGTCTCATGCCTGACCTGGATCGTCAATGTCTGGTGACAATATGGCAGCTGCCCAACTTTTGAGGGACAATGTACTCTGTAAATTGCTGGTAAAAATAACACTTTATACAGTGAGAAAGGGAGTTCTTACCAAGGATGCTAGCACTTGTCTTTGCGCAGTTTGTAAGCTGTGTCTACTATGCATGTCTACTTTGCCAATATGACTAATTGCTAGCTTTGCTGTGATTGGTCATCCGACATTCCAGACACCCACATCTCAAGACTGAGTAAAATGTCATGACACACTTCTTCACGGGGGTGATCTACATGTAGGTCTGGCACAAGATGTGGCTCTAGTATACGTACATGTACTTACCACTCTCAATGTACGCATAGATGCCTATGGAGAGGAGGACAGCAGCCAGCTGGAAGTTGAGCCCCTGTACGGAGATACAACATAACATGAACATACACGCACACACACTTTGATCACACGGTTCATAGGAAAGAAGTTGGCATTTCACTCACATGCAGCATAGCACTGGCAAAGTACGTCATCAGGATGGCACCAAATCTTCCGATGGTAAGACGGGCAGGCTTAAACACGTCTGTGTAATGAATGTACACACAACACAGTTAAGGGCAAATCAAAAGATGTATCTCTGCAGTAATGGCAGTTGATCTATGACCCAAATACAGCACATGTATTGCATATCCCATGCATATAGTTTGTTTGTATGTAGCCTCATTCCAGGCCCACACAAGAGCCTGGGAATGAGGCTACCACATACTAATATGTAGTTGGTTTGGCATGTATATATACAGCAAGATGAACCACATTTGGATAAGGACATTATATTATAAGAAGTCCATCCTTGATCATTCATAGGCTGAGCTTGGGTTAAGAGGAAATGAGCCAGTGGGGTTAAAAGGAAATCTACTAGCCACAAAAAGCCATTGATAGTTGTCATGGTGGAGCCCTTGATTGCCATTAGGCTACACATATGGTGGGTTTCAAGTCCAATACTTTAACCAGGTTAAAGGTCGTTAACGTAAGAATGTCGTGCGGGCGCCATGCTTTGGCCGTATGGCTTGGTGCGCATGCTCGGGGTAGCTCATTCCTGCTGAAGTATTTTGGCGGGATAGTAGCTTGGTTGTTGGCTCTGGCATCATACATTGTTCTCAAGCTTCATACATATCGTTCATGATCACAATGTCGTCGGACGAAGGACAGCTACCTGGTCCCAGCACCCAAGTCCAGGACACCACAGCACCAGCAGAGCCGACGACGTCAGCCCAGAACCAAGTGGCACTGCGGCTAGTCCAATCGATGGTGACTGAGTCGGTGAAGTCGGCCGTAGCAGGACTGGGTCAAGAGCTCTTGGCAGCAGTGGACCAGAGGATTTCAGCGCATCAAGGTCCGAGCCGCCCATCAAGTATCCACTCTCCCCCAGAAAACGGTGCGTTGACCCCAGTAAGTAGCGGGGAGTCTATAAGATTACCAAGTGGGGGGCAGTTGCCGCAGGCGGCAACATTGCTAAGCATGCCGATCGCATCAACAGCCCCCGCGGGGGCTACGCGGCTTAGCAGCATCATCTCAAGCATGTCCACCGAGCCGGGCCCTTCAGGATGCGGGATGACTCTCACCCCCAGCACCCCCCTAGCCAGCCTGCTCCCGCCCCTAGCCAGTTCCCCCTCAAGTGGGGCAGTTTCTGTGGGTTCACACTCCCCACCCATTCCGGAAAAGTTGGCCACAAAAATTTGGAAAGGGGAGTTTATTGAGCTCCATGAGCTACTCCCAAGCCGCTTGGGGGCTCCGGAGGTTACATTGCTGGACCTCATGTCCGGAAAAGAAAAGCACAAAGAGCCTAAAACGATCACCACTATACAGCAGTGGGTGGTTTGCTTCAACTCATTCGTGAGCGTTATGGCCAAGCGCCATCCTGAGCGAGTACACGAGCTGCTTGCATATTCCGCAGTGATAGCGAAGGCCAGCCAAGACTATGATGGCCTGCCATGGCTGGCGTACGACAGCCATTTCTGACGAGTGGTTGCAGCCAGTGGGACGTGGGATTGGTCCCAAATCAACCCGTCCTTGTGGACCTTGTACTTCTCGAGCGCTTGCCTGTCAATGGACACAGCTGGAGGTTTGGCCATCACCCCTGTGCAGCAAGAGGGGCCAAAACCAGCCTTTCCCCCAGCTGAGAAATCGGGTAGGCAACCCCAACGAGCTGCAGGTCGCTTTCGCCCATACCCCCGAAGGGATCCCATCTGCATTAGGTGGAACAAATGGGGATGCCACGACTCAGGCTGCAATTACCGCCATATTTGCCTGGAATGCCATGCACTCCCCTCACCATCGTAGTCGAGAGTGCGGCATGAACATGCCATCAGCAGGCAGCAAACTACCCACCAGCAGTGCAAACCATTCTTTTCGCCAGGAGGGCCCCCGCAGGGGCCCCCCTTGACTATGACTCTGCCTTGTCATGCACACCTCTCACTGTGATTCATACTATGCCTAATTCCCCAGTTGCCCCCACTAGCAATCATGACCCACTACGTATGTAACCCAGAAGACTTATTACTCACTGATTATGACTGCACGAATGAATCTGTTCATGATTTGGATTATTCAACCACCTCGTTTGATTCGGGTTCTTCCATTAATTCATACACTCACCAATTATGCAAATTGGAAGCTTGCAGGCCTACACTTAATGCATTCCCCCCTCGGCCCAACCGATTGTAACCCCTCTACTTCACCACCGATGGAACGAAGAGCTGCAAGGTCACCCGGACAGGGAGCTTGTGTTTTACGTAGTCACAGGCCTGGCCCAGGGTTTCCATATCGGGTACCAGCACCAATTAGCAAGCCATACCTCAGCGTCAGCTAACATGCCCTCTGCAATTGAGAGCCCTGGCCCAGTCCATCAGTACTTGAAGACGGAATGTGCGGCAGGCAGGGTAGCGGGCCCATTTGAGCAGAAGGAAGTCCCCAATGTCCACATTAGCCGTTTCGGGGTAATCCCCAAGAAGGGACAACCTGGAGAGTGGCGGCTAATACTTGACCTCTCGTTTCCCCCGGGCAAGAGCATAAATGACGGAATTGAGAAGGAGTTACGCTCATTGCAGTTCCCTATCATCGACCAGGCAGTCGAGCATATTTTACAGCTCAAGCCGAGGGCTCTCCTAGCAAAAGTGGACATAGTTCACGCATTCCGAAACATACCAGTGCACCCAGACGACCGGCATTTGCTCGGAATGAAGTGGGACGGCAAGGTATTCATAGATCTCACTCTCCCCTTTGGGCTTAGGTCCTCTCCCAGGATATTCACAACAGTGGCGGACGTGTTTGAGTGGATTCTGCTGCACCGGGGCGTCTCATGGTGCCTCCATTACATAGACGACTTCCTGACATCGGGAGAACCAGACACTGCGGAGTGCAGCGTCAACCTCCGGCTCATTTTAGCCATCTGCAAGTGGTTGCGGCTACCATTAAAAGTACTAAAGATTGAAGGCCCAAGCCCTGTCCTCCCATTCCTAGGCATCATCCTGGACACTTTGAAGCAGGAGATTAGGCTACCAGCCGATAAGTTGGACCACCTGAAGTCACTGATCTCCGCATGGAAATTCAGAAAAGCGTGCCGGAAGCGGGAGCTATTGTCCCTTGTGGGAAAGCTGTCTCATGCTTGCAAGGTGGTGTGTGCAGGTCGGGTCTTTCTCCGCCGGATGATAACCTTGGCCTCAAAGGCCAGGAACATCAATCACTGGGTGCGGCTGAACGCAGAATTCCAGGCAGACCTGGCATGGTGGGAGATTTTTCTCCTTCTGTGGAATGCACAGAGCATGATGGATGTTCACAACCCCAAGTTGACCCCCAATGTGGTTTTTTGTTCAGATGCCTCTGGCTCATGGGGGTGCGGAGCTAACTGGGGTAATGAGTGGCTCCAGCACCCGTGGGATAATGAGTGGACACAACAGCACATAGCTGCTAAGGAGCTGCTCCCAATTGCATTTGCATGTGCCACCTGGGGCCCACAGTGGCAACACAAGCATGTTCTAGTATGGTGCGACAACCTATCAGTGGTCCATGTGATCAAAGCCCAATCTAGTAAAGATCCCACCTTGATGCATCTCCTGAGATGTATTCATTTTTTCTGTGCTCTGCATGACTTCAAACTGCGAGCGGAGCACATCCCAGGCCGCCATAATGTCATTGCTGACTCTATTTCCCGCAACAATCTACAGGTATTCTTCAAGGAGGTCCCCTCTGCCCATCCCCAACCAGCCTCCCTGCCACCTCCACTAGTTCTCTTCCTCATGCAGGAGCAACAGGATTGGCAATCGCCCACTTGGAGGCAGTGGCTAAAAGCCTCATCAAGCACAGCCTGGCAGCAAGCACTCGGAGGTCGTACGCAGTTGGACAGTCAGAGTTCCTGTGATTTTGCCTCAAACTAGGCATTCCTCCTTTTCCAGCCTCAGAGCCTGTCCTGATCTTGTTTGTAGCAGAGCTGTCGCAACGCCTTTGCCATAGTTCCGTGAGGTGCTACTTATCGGCCATTCGGCACTGGAACATTTCTCAGGGAGGGGGCGACCCTCTTGCACATTCTCTCCGGCTACAGCTTGCTCTCAAAGGCTTGAGGAGGAACAAAACCCAGATCATCTGATTCCCGTTTGCCAATCACTCCCTACATTCTAAAACGCATCAAATCAGTTCTGACAGCCAACTCACATCAGCAGGACAATATCATGTTATGGGCGGCTTGTTGTTTGGGTTTTTTCGCATTCTTGCGCTCAGGAGAAATGACTATCCCATCAGCTGATACGTTTGACCCAGGCTGGCACTTAACCCCTCTGGACATAGCAGTGGACAATTTACACCAACCATCCTTCATGCAAGTGCGGCTAAAGGGTTCTAAAACAGACCAAACTCGGCGGGGAGTCAACCTCTACGTGGGCAGGACTTTAAATAAAGACCTCTGCCCAGTAGCAGCAATGCTTTCTTACTTGGCGATCAGGGGATTTAATCAGGGACCTCTGTTCAAATTGCAGAACGGCTCCCCACTGACCCGCCAGAAACTAGTCGACTTGCTACGGACCACCCTCACAGCAGCAGGAATCAATCCCTCTCATTACTCGGGCCATTCGTTTCGCATCGGTGCAGCTACCACTGCAGCTGCCACTGGGATTGGGGATTCAACCATCCAAACACTGGGAAGGTGGTCTAGCGATGCATTTACCCGTTACATCCGAATCCCACAGCAACAGCTTGCCCAACTTTCGGCCACACTAGCTCAGGACTGAACTCCCCATTGTTCCTCACAACCTCACACCACTTGTATCCTTACGGTTGTCTTTATAGCCACCCACCTATAGTTGTTTTTTTTTGTTGTTGTTTTTTCTGTTCTGGTACATGCAAAGTTCCTGCATCACTTACGTACTAGTTGTCAACTGTTTCGGCTGTATCAGTTTTGCGTAATGCTTCTCATGATGTTGTGTATGCTTGATTCCTGTATCGCAACCATTCCCATAAAGATCCTTATTCAGTTGGAGCAGAGAATGGGTTCCATGCTTAGGGAAAAACATTCATACAACCCAAGAGAAGTACCCAGACAAAAAAAACAACAAAAAAACAACGAGATGAGATAAGAATAATATTATTACACTCCTGGTAGGGGAAAAATTGTGCCACGTAAATAATTAATTAATCTAATTAATGTAAATAATCAAACCTCATAGCTCGCAGGAAAGGTCTACAGAGATTCTGACTACACCGTTGTGATGGCTATCATGCAGTTAGACAAACGTATAATAATTGTGCTGAAACTCACCTTGGTGGTGGAGATACAAGCGCTTTTGTTGTGCCGTCGGCCGCCATTGCTCGATCGCTCTCTTCGACGTCAAAGAGAGCAATTGCAATTGGTTGCTAGTACAGTCTTACAAAGGCCCCACAAAGAATCTGACCACACAGCTGTAATCGCTGTCGTTCACTGACGCTTACATGCCAAAACTCACCGTCCTGACAAAGTTGTAAGTGCTGTAATAACGTCGTGTCTTCCCTTTGGCCGCCATTGCTAGCGATCGACAGAGCGTGGTTGCCACGTGGCATGTGCGTTAATTGGAACTCACTGCAATACTTAGCTTGCGCTACGGCGAGTCACAACCGGGGTTGCAACGGCTACCAGGAGTGCGGTTGCCCCTCGATGATAACAGATTTAAATAATAGATAACTCCAAATACTAGGGGGTACAAGTACATGTAGTTTTCATCTCTGTCAGGACTTTGGGAGGGAATCACTGAAAGTGATTAGGTTACTAACTAGTGGGGAACCCCCAAAGTCCCACAGTTCATTAGGAGCTGGTTGCCCGTGGTTACTGGTCAGACCATGATGGTCAGCCTGTTGGCATGCAGCTAGAGTCTACCCGCTGACAACTAAGATGGCCCCGCAAGGCCAAAGATGGGCTAGACCACGGGAACACAGAAAGCAAGGCAGCGCCGGCTGGCGCTGAACTAGAGTCTGCCTGCTGGCAACTCAGATAACTCAAGTTGGCCCGCAAGGCCAAGCAAGGGTAGCCCGCTGGCACCTAGAGCAGGAGTATGCCCGCTGGCGACTCAGCTAGTTCTATATGACGGGTAGCCCGCTGGCACCCGGAGCTGGAGTATGCCCGCTGGCGACTCAGCTATGTCTATTTGGCCAGCCTGGCCAAGCAAGGGTAGCCCGCTGGCTCCCTAGATGCAGAGCGGCGCCCGCTGGCGCTGAGCTCAAACAAAATAATGATGGCCACCAGCAAAGGCCATCTCTGTAGTAGGTGGACACCCTTCCACCTACCTTGCAAAGGGAGGGGCCATACATGGCCCTCCCTTGGTTTCGCTACCCCGAGCATGTGCCTTTGTGCCATCCGCCAATGTAGGTAACTAAGTACAAATGTAGGTAGTGTGACAGGATATGAAGACATGAATCAGAGTTAACCACAAAAAGCCATTGATAGTTGTCATGGTCGAGCCCTTGATTGCCATTAGGCTACACATATGGTGGGTTTCAAGTCATAGTGATAACCATACTTATTCTAGCCTAGCCATAGGCAGTATATTAGACCGTCAAAATAGCCCAGAGGGAAATGATAGTACAGGTGTGTGTGATTAATGTGGTGCACCAGCTCACAGGGAAATGATAGTACATGTGTGTGATTAATGTGGTGCACCAACTCACAGTTCTTGAGGAAGAGGTGCATAGGGAGGTTCCAGTGGGTGACCACCATTCCAAGGGAGCGCGGCAGCTCAACCACAAGAGGGTGCACCACTCGATACGACGACCTGGAGAACACAACAGGCAGCCTATTCTCATCACTAGTCCCTTATGCCCAGGCTTTTACTGCACCTCCTATTGATCACTGCTTGCAGTATACAAAAATTGTAGGTGTAGGCAGGGAGTGGGGTGGGGGGGGGGGGGGGGGGGGGGAGCTTGGATTCTGCTTGAAAATGTCATGCTCTCTCCACTCCGAGAAGTTTAAGCTCAATGACATGCCTGCCTGGAAACTTCACAATTAGTACATGTATGTCCATGCAATCCCTTCTACCAGCTCACTGCATGTAATATCTCTGGGACTAGTCAGCAAGGGGACGGGAGGGACTAGAAATACACTGTCATTCACATCCCACCATAGTGGTGGTCATGCATATCAATACGTCTGCAGCTCAGGAATGTGAATGAGGTTAAAAGCATTGGTACATCTGCAGTACATGTACCATGTGAGTGATCCGTCAGAGAGGGACTGGTACCCAATGCCGGCTGCCAGCGTGCAGCACTCGGAGAGGAGACTGACAAAGTAGTGGCTGTACCGGAAAGAGGTAGCTGCGGAGTATGCTGCAAACCACCTGATGAGAGTGTGTGGGATGTGTGGGTTGGGTAGGTGGACAGTACATTTGTACGTGGGATGGTGTGAAGTTGTGTGTGGGTAGGTGGAAAGTGGTGTGAAGTTGTGTGTGGGTAGGTGGAAAGTGGGATCGGATGGTGTGAAGTTGTGTGTGGGTAGGTGGACAGTGGGATCAGATGGTGTGAAGTTGTGTGTGGGTAGGTGGACAGTGGGATGGCGTGAAGTTGTGTGTGGGTAGGTGGACAGTGGGACGGTGTGAAGTTGTGTGTGGGTAGGTGGACAGTGGGATGGCGTGAAGTTGTGTGTGGGTACGGTGGACAGTGGGATGGCGTGAAGTTGTGTGTGGGTAGGTGGACAGTGGGATGGCGTGAAGTTGTGTGTGGGTACGGTGGAAAGTGGGATGGCCGGGTGTGAAGTTAATTGTGTGTGGATGTGGAAAAGGGTGGTACATGCATCTGTGTACTCTATTACTGCATCACTGGTACCCAGCTGGCCATGCGGAAGTACCTTAGTACAACACATTAGGGGGGACGCACTTGTTCCACTGGGGCTCAGTAAACAGAAATGGAGCAATGCAGACAGATATCCCGAGGCACAGGACGGAAGTCAGAAGGCTCCGGATGATGTTCACTAGCCAGGACCGACTCTACTGGAAGGGGGGGAGAAGGGAATGCATCTGAGTGTAACAACACGGCCGCACATCAACCCACCCAATGGCAGTGTTGCACTGATACCAGTGTAACAACGCGGCCGTGTAAAGGCACATCAACCTGCCCAATGGCAGTGTTGCACCGATACCAGTGTAACAACAAGGCCGTGTAAAGGCACATCAACCTGCCCAATGGCAGTGTTGCACAGCGTTTGTCGATTGCAGTATTGCAGTACTGCAAGCAACAAACGCTGGGGTGAGAAGGCCAGGGAATGAGGCTAGTGCTATGCCAGTACCCACGACATCACTCTTTGCTTGCATTTATTATGTGCACAAAAGCCTTATTCTGTGTATCTCCTCATTCCTTGGAGTATCCATTTCAGACATGCACAGGTTAAAATATCAGCACATCCCCTATCAACACCCCCCCCCCCCCCCCCCCCCCCCCTTTCCAAAATCCTAGATCCACCATAGCACATCCATGTACTGATCAGTCTGGCCACTAGCCCCTCACCGCCTGACTGGCCAGGCGGAGAGGGGCTAGCATGCAGTTACATGTACATGTAGACGGTGGTATTGCAAGCAGTCAAAGAATGGAGGTATACAACAGCCTCACAAGGCTAATCCAAGCGAGACTCCCAGTACAAGCTAAGTTGATCACGTGTGGCAATGAATTGGTACGAGAAAGCACAGAAATGCTTTGCTTCCTCAAACGGGATTCAAACTACATGTACATGTATAGATTTCAAGGCTCATGCTAGTCTCAGTGCCAGACTCCATACCCATGTACTCTTTGGGTAGGGAGTCTGGTACCGAGACTAGGTTCATGCATGCATGTACGCATGTATTTTACTGTTCACAGCTCACAAGTGAAGAGGGCATCAGAAACTTGCTGTGCTCATTGAAAGTGACGAAAGGTCCAAACACTGTTGTAGCAGGGAAGACACAGTAGCAGGCGTAGTCAACAAAGTCAGGTAGCCTGTGTACCACAGGGGGGTTCAGCTCCCCTCCCCTTCCCCTCTGGGACTCCAGGTCAAATCCTAGGGAAACCATCCTCATCACCATTACCAAGAAGGACCCTAGGGAACGAAAAGTAGAATCAGGGAAGGGAAGGTGTGTAGCCAGTGTTATAGTGGGTCGGGGGGGGGGGGGGGGGGGGGAAGGAGGAAAGGAGGGGCGTGGCTGTTGGCCAACATTTGATTGTGGATCAACCACTGAACATCCCAGTATTGTGTAATCTGATCTTTCTGTCAGCATTGGGAGAACACTGTCTATAGTTCATCAATATATTGACATGGTCACAGGAAGCAGTGATGACCTCTTACAACCTACCTCTAACTCTATGCCATTCGGTTGGAGTGGCGAGAAAAACTTCACTGCAGAAAGAAAAGATGCTTCATACACATACATGTAAACTACTACTTTCTCAGCTAGTTCTTTCATAGCATTGCTGATAGTCGATCCCAGCTTGAACTTGACTACCCTTGAGGGGTCTACCGGGATGGTGGCTAACAAGCTAAGGGCCTGGAGAAGGCAGAGCCTATAGAACCAGGTCCCCGGGACCGACAGCTTTACATGTATATCCCCTCTGAAGGATGCGGTGTGAACTATTTCAGGTGAAACTCCTTCAAGAACACACCTACTCAATCACATATTTTAGGGTCTAGAGCGGAGTCAACTACATGTATTGGGAGAGAAAGAAAAAAAGTCCTATGGCAATGGTAGGACTCCAACCAGCAACCTTTCGATTAGCAGTCCAATGCTTCAACCACTCGGTCACCAGCAACCCCAACAAGGGGTGGTTATGCCAATAAGCACCGTACTTAGAGCTGCGACCGGCAATTGTGACCCTATATACGACGGATGTAGGTGTGGCTTACCGTATTATTCCGTATACTACCAAAAAGTCACACAGTCACGGCGGATTTTTGCGACAGTCACAGGGTCACCAGCAGTTTAGCAGCGAGGTCACAGGCGTTTTTGAACGGTCACAGGCTGTGACCCCGGTCGCAGCTCTAAGTACGGCGTGTATTGGAGTGACCACCCCTTGCCCAACATTTGATTGTGGATCAACCACTGAACATCCCAGTATTCGGACTCAGACTCTGTACTACAAGTGCTCGATAGTCAGTTCTGAATACTGAACAACATACTCGAACTGTCACTTACCACAGAGCAATGAAAGCCAAGGACAGTGCACCAACAGCCACGCCCCTCCTTTCCCTCACCCCCAGCAGCACTCCATACACCACCACACTCAGCACTATGAAGTACACCACACTGCCACCATAGAACCACCACAACACGTACAGCCCCATTACCGCAGCCAAAGTGTTCACAGTGACCTTGTGAAACCTACCCCACACAACACACAGCCTCAGAACCAAGGCACTAAACAACAGAGGTGTGCAGATAAGAGCTCCTTGCAGCGTAATGGGCAGCATACACTCATACAGTACCCACTGCAGCTCCATCCTCGCCTGCTTGTATCCACTTTCAGGTTGACATGGGTTGACCTTCTGACCTTCTTTCTGTGGCAAAAACGTTCCAATAAAAGCACATCAACTCCTCCATATCTGATGGGCTCTATTTGGAACAAAAACTGACGTCATTTGTTGCGCGTGGCGCATGAGTCATGCAGGTAGATTCATCATCTCTGCTTTGTAGTCTATTTCGGTCTTACTGTCAAGAGAAGTGACTTCTGGGAGAACTAAAGCTTCAGTAAAGCCAGTAAAGGAGAGGGGTGAGTGTAGAAGTGAAAGTTTTTACCACCAGGTTGAAGTCTTGAATTATGTTGCTACCATTTTAGCTTCTGAAGGCTGGCGTTTTCATTCCCAACTCTCAACCCCCATACTCCCTGACTGAAAGTGACGGGGTGAAGCTTGTGTGGGGGGTTGAAGGCTAGTCTTTTGGTGATGTGGTATAAGCCTTTGGTCTGTTCCGTAAACTAATAATATGTACTGTGCCTTGTCACTAGGTCCTCTAGGCATGGCTTCACTGGACACCCTGGATCCCAGCACTGCCCCAGCCTTCCAGTGGGCCAGGGGATTGGGCTGATGCCAACCCTGTCAACGACCCCGCGCTGAACGCTCTTTTAGCAGATCTTCAAGAGGGGACATTACTGTCATTGATGGAAGATAAAAATCTCTTCACTGACTTAGACACCTACCCCCTCTCTCCCTGTGAGGTGAATGATGCTGGTAACAGTACCGCTGACCTCGGCCTTGACGAACTCTTTGGTGAGCAATGGCAATTGGCTGATTTTGGTTTAGAAGACCTTGATGGCAACCAATCCCCCATTATCCAACTCCCGCCCGACTTGAATGACAGTGATGTTGCAAAGCTGGTAAGAGTGAGGTCAGAAGGACCTGGTTTTCAGGAGAGCTATGCATTTAAGTATCAGGATGATGTTACTGATGCAACTCCAAGTGAGGGATACTTACATGTAGCACAGACTGCTATAGCCCATGATCTGTCCGGAACTAGTTTGGAAAATGAACCAGTGACAGTTGCACTAGTGGAGACACACCCTACCCTTTTCACCCGAAAGCGAAAACAGCAGCATCATACACCTGCCTTTTTGAATATCGACGAGGACAATTTGGAGTCATGTCGCAAGACGCTGAAGGCATCTCGACATCGAAGAGATCCATCTACATGTAGCTCAGGCAGTGAGAGTGACATCAGCAGCAGCTGTGACAGCGATGTGATGGAGTGCGAGGTACTGGGGAAACCACTATTGGGAGTGAAAGTGACTGCCAGTAGAGACACAGTCACCAACATGGTCAACCACAACCGCCTTCTGGCATGTGTACAGCACGACCACTCCTATGCCATGTCACAGCAGTTCACCGGGGATTCCCCCAGTGGTCAAGGGTCACCTGCTTCTACAGATGGAGATGCTGGTATGGAGGAAGGGAGCAACTCGGATGCAGGTATGTGTGTGTACTGCCGCATAAAGGCAGACCCTTAACTGAATCTGTGGACTTTCTCTTTGCGGTCCAAGTTTGTTGTTGATGTCTCGGACCACAGTGTTTGCGTACGTTCCCTAGAATGCGTAGCTGTCCCACAAACTTTGGAAATATGACTGTTAGTTGTAATGATTACCTTCGCTGTTCAATCAAGGCAGGAAGGTACCATTGTACTCGTTTACACGTACATGTATGTGCTATGGAGCCTGAAGAGATACACCTGTAATCTTACAGTCATATAGTTTCAAGCTTGACCCACTCTCCTCATTTCTTGCGCAGGCTATGAGACCATGTCAGCTTCCACTTCACCTGGGAACCGCAGCACCGCCTCCACTACCCCCAGCAAACAACCCCCCTTGCCGAAACCTTCCCCTCCCCCACCGCCTCCATCCCTCCCCCTACCTCTCCCACCCCTGCCACCACTGGGGAGAGGTGTTGACCCTGTGGCCTTGATAGATGCCAGGATTCAGGTGAGTATTTGTTTATGTGTGGATAGGGTAGTTCATACATGTAGTTTGAGATTGACCTTTCCCAATGTGGCTTGTTCTTGCAATCATATTATTGCCTTCATATAACCCCCCCCCCCCCCCCCCCCCCCCCCCCCCCCCCCCCCTCCGCCACACATACACACACACACACACACAACACGCACTCATCATACATGGCCCACACACAGCACTTCATGTGTAGTCGCCAGGTGAACCTCACGGAGGAGGAGAAGGAAACTCTGAAGGCCGAGGGTCTGCCCATTCCCACCACCCTGCCCCTCACCAAGGTAGGCCCCTCACTGAGGTGTGCCGTATCTGGTGGGATTTTATTTCTTGCATGGTTTTGTGAAGCGATTGTCCAATTTTCCCGTATATTCTTTGAAGATTATATGTACAACATGTAGTGTTAACTCCTTACTGTGCCTTACATATTATTTCCTGCTCAGACGGAGGAGAAGGCACTGAAGACAGTCCGGCGAAAGATCAGGAACAAAGTGAGCCAACAGACCGGTGCCCTCTCAAACAACCTACCACATTTCCGCGATCAAACGCCGCGGCTACTATTTAATTCATCTTCACGCCGATTTACTGCGGCTACTGTTCGAAGGCGGTCACTAATCATTCATTTATTAAACTCAACATAAGCAAGGAAGCGAGGAAACGGATTGGAGCACCGTGTATGCACAAAGAAGAAGTTTTGTTTCAGCCCTGGGCTGTGCGGTACCATCACAATCATCCCGACAAAGTGGTAGGAAACGCCAAAGCCATTACTGTCGCGAGAACTTTCTCTGGTCACATGTCGCTAGCCCCCTGTGCCTCGTCGAGTCGACCTCAGAAAGAGCCAAACAAACAGTCATGGTCGTTGAGGGCTAGACAATACTAGCCGCGGCTACTAAACAAGGGCGGCGTTTATTTCGTTCAGCCCTCCTTGAGGTGCGGCTATTATTCGAGGGGCCACTAATCAAGTGCAGCATCTGATCGCAGAAATACGGTGCATCACAAGCATTGCATTCTGCAGCTGCACAATCCCCTTCACAACACTCTTAGATGCGTGCAAAGTCCAAAGTGGCACAGCTACTGAGTGCAGAGCAGGTAGCGCATGTTATGTCTGGCATCTAGACAGAAATTGAGACGTGACATGCTAGCGAAACACTGTCTATTGTTCCATCTCTCTCTGGGTCCAACAGTAGTCCTTTGACTTCTAGTAGGAGTGCTGATTGATGAAACAGTTTGATTTGTCAATGGTCTGTCTGCTACATGTACACATGTAGATGCAATATCAAGATGCTCATGCATCATGAGCATGGTGTACTGTGCTTCACAGACTCAATCACTGATAGGGGTTACCAGATCTAGCTTTGACTCAGAGACTTCTAACATCGATCCACACACGCGATACCACATGACAGTATGATCTGTTGCTTGTCATGTGCAGGTGATAGTCGCATCACTAAGTGTCGTAGTAAGGGCACAGGGATGTATAATGTACATGTACATGTATGGCTAATAGTTTTGATCGTGTCCGGTTTTGTCCCCTGCAGCTTGCAGCCCAGGAGAGCAGAAAGAGAAAGAAGGAAAATCTGCACAGCCTTGAAGACAGGTTAGCTGTGTGAATTTAGTGTGTTGTTCATGAGGAGTGAGGAGATAATTGGGAGGGGTGGTGGGATGAGTGGAGGGTGGGATGGGATGAGAGGGAATGTGGGAAGAGTGGGTGGAGACATGGGAGAGGGGTGTGTGTGGATGAGTGGGGGGGGGGGGGGGGGGGGGGGTGTAGTGCATAGATCATAGCTTGGAGGTGTGGAAGGGGGAGGGACATGGGAATTCAGGGAGGGGTGAAAGGGAGATGGGTAGTACAATGAATTTGTTTAATCAGTAGGGTATACAGAATGCATAATACATGTATGTATCAATACTTCCAGGGTAAAACACTGCACAACTGAGAATGTCCGGTTGAAAAGGAGAGTGGAGACTCTGGAGACTGAGAACAAGTGAGTAGGAGTGACGTAGCATACATTGTGCGTGATTCTGTACGGCAGTGATGAAAGTGTCTCTTTTATAGGTCACTGATATCTCAGCTGCGAAAGCTCCAGGCCATTGTTGCGTCCAGTGCAGCAGTGGCCAACACAAATCGTACCACCCAAGTGGGAGCATGCCTTATGGTGAGCCTCAACACATACATGTAGCTCAATGTCTCCACAGTAACATACGCCCACCAATGCTGTTGGGGGGAGAGAGGGGGGATTTTGTTCCTCACGCTAAGAACAACAAATCATTGTCGTGGTTTTGTCCTCTCTGGTGCAGGTGGTTGTGCTGTGTTTTGCCATCTTCTTTGGTAACTGGATGCCCCACAAGTTCTGGAGCACACCTGCAAATGACTACACCACTGCTACAGGTAATTACCTAGTGGGGAGTGTGGCAAGTATCTGTGATGCTATCTCAGCTCGTGTATTTGCATGCGTGCATTTGCATGTGTCTGTAACACTTAAGAATGCGATATTATTGTGCCTCCCAATATGTACCTAATGTGTGAATTAGCCTCATTCCCAGGCCGTCTCCTGCTCCGTATTTAGCCGCATATGTGACCTTTGAACCCCTGTCAGAAAAGTGGTGGTACCACTCCTACATGTACGTCACTTAGAGATTTCAAACCCAGACCCCCTAAATGGTGCACTGCCGCGTACATGTGCTATTCAATTGCCCCCCCCCCCCCCCCCCCCCCCCAAACTTTCTCTATGTTCTGTTTTGCCCCTCGTGATATTTTCTGAAATAAACCCTGCTTTTACGCTACCATGGTGGACCGCTGGAGGCGCAGGTATGGATCTCCTTGTTGTACGGTTGTAGTAGCCTAGGTACATGTAGCTTACCTCTACAATAGCTTACCAAGCGTTTAGTCAAACATAAGTGCATGCCATATCGCCATTAGTGCTCAGTGGGCATCATGTTGCTGTCTTCGTCATAGCTAACTGGAAGAGCGTACATGTACGAGTATGTGTAGACGAGTTGCTCAATGACTGTGTCCACCTTGGGGTTTGATGGCGTAGGAGTAGTGCCACGCCTTCTACTGCTTTTCTGACGGGGGTTCAAACGTCATGTATGCGGCTAAAAACCAAGTGGGAGACGGCCTGGGAACGAGGCTATATGTGACAAGGGTACCACCGATACCGACATAACCGATGCCAATAACCTACACGAAAGAGAGAAGGTGATATCCACTTGTCTGGAAGATCTCATCACGTGCACAATGACATACTTTGTACTATAGTGTGTAGGAGGTTCAAAGGCACCGCCTGTGGTTTATATTCCGAAGCCATGCAGCCGTGCAGCAGCTGTGGGTTTATAGAAATTAGAGCATGATGACTCAGCATTTATGGAAATTAGACCATGGCTCAGCGCATTCTGGAGTGTTGGAGCGTGCAAGGATCTCTAATTCAGGTAGCTATAGTACAAGCCAGTTAGACTATGCTCTTTTGTGGTTTATGGGAAATCCCACTCAAGGCTGCTCATTGAGGCTGCTCATTTAGACCACTCGGCTGCACCTCTGGTCTAAATAAACAGCCTCTCCTGGTTATTTTCCCATAAACCACTCAAGGCCATAGTCTAACTATAACTAGTTAACCGTTGCAAGTTCAATCGTGCTGGAGACTTGTTGACTGTCTCATTGCTGGATGCCGCTCAGCATGACAGCAAGGTGTGGTCCGGCGTCCACTCCCAGTGGTACGCTATGTACATGGCCTTCCAGCATGGGTCTAGTACACCATCATCCATGTGATGAAATCTTGAGGGACTAGGAACGAGACTAGGCTACACTGTATTGTATCTAGATCTGTGAGTGTAGTTGCTTGCTGCTAAACCACACTGAGTACACACTGTTGACTTTGCACACATGCATGTGCAGCTACTCAAGTTAGGGCTGGCCGATACCTGCTATGATATGCATTATCACGATACTCTTGTTTACTATCACGATATTCTTTAGGTATTGGCAAACATCTTTCTTTCTTGTACACACACAAATTAATGTCACATAGAGTGTTCTATAAAACAACTATTGAAGATTATCGTGTAAAAAACACAAAATGTTTACATTTTCAGGTGACAAACATGCTCGTTTCGCAGTAACAACGTTTCCTGCTGTACTAAACAGCCGCTCAGATGGCACACTGGTGCCTGGAATACAAAGGAATTTTCTTAAGGGGCTAGCCAGCTAGACTATATACTGGAGTGCTAGCTATCTTATAATAATTTAAATCGGACCAGCATAGTCTTGTACCCAGGCCTTACTACCCTTTGCTTACAGGGGAAGCCCGTGTACGAGGCTAGTACATCCATAGCTATTCGCTAACCTCATTAGTAGATGAGATGCCACCTCCATCTTTCTGCTTGAATCCAAAGTACGCCCAGCTCCATCTTTCTGCTTGAATCCAAAGTACGCCCAAACCTCACTCGAGGAGTTAGACAATGGCAAAAGGTTATGTTTCCTAAGGAATTCGGACGCCATCATCCGAGAGTAGTGAAGTCTAGAGCCTCAAAACACAAGAACAGAAAACCGCTACGCTAGCAAAAAGCTACCACGAGGCACATTACGTAAGGTAGTATACGGAGACATTGCAATACTACGATTCTAATACGTATAGTCATCGATGTCCGCGTAGGTATCGATACTATCGAAGTATCGATAGTATCGCCCAGGCCTAACTCAAGTGTGTGCTCAAGGTCAATCAACAGTTCGTAAATGTTATATCAGTGTCGGTGGTACCCTAAATGTGTACCTTTTTATATCTAGTACCATAGTTTCACGAAAGAGTGCCCACCTCCCACATTTGGCTCAATTCCTGTATAGGGTCAAAGTTGACAATAGAGCGCATTCTTGATGGCTTCATCAGAGAGACACTATGTATCCTGGCTACAGTCTCATTCCCATATCACATTCCACAACCATTATGTTCATCAATGCTGCTTGCTGTGATGGATCATGCATGCCCAGATTGATGTTTTAAGGAATGATGGTATCCCCAGCGTCTGTCGCCCGTGTTAGTACTGCAAGCGACAAACGCTGGGTGAGAAGGCCCTGGGAACGAAGCTAGGTATCCACTGAGTCACTGACATGTATCAGTTGGTCTTGGTTGGTATAACCTTTCTCCATCCATTTCCCCGTTTAGTGAGATCCCGGTCCCTGTTGTCTGTGGAGAATCCACATAACTTCCAACAGGCTGCCTGTGACTGGTTCAGGCATATCTTCTTCCGAGATGAGGGGGGGACAGGTCCACTTGATCGATCAGAAAGTAGAGAGACTCACCGCAGGAGTGACTATAGAAACCACAAGACAGATATTTATACTGCACTCACTCCCCTGACTACACTGCAATTGGACAACACAACACAACAAACTTGTATCTCTGCCAAAGCGTGAACTCTGTTGCTCAAAGATGATGATTGTTCATGTACAGAACTGTTTGTCATTAATTTTATTGAACCTTTCCTCGGTCCATTCTGTTCGGAAGGCTCTCATTTATATTTCAATCTATTCACGTTTCTAGTTGTTGCATGCAGATGCATTTTTCTAGGTCATGTCCCTTATTACTGCCATGCAGCTACACATCCAAGAATCCAGATACACGTAAGAATGTTGAAGTTTGTGTATGATGATGGGAATTGGTACCAGGGATGGTTGGACTCATTAAACTTTGAAACTGGAAATTGGACTGTCAAGTTTCAGGATGAGAGCTTGACTGCCGAGGTTCTGTTTCCACACAAGGATATGTCAGACTTTGGATGTTGCCCCAGAATCCTAATGCATACTGGTATATGAACTCTTGATCCTAGTATACAAGACTGTCAAGCCGCCATATGCATACTGTCAATGATCGCATGTAAATGGAAGTGGGAATTTCTGCAGTAGTATTGCATGGGCCATTCATCTCAGAATGGATCTAGGGGTGGCCAATCCAGTACTGTAGCCTCATGCACATACCCCACTCATGGGTGGGGTCTGGATGCCATGTTATGCTACTACCCATAGCAACAGCATATGCAGCCATGCATGCTCCCATGCAGATGCTCAGTCAGTCAGTTGCACAATAATATTATAAGTTAGCAGAGTGGGCACGGTCCTGACCTGGAAAACTAAAAACATACATGATTCGTGGGAGGAAACAAATTAATGTCTACTATGTTAGCCCAGTCAATTGAACGCTTTAATTCTTCTGCATCACGATTGCAAGATCAAGAACAGATTTGGTTAACTACAGTAGATCTCCTTCATGGTCGCAAACGATTGAATGACACAAACAATTAACACAACCATTTCTTGCTGATCTCCAACACCGTATTCCAGGGCATGAGATTCCACTGTGCCACTGACGCTAATTCTAAACAAGGTAGGGATGATAGCACAATTTAAAACAGTGACGTATACAACCCCCCCTACAGAGATCTTTTTCCATAATATTATACGTGTAAAGCTAATGAAAAAGGATATGACAGACACGAAATACATCCTGGTATGCAAGCTAGGCTGTCAATTGCAAGCTGCCGTCCTGTCAATTATTACACCTGTCAATCTATGATACAGAGTATTTATAATTATCATAACTGCATGCCTGCAACCATTATAGGGCCAGGTCAGTGCTAAATGCAAATTAAGGCGTGTCCGTTACCTCATAAATATTAGAGTATGGTTACCTATACCTACATGTAAAGTACTTCCTGCTGGACTAATATCGACGTCGTAAACAACTTTTAACAAAAATTTAATACAGAATGAAATTTAAAGTGCATGTCAGTTGCATGGGAGCAGTTGCAATTGAATTTATTACTATACGCAATAAACATAAAACGTACTATTTTAATTGCTGGATACCTGACACATGAGTTTGCGCTAGCCCCGCCCTTATTTTGACTTGCTAAGCATAGTCTCGTGCCCAGACCCTTGGGTGGGCCGGGGAAACACAGAGCGTGAGTAATAATTATACAGACTATTACAGTATAAGCGGTCTTTCTACCGTCAATTGACTTGTGCCGTTGCAACCAGAGGAAATACGGTGAGAATTGTGGTTGTTTGATTTAGGGCGGGGCACTGTGTGAATCGATAATGCGCTGGAGGTGGTTAGTCTTATGACTCCCATTATGACCCATATGGAAGAACTAGCCTCGTTGAACGGTTCCCAGGCCTACACCGTTTTCTGATCTTTGGTTTGCCTTTGACAATAAGCACGGAGGCCTGGGGATGAGGCTATGGAAGAACAATCTGGTGATTCTCTAGTCTCAGTCGTCCCCCCTCGTGCAAACTAATGGAGGGATGGTCTAGAAAGTTGAACCGGGTTCAATATGAAGGCAAGGAAGGAAGGAGTGGGAGGGTCTAGCAGAACTGCGCATGATTCCTTGTTGCATGGTGTAAATAAGCCATAACGCTTCGTAGACAGTACAGTTGGAGATCGTGGTAGGTGAAGCATTGCCCACGGAATTGTTCAATATTGTGCAGAAGCTGTAGAAATTATATGAAGCATGCAGATGAACTACATAGTGACCTTGCCAACATAAAGCAGCAGCTGACAAATAGTTGGCGCACTACAAGAGCGCTCGGCAATGGGTGGAGCTCAGACCACTGAGATCCATGCTGGATAGCCAAGCAATCTCTACCATACCAGTAGTGATGCTTGAGGGGGGGGGGGGGGGGGGGGGAGTCTAGCCGCTATATAGCTTCATGCAGATCTATGCAATGTTGAAATTTAATTGCTGAGCGCATTAGCACGAGGCTCTGAATGGGGGATCTATAATTATACGTACGTACGCACTCCACAATAGTCTTGCATGTATAGCCAGAGACTAGGGTATAGAGCAGCTACATGTTAGGGTTGAGCGCCCTTGCTGTAACTTAGGTAATACTTTCAAGAAAAACATGTCAGATTATTGATAGCTACACTTCGTCCAACATTATGATCTCTGGAAGGAGAACAACAAGATCCCAGAGAGTTGTTTTCGGTAGTCTGGTCCAAGAGGGTCTGCACTAGTTGCCACCCAACTTTGATTTCCACTAACCCCGTTTCACTCGGTGCCGTCCAAGGTAGACAATTCTCGGACGCTGCTCTGCAAATTTTTGCCAGCAAGAGCTATTTGTGCACATTGAGGATAATTTAGTGTGGGCCCTGGTTACCTATCAGTACAGGAATGATCATTATGATTTGGGGTCAAATTCGCAAAATGGAAGCTCCAGTTGAGGTGCTAATGACCTGCACAATGCACAACACTGAGAAAGATGGCACAGAAGGAGAAAGCAGTGGCAGTGCAGTGCAAAGTAAAGTACCAAGTTGCCACGGAGCCTTTCTTCGATTTTCCCACACTTTACGTGGCTTCTCATATCTGCTTCACAACTTCTGCCTCCAGCGTGCCATCTTCCTGCCTAACCAATGTGCATTACAAGGCAAAAATAAATACATTCCATTTAGTTCTAACTCATGGCAGCTGCAATTTGAATGTAGCTACACACATTCCTACAGTTGCTATGGGAGGCTAACGAGATCACCAAACTGTTCTTCCATACTGGTGATAATGGGCCACATGTGGACATTACCCGTGCTCCACCCACTTGCATCCTTGTAGAATTACGTGCTAGCTCTGAGTCGAGCAAAGTTCATACGTCACTATTGATTTCCTTGCTTCTGACTCAAAAATTTGTTGGCAGTGGGTGGATCATAAGGTTTAGAGGTGCACAAGGGTCCTATAGTAATGGCCAAGGGCATACTTGCCGTACAACAGCTTATTGGAGAACCCATTGGTCAAGTGTGCATTATCTACATGCACATTTTCATGAAGACTGCTGGGTACTTTGAAGGTCATTGAGCTCATGTTACTGTATGCAGGCATCTCCACTGCACGTGGT
Source organism: Axinella damicornis (assembly GCA_963931865.1). NCBI lineage: Eukaryota > Metazoa > Porifera > Demospongiae > Axinellida > Axinellidae > Axinella > Axinella damicornis. The sequence goes on from OZ007508.1 coordinate 11,665,600, forward strand.
CACTGTTGCTCACAATATGGTGGCTGTGTGACACCAACCGATAACTATAGTGATATTCATGGTTCATGTATACGTATGTATCTCATCTACTTGATTATCACAGAGGAGCAGGGTGACTGAGTCCCTTCATCCCGCTCGTCATCCCAAGCCACGCTTCCCATGTATACTCATTGATGATTGCGTGAGACTCCTGTGCGCTCCACGTTTGTGAACCAGTACCTCTTGTCCTAAGTACCAGACGTGGAAATGAGCAGTGAAGGTACACTTGCATTGATGGGAAATTCCTTTTTTGTTAGCATAGCAAACAACTCATGTAGTTACGATAGCAAACAGCTTACAACTGATGGTACCATTTTCCAGTTTCTGATGGCTCTGTGTAAATATGTCAATGAACTGCATGCTTGCAGGTCGTGTGTGTATGGTACGATGTAGGCGAATATGGAGTGAGTTCTAGCAATCTAGATGACTAACTTGCTTTTAGAGTAAGGAATTAGAATCAAAAGTTGCTGAGTATGAGGGAGCTCGGTCAGAATAGTTGTCTGGCAAGTCAGTTTATGGTGCTGCATTGTTGGCACTAGCCTGGTCTAGCTGGATGGCCTGGTCTGGCGTGTATGGTCTGGACAACAGGTGTCATCATTGTTGTCCACTGCAACTAATTGCCGAGCGCATTAGCGCGAGGCTCTGAATGGGGGATTTATATACGTATGTACGTACCGGAATATGTTACGCTCAGGAATGTTGATAGGAGTGTTGCAGGTTTCCTGCCGGCCAATTGAGTTCTATTTGCTGCGAGGGCTCGACGGTGCGAGAACTACAACCTTGAGAAACAGATCAGTGGACGAGTGTGCGGTGCTCCAGGGCTTACAGAGCTGGAGCAGCTACATATGGAGTCAAACAGTCGACATCTGTTTATACTGCAACTCCACAATAATCTCGCATAGCCAGAGGCTAGGGTACAAGCGAGCGGGGCCTTCAGGGCTTGCAGAGCTAGAGCAGCTACATGTGGAGTCGAACGGTGAGTGTAATCGACATGTTTATCTCAGCTCCACACTCGCAAATTCACACTTAGCTAGAGATCTATCATACTCGTAAGCACGTGGCCAGGCTGCGCATGCGGCCGCGGCGTGCGTGCGAGGCAATTATGCGGATACGTATTCCTAGTATGGGACTTAGGTTACGCTCACCCAATCTAATATAAGCATATGACCACAGGTATTCAATTAAATAGTGACAGCGACATCTGCAAATACGTGCTTGAGCAGATCACTGCTGCTCAAATTGTGTATTTGTAGATCAGTTGTCCTTGGCCTACCAGCCTGAAAACCTATATTTCAGGTTAAGTGTTTATATTGTTACTTCACATGTACTGTTTCAGGAGGTGCTCCCCTGAGCACTGCTGACCTTACAACAGTCTTCGGTGATACCTTTCCATGTCGTGCCAAATGTTATAACCTTGGGCTCCAGCTCCGAGTGGACGTGGGCACTTTGGACTGCATTAAGGCCCAGTACAGAGATCCTGGTGACCAGCTTAGGGAGGTCTTGAGAACTTGGTTGACATCAAGTAAACCTACCACATGGGGGGACATGGTCGAGGCCCTTAAGAGCCCTGTCATTGGGGAGACCCCTCTAGCCAATAAACTACAGCAAAAGTACTGCCCCAGGGGACAGCCACGTTTGGATGGTGAGTGAATTCATGTTACTTGAAGTGTCAATTTGGTTACAAGTCACTCTCTGGATGGATGATGACTATATACAGTTTGTGAATTCAGCGGCATACCCAAATCTAGGCCATGGCCCAGACGTCAACTTTAGAGTTCAAAAGTCTTTCTAGTGCATGTGTGGAGACTGTGGAAGAGGTTTAAAGGCAGAATCGATGCACTCCTACAGGATACTTCATTCTAAATTCAGCTGAGCTGGACATTGGAACAATTGGAACATTCACCTTCATTCTGGTAGCTGCCTCCTGGAGGGACTCATCCAACATTTAGATGCTCTGTCCTTGTCAACTTTCCTTCTGGTGACAGACCCATATTTGAGGACTCTCATCCATCCCTGTCTGCTCACCTAGTGGTTGCTGCTCCATAGGCATTAACGTTTGCTGCTTGCTTCTGCTGTTTCCACTGTTGATCAGCATCACATCTGGCTTGCTTCTCTCTGTAGCCACAGTTGATTTTTTTGCTAATCAAATGATCATATGTCCAACAGGGTTTGTCGCGCTTGAGGAAGTGAGCTAGAGTAATGTGAATTCTACCGATTTTGAGTAGCTGTGTTCACAACACTGAATTCACCTCATTTCCCCTGTGTCCAGCTAATGTCCACTGCTTCCATGCATGTTTTATTAATGCAAGCAAGAGTACATGAAACAAATAGTCTAGTCTCAGTACCAGACCCCATGCATGCAAGGAAGGACAGTGATCATGGCTGTGTGGTCAGAATATTCGTGTGCCTTTCCTAAGAGCTGTACTGCCAATGAAAGTCAAAGGGAGCGCTCGAGCAATGGCGGCCGACGGCACGACAAAAGGGGTTGTATCTCCACCACCAAGGGTGAGTTTCAGCACCAAAATTGTACACTTGGGACACTGCATGATAGCGATCACAACGGTGTAGTCAGAATATTTGTAGGGCATAATTTCCTAACGTATAGTCAAAGGTTAATTTACATTATGCGGCACAATCTTCCCCAACCAGGAGTGTAATCTTCCAGCCAAGGAATTTTTGAATAATCTATGTCCTTTATTTTCTCCCCGTTAGGCCAACTCACTATTCCACTGGAAGCTGCCCCTCCCACTCCACACCCCCACACACCTCTCACTCCCCTCACTCAACCAAGTAGTGTGGGTACTAACTCACCGGAACTGCCCTCTCAGGCTCCCACTAACCATCTTGAAGCCCAGCCACTTAGTCTGAAAGAAGAGATAGAACAGTTCGAGGAGAAATATGAAGACCTTGTGGACTATGTTCTGAGTGCTTTTAAAACAGGAAAGGTCTCCGTTAAAAGGGTCCTGAAGTGTCTCCGACAGCTCCCAGTATCATTGAAGCTGCAATGTGGTGAATTCCTTCGAAGCCAAGCAGGACACCTTTGTCGAGCTTCAACCATCGATGAGCTCTTCTTCATACTGTCCCCACACTGGGACTTCCTAAATCCTAGCCTTCTCGCCCATCTGGCTCACAGATTTGGTGACGACCAAACAATAAGGTCAGTGGATGAATACTTGGGAGAGCTGAAAGAATTTAGAATGCGAATCAATATCAACAGCTTCATTGACATGTGGACTGGCATACTTCCACCTGATACTCAAGAGATTGTCATGGAATTGGGAGACAACTGGAGAGAACAAAGCCTCGAAAAGCTGGAGGAGTTTCGAATTGAGGTCTCACGTAAGCGCTGTTTTGAAGATTATGTGATGCCACTCAAACGAATCAAAGTGTCCAGCGTGGATGCCATCTTCTCACTCCCAGAGTCAGTAGATATACCTAGTCTTGAGCTTGAGAGCCTCCGGACATTTTTCCGAGAACACCAGGTACTAAGGATTCTACTCAATGGAGCCTGCATCCTCAATCTTCAACTTCAGCAGGTATACCTTTCTGTTTGTGCATGAACACACCCCATTTGTCTAAGGAGAAAAATGCATTTTGGTGAGCTTGGTGATTCCTACTGGGTCATTGAGTCTATCTGTCTACAGAAGTGAGCCACATGGCATTATTGCACAATGCAAAGTTTCTAGTGCACTAATCTTATATTCAGTTATGTTTGCAAGTACGTGTGTTGTTTCAACCATCTCAGCCTGGAGGATGCAAAAACTTAATCAGAATGTTAGACTGCAAAGTTCTGAAGTCGTATTACTGTTAATGTGTTACTCAATCAAATGGCACTACAACTGCAGCCTTATTCTCAGACCACATGTCTTGGAAACCAGGCTACTACGGCAGTTACTACAATGGTCACAGATTCACCAGGGTTTGGGATTCTGTACAAAGTGGGGTATTGGAAAAGCTCTACAATACCAGGGATCAGATTATAGTAGCCCTTCCTGAACACAATGTACTGTCACCCGTTATACCCTCCTGTTTGGCTAGGGAATAAGCTTAAACTAACTACTTGGCTCTTTTGTATTGCATTAGCCGCCACCAGTAACACATGTGACGTCAATGCACACTGAAGGTGCTGTTGAGGTGGAGGAGGTATGTTCCATATGTGACAGCTATTTTCATGAGTATGTGACTAACTACTTTTCTTCGTATCTAATTTTATAAAGCTTGAAATTGTCATTTGTGACCAATGTTGACTTATTGTTCCGTACCATGACCTGGATGGGGTAAACCCTGTCAATGAAGTCCATCAGGTGTTACCCCATTCATTTAGCTCATTGGCATAAATTTTCCCTTATGTGTAAGCAACATTGTTGAAAGTGGTCATGGTGTTTCACAAGGGGCCTTTATGTACAAAGGCATGAATGGCGTAAAATTTTCCCTTTATGCACAAAGGCAGTATTACGCCAAAGATGTACAACCGAAGCACACTGCAGTTTAGAGTAGCTAACTAACGCTAACTTAGCTAATAGCGGCTAGTTGGTGCATTGAGAAAGAAGTGCGGTTTCAGTCCCGATCAATCGATGTTTGTAGGATAAGAATCGAGGTAAGGAGTAGTACTAGTACCCCACACTTATACCTTTTCCTGTTGTGTACTGTCTCGCATAGTAGGTACTTTCTGGTCACATGAACCAGACCGTCGCTCATGCAGGTCCGGTGTGCAAGACTTTTTTTAGTTGCAAGCAGCCACACGACACTGTTACTAGTTTACTGGTATTCATGGCGCTATAGCTAGGAGCTACGACAACATCCTTATTAGCTACTGTGATGGGCGGGGGTGGCAGGGAGAATGACTGTTACATGATGGGATGGAGCTGCATGGATCATTAGTGCTCAAAGAGACTGCAAGTGCAGGCTGACAAGCAAGCCCTCCTGCCATCCTCAGCTTCAGTACATGTTTCCTTTGTAACTGGCAGCTAAAAGGGGTTACTAAACCGGGGTAATTCTGCAAGTGGGACAATTCCATGAATGCATACTGCTGGGATGCAGGTACAGGGTCACAGTTCTGTGGGACATCTGATGCTTGTACCTTGCACCACTAACCGATGCCTGCCGTCAGAACAATAGGCTTGTTTGTGCAAGCAGCAGGAGACAAAACTTGTGTGCTACCACTCACAATCCAGAATATATATACAGACGTCCTGTCTGACAAACTTCCCACACATCACCTAGGCTTGCTACTGCAATGGTAAGGAACTGCAACGATTCAGGTAGTTACCCTTTCTCAGGATTTTATAGAATTGTCCCCCCAACACTCGACCCAGCAACGTGGATCAGTATCGTTTGCACCAGCATGCAGGGAAGGGCTAATGCTTGAAACTTTGTACGTAGTTGACTGAAAAACGTAATGTAAACTGACTGCTGTATCTACTTGCGTCACAGCTATATGTGTACACCATCCAACTCAGAATTACCTCAGGGCCAAAAAAGTGAAACGGCAAGACCCAGTTTATAATTCAGGAAGGAATGATGATCATGCTATAAAAGGACCACACTATTGTAGTGCTAATCACAAAATCATTCTCTTCGATACATATTTGCAATACATTGCTTATTTTAGTGATCATGGTTCAGTTGTCTTTGTCATTTATATTCCAACAAAATCAGACTGCCAGGCATGTGAAAACTTGGAAAGTTGCATTGCTTTGTGTGTTTTTACACGGGGGGTGGGGATCATACCCATGTATATAATATGCACGTGGGCATATCTGTTGTAATAATTGTGATGAGCTTGCAAACGATGAAAGTATGTCGTGGCCCACCGGGTATGTGCAGTAGTCCTTGTTTACGTATATTGTACATCAGTCCGTGTTTATACTGTACAAGCTATATAAACACGTATAGGCAAAGTTGTTTTATCTAACCCAACTTCACTAGCCCTCACTGCTTAGCATCCATGGATGATCACACAACTGTAGTAGCCAAATATTTCACTGTAACAACAATTTTGTTTTGCAGTGCATCACTATAAACACAAAGTACTTGTTTTGACCGCTTTAGTGGTTAGCAGTTGCACCAAGTTTGGGCATGTGCTCAGTTGTCCGTGGCACTCCAATGGTATCCTGCATATTAACTTTACTGATGGCTGAATGCCATGCAACACCCAGCGGTCAAAGAACATTAATTTGCCATGTATATAGGGTTGACTACCCTTGCATGCTTGTTTACTTTTTAGAGTAGCCAACCTAACAGTAACATCTGAACATTTTCTACTACTAGATATAGTTGTGAGATCAGTTATGCGAAACCAATCTGATACCTGAACTGTTGCTAGACATGCAACTTGACTAACGTTGTGTATCTATAAGGGGTTTAGAAACACTTGGACGCTTAGAAACACCTTGCATCACTGCAGGAGCAACTAGCTGTAGATACGGAACTGGACGGGCACCGTCATCGTCAAACCTGCTCCGTGATTGCACCATCCACACACTGTCGTGGGACCACTTCAACTTCTGAGTATTGCATTATTTCCTGCATAGACCACACCTGTGGGCACTCAGGAGAATCACTGAATAAGCCAAATACCAAACTTCAAATGTTCTCACCACGGACTCAACGGGCGTGCAGACGGTGTGGATACGGAGAAGCTCTGATGGTTACAGTGCCCATCTAGTCCGTATCTTCAGGTGGTTTTTCCTGCCCACTACGTAGCTCACTGCAGTATATTGTTAAACTAGGAATACGCATGCGCAGTGTCTGTGCCTCGCGCACGCTCACAATCTGTAATAGTAGGCGTGGTTTCCTGTGGAAGAAAACGAGGGTGCGAAGGTCAGTTCATCGTGCGAAGTTTAGTTGTCAGGGTTGTGCGAAGTTGCTGAAGATTCTTTTGAGGAGGATGGCTAAGCGTTGCCAGGAAGAATACGAAGACGTTAGCGAGGTTCTACACCCTTCGACACTGTCAACGCTCTATATGTACGTACCTAGACTAAACGTTTGTCTTGTCTCCGCTAAACCCACCTCTTCTTCGTCAATCTGTCAGACTCTCTCTCCTTTGCCTTATTCTCTTCTGAGGCAGTGTCCCTTTTCCCTGTATAGATCGCTTATTTCTCATCTCTGCATTTCGCACGCCACAGTACATGCTTCTTCTTCTTCTTTGTATCCTCCTTTCTAGGAGAGTATCCCAAGTTGGGCTAAATAGGGTCAGACTGGAGCAGGAGAGAGTTTCGGAACGCCCGAAGTTGGTCAAGGAAATCGATGATGAAAACTTGTGTTGAGCGGTCCTTGATCCATACACAGCCCAGCATGACGTCAGTAAAACGGTCCGGGTCCCGCACCATGTCTGGGAGTAGTTGTTTAACGTGGGCTGGAGCGTCTGAAAGTAATTCGAGGCGACGAGCAGAGAGGGATGGACAACGTAGGATGAAGTGGGCTGAGTCCTCGGGTTCAGTGCGGCATAATTTGCAGATGGGATCGCCAGGAAGAGCGCCGTTCAGCCTCCGACGGAACCTCGAGGCGTCAGCCTCCAGACCGGGGGCTGTGGTGGGGTTTCTGTCATGCACGTGGCTATCGGGACCTCCGTGACAGAAACCCCACCACAGCCCCCGGGCCGGCCCCGCGCAATGAAAGTGTGACGGATATATATATATATATATACATACAGACGCGATGTGACTACGCTGCACGATTAGTTGCCTCGCGCTAAGGCGCTCGGCAATTAATAATTTCAACCATTCCCTTCATGATCAGAGTTGCAAGCTATACTGTCATGGTTTTATGTGTTGTACTATTGTAATGCTCCCTTGTATAGTACTGCAACAACTGAAGTATGCATGTAGCTACAAGAGTTGGGAAAACTACTTAGTCCATGAGAACTGCAATTCACAAGACAAGGATCATTGTAAGCAATGCCCTTTTGCATGTGTATAGCATTTATCTAATGTCTAAGCCCACTTCAATTGTCCCCATACTCCATGTATGTACATATTGCCCGTAACTGGCTGTCAACAAGGGTCTAATATAAAACCAGTCAACTTTTGACGATTGTCAAAACAAATCCTTTTTGTCAAAAACAAATCCTTTTTTTGCAGTGAGCTGCTGCGCTGTCTGGTTTCTATAGATTTGCAATGACCTCATGTAGCTAAGTATACAGCAACACGTAATAAAGTTCATATACCATAACTGTTGTTACATTCAGAATACCTTGACCAACAGGATCTTAGAAGCCCTCAGGCTTCTACAAGGGATAACCCAATGGACTGGGAAGGGAGTGAAGATAGCCACTCTTTCGGGCAGAAAGTCCCTCCACTCTACATTGAAATCAGAGATGTTCTGCAGGAGTACCCAGATGGGCAGATTTTCAAGGTACAGGCAGTACTAACTATCAAGAGCATAAATCACAAGAGCATAATATTATGCCATGTGACACTTAGATATGTATATAGCTGAATGTAACGTGATGTAGGGACAGAATGGCAAAACAAGGTACATACGTACAGGATGATAGTATAAGACATGTTTCTTTGCTAAGTGATCATTATTAGATACTATAAAAGGAAAACATACGTAGTTCTTGAGTGGGTGGTCACAAACCCCTTGTAAGATTTCGTAGTTGGTGCATGGGGTTGTGTACTGCTCACTGTAGGATGCTGCAGTTTTGTACAAAAACTGTCATGAAAGATTCACGTAATATGTAGCTAGACATCCCTTCTAAAGAAAGAAAGAAAGCTTTCTTGCGACACTGGAAATTAGTCATGACAAAACTCGAAGATGAATGGTATGGATACTCGCCATAGGTGTGTCAGACGGGTTATTTGATCATCATATTTCTCACACATAGAAATTGACCCAGTAACTTACTCCAAGACCTTAGTCAACATGCACAGCAAATACCTCTGTTGTAGTTCTCACTGGAACTGCAGTGATCTGGTTCATGTCCCAACTGACTGTTGACCAAAAATCTCAAATATGAAGAATGTTAACAGCTTGGTTCTGGTGCTGGAGATGTGCTGCTGGAAACTTAAGGCCTGACGGAAGCTTTAACGAATAATTATGCTAAATAGTCGCCCCAAAACAATTCAATTCAAAAAAGTGACATTAGCCGCTTTTTCGCCAGTGAGACATCAGCTAACTTTGCAATGGACAATGCTATCAAAAAAAGTTTCCATCATGCCCATTATGTGCCCTTGTTTAACACTGTTTACCTGGTGCAATTCCAGTCCCACAATTTATGTTTGGCTACAAAATTTTGGCGTACACTTTCACGGGGGTGCGCACATGAGTATCCTGTAACCTTAACGTTTTACATTTATGGATTGTCATACCGTGGTGTCCAGGATACCAACTCTATGTACGCGAATGAGGGATAAACCCGTCAAAATTTTGTACCATTAACAACCGTTGACGTGTAAACCTGTCAGTGAAGCTTTACTGCAGCCACAAGCTATTAGCTACGTACAGCTGTTGTATCCAGTCTGTGGTTAGGTAGGGGCCCTCCCTACTTATCAGCAGTTTGATTTTGAAGCCCTCAAAGGGTGGAGCTTAGTAAACACCAGCAGCCAAATTGATCGTCGATCACGGGCAGCTGGAAAGCAGGGAACGGGAAACGGGATGGGAGTGGGAATGACACATTCCTAAGCGGTTTTTGAGGTCACTGTAAAACCTGGACTCTGACCAAAACAGCTGTATACAGACAGCAAACGCCAGCAAAGCTACAAAGGGTCATCTGCAGCTCTGTCTCAAGTTGCTTCCTAGTCTGTTGAGGCACTGTCTAGTCAGTCTAGTCCAGAGTCCAAGTTTTACAGTGACCCCACAACAGTCAAGCCTCGTTCCCAGGCCCCTTGCTCTTTTGTGCAACCAAAAGTCACGGTGGCGTGCGGGCCTGGGGACGAGGCTAACAACAGTCCGCTTAGGATTGTGTCGTTCCTGTTCCCGTTCCCGTTCCCGTTCCCGCTCCCATCTTGTTTCCTGTTCCCTGCTTTTCCAGTTGTCCGTTGATCCCCTCAATAGCGAAATCGACTTAGTGGCCACGTTTTCTTCTGAACGCTTGGAAGCTGAAGCACAACACTAACTGCGGAGGTGCAGTGGCTTCATTAAGATCAAGGAGTTGCTCCTTGCTGTCAACGAGGAAAGCAACATGCTGCAGTAAGCGTTTCCAACTAACTGTATCCAGAAAAAGATACCTATAAGTTCATGTAGAATCCTTCTCTACCCTTTGTCAACTCTGTAGAGCTTCATTCGACTTCTCTGAAGCTTCAAACCATGAGTAAAAAGCTTTTTATAAGATTGACGATAACTATATTCCGCTATTGGGAATAATTGCATACCAAGGATAAGCTGCAAGTGCTAATTAGAGCATGGCAGATTAACAGTTTGGAGGCACCGATAATGCTATGCCACTGTAGTTCTGCACCAATACACACTTGTTGACTCTCTGTTGTACGGTTGCTCTTTAGGAAATCATCCAGAATGCGGATGATGCTGGTGCAAGGACAGTGCATTTCTACCTGGACTGCCGACACCACGGAAAACAGTCACTGGTGCACCAAGACCTAGAAAAATTCCAGGGACCAGCACTTCTGGCTTACAATGATGCCACATTCACACGTCAGGACTGGATGGGGATACAGAACTTCAAGCAAAGTGGGAAGAAAGATGACCCCTTCAAAGTAGGGAAGTTCGGCATTGGATTCAATTCCGTGTATCACATCACAGGTGGGCACTGTTTGAACCTAATCTCTATGCTTCAGTACAAAAGAATAGTCATGCGTATCGTTTGCCAAAAGAAATGTCATGATGTAGCAAGATATCCTTTTGCTGCATTGCAACTTGGTACTGCCGGTGTTCTTCGCGTCAAAGTTCCATGCAGTATATGAGTTAGGTGCCAGGTATAGGTGCTCCACTGCCACTGGTTTACTGGGTAGTCGTTCTTTGTTTTGGTGGAGAAGCAAACAAGCTTGATATCTCCATACCATATAGCGGGTTATTTTCGTGGGGTGCCAATTTTCGTTATTTTCGTGACTCATTGACAAGTCACAAAATTTTCCACCCACGAAATTTTCAACCCATAATCGTGCTGTGCAACACGTAGCTAGGTGCCATCGTTTAAGTACACTGTATACGGCTCTTCGTAGCTGTACCTGCGTGACTGCATCCCGTTGACAGTGTCCTCGATTGACAGGCCCTCTATCACCAGCTGTCCCTCATGTTGTGATCGAGATGACTGGACCCCGGCGACGAAAAACGAGGCCAGTAACTCACAGCGATCAATACGGTTGCCATTCTCGCGTTAGCATGGTAATTCTTCTCCAACACCGGGCCTCCCACACGTCTTTTATTGACGAAGTAGCGTCACACTCACGCTACAATGAAGCGCAATGTCGTTGAAACTGTACTTCAGCCATCAAGCCACGTGTACTCATTTTCATATTACGTCATCCGCGCCCCACAAAAATAACCCGCTATACGGTATATAAGACAATAAACCACTTGCTTCTTATTGATAATAGCTCCAGAAGAACAGCGTGAACAGAAAGGTGGGACGGGGTGGGGGGGGGGGGGGGGGGGGGGGGGGGGGGGGGGGGGGTGCACTGGGAGGGCCATTGCTTTCATTTTTGCCTATTGGGTATAAATGGACTTAGAAAGCAGGCATCAGACTTAACTGGAAAATTTGTGGGTGTGGTTAGGGTCATGTATCTGCTTAGGATGGCTGAAATTACCCCTGAGAGCAGTCTCGACTCCAGAAACCCAACGGAACATAATTTAATTAACATATGCTATAATTATTACAAGTTACATACACCCAACTACTAACAATTAAATTTCACACAACACTCCTGGCCATATGTAGCTAAAGCAGCCAAGATTCACAGCATACCGACTAGTATGTATCTCGTACTTTCAGGGTTCTATGTAGGCAGGTGTTGGATGTAAGCTTTGGAGAGAGAGAATAATCGGTAGAAAAAATTCTGGGACCAGCTCGGCCCATTACTTTCGTAATGAGATTGCCGACTTCTCACTATTGTAGCATCCTAAATATTTCATAGCATGATGACTAGGTCTCTCGGGCAAAGCAGTGTGATCACTGACTTCTGCCTACCCTTCATCTTTCCACAGATGACCGCATGTCATAATCAACACCAACTCCATGTATCACACAAGCCTCATACAATCTGCACTGGCAGTTCATTAGGTCCGGATGCATTTAGCATACATTGTCCCAGGCACAATAATTGCACTCCTAAGGGTTGTGGATGTGTCTACATGTGTACGTGGGCTGACATAGAACCATGATGACTAGGCCTCACTCCCCATTTGGCAACTAGCCCACTCATTCAGCATAAGGTGCCTCAAGCACACTAGCCATGCATATTATAATATAGAGCCTGGTATAGCTGACTTTTGCCACAGAGCAAGGTCGGCTGCATAGTCATCCTGTGGTAAGCCAAAACGTATTATAATATTAGCCTCGTTCCCAGGCCTACCCAGTTCTTTCTGTTCTTCGGTTTCCGTTGACAATAGTACACAGATCGCATCCGTGTATTATTGTCAACGGAAACCGAAGAACAGAAAAAACGTGGTAGGCCTGGGAACGAGGCTATTATACTATGCTGTCCATTTATACCATCCTACGGGTTTGACATGACCACTCAAGGCTGTCAGCACTTGACTTGTGAGTGTCATGAAACCCTCATGTATTGGTTATTGTTATGTATCTGTTACATCTGCAATTATTACTACTCGATCAGTGTTCAACATTTTGTATCCCATTAGCTACATGTGTAGTATGTTTAATCATCAGCCTTTCACTTGCAGTGCAGATGAGGAAGCCCCATTATTGTTCCGTGATTGTACCGTCCATTAGCACTTCTTTTGACTTGAAATCCACTTAACTACCTTTCTTAAGAGCAGCTACTTATAGGTTATAGACTACCCTCTGATTTTCATGGGTGCCTGTGCAATGACAGGAGTTCATCTTCCTCACATCTGCATGCATGCATACAGATCTTCCAACAATTCTCAGCGGTGGCATTATAGCCTTCCTAGAGCCTCATGAAGAGGTGTGGCGTGGGCAGTCAGGACAAAAGTTTACCCTCCTAGAGTGCCATAGTATGTACCAAGACAGTCTAGCTCCATATGATGGTATCTGTGGCTTCTCTGCTGGCATGAACAAATTTTCTGGCACTCTCTTCCGATTTCCACTCCGCAGTGAGCCGTCCAAGCTATCAGATAGCCAGTACTCTATTGAGAAGTTGAGAGCATTGACTGATGCCCTCAAGAGTGATGCAAAGCTTCTTCTCCTCTTCCTGCGTTCGGTGGATGCGATTGAGGTCCATGAGATACAACAGAATGGTAGCCACGAGCAGGTGTTTTGTGTAACTATACACAAGTCAGACAGGGAAAGGGTGCTTCAGCAACGACAGAAACTCAGCAGCCAGCTGAAGGTTGCACATGAGATGCAGCCCTACAGGATTAGTCAGCAAATAATGCAAAGGATGGACTTTCATGTGCAGGTCACACACGGTGCACCCAGTGATAGCCACTGGTTAGTGACCAACCTGATTGGATGCCCTATGCAGGATGTACTTACTGCAGCATGCGAGCTTCGCATACTTCCATGGGTAGGAGTGGCTATGGAGCTCACAGAGCACCCATGTCATGAGAATGGACGTATATTCTGTTTCCTTCCATTGTCTAGTGATGCCTCCTCCCATCTCCCAGTTCACCTCAATGGCACCTTTGGCATAAGTAGTAATCGACGGGCACTCAAATGGTCAGGCAATGAGGCACGGAATGACTCAGCAGCACAGTGGAATGAGCTTCTGGTCAAACATCTCATTCCTTTGTGTTATGAGGAGCTGCTTGGCCAAGCTAAGCAATATATTACAGTTGACCAGTTCTACCAAACCTGGCCAGATGTGACCTCCATCAAGCAATCACCCTGGGAAGAGCTCTTGCTTCCATTGCTGAAGTCTCTCTTTCAAGGCAAAAACCTATGGGTAGACTCACCATTGCAGCAGTGGATTACACCCAACCAAGGTACCTTCATACCAAAATGTGACCCATGTTTCCCCCAGGCTGTAGAGAGGGTTCTGGCCAAGTGTCGGCTAAATTTAGTCAAGATTCCACAGGTGATCTGGGATGCACTGCAGCACTCTGATCATGATGTTTCAACAGTCACTCCTAGCTACACTCGACAATCAATCCGTGACAAATTCATCAGTTACAAGGACCTCAGCTCTGAGGACAAACAGCAGCTCCTTAACTACTGCCTTTCTGACAACATCTACTCTGACCTCGAAGGCCTTGCTTTGCTACCCTTGGCCAATGGAGAATTTGCTTGTTTCCAGTTACAGTCAAGAGAATATGCACCAGCCTACATCTGTAGCAAAGATGCTCCACGCGAGCTGCTTCCTAACTTGGACCACCTCCTTGTGGACCTGTTTCAGCAGAATCCGAGGCTACATGAAACTCTACAAAGAGTTGCTGCTTCAAACTTGACTAACCTCCAACAACTCAGTGTGTTTACAGTAGCTCAGCAACTTCCATCATGCATGCCTGCAGATTGGAGAAACCAGCAAATTGTCACCCCCTCATCTAGCTCCTACCCACTGGACTGGTTCGAGACCTTTTGGGAGTGGGTGAGAAGATACAGCCTTCAGAACTTTGCTGAGGAGCTTGTGGTTCCTATTTCAAAAGGAGCTGGGCAGCAGGGATTCAATGTGACCAGGCTTTCACATGGCTCTGCAGTAGTGTACCTGTACCTGTCAGACTGTTGCCATCCTGACCTTCGTCAAGCACTTACCAAGCTAGAAATTAATACAGCTAGCCAGAATGACTTCCCCTACTTAAACCACCGCCAGCTCTATGATTACTTGCACAAGTTCACAGCAGATGGTGTTCTTTCAGCCATAGCCTGTGCCTACAAAGGGAGGGTGCATCAGCTTCAAAATGTCTACCTGTCTGCAAATGAGGCTTATGAGCTTAAGTCATTCTTAGCCAAATCCCTTAATTCCCTCAACTCAGAACAGAGGGAAGTTCTCTGTAACCTTCCTATCTTCACAATCATAGGAGGGGATCAACTTTACTCTGTTCAGCAAGCTGAACAACAGTCAAAGCGTGGCAGTGTCATAGTAGAGCCGCAAGGTTTTGATATCCAAATTCGCATCCTGTCAAATGTGGTCATTCTGTCACAATCCAACCAAGTCTCTCTCCTTTCAAGCACACAAAGAGTTCAAACTCCCAACAAACTGCAGTTTATTCTCAGTATCCTCGTTCCCCTGGTTCGCAGTGGGCACTATCCAGATCACCATCTTGACAGTCTAATGGTGGAAGTGCTGAGGCGTGTTCCAGTTTTGAAGTCTCAATTTCCTGCATGCCAGCACACTGAGCTGATGTCCAGCATTGGTAGCCTCTGTTTCATCAAGACGTCCAATGGCGAGCGAAAAGCTCCAAAGGAGCTCTTTGATCCTTTGTCTACTGAGCTCAAAGGACTCTACAAAGATGAGCCTGTCTTTCCCATAGCTCCTTTTGACAGCAGAGAATACCACCTTTGTCTACGGCAATGTGGACTGCAATCATCAGTAAATGCCCGCCAAGTAGTTCTGATCATCAAGTCACTATGTATGATGAAGTCTCCAGCACCAACTTCAGTAAACCATGTAAAGTTTTCCCGTGCAAAGGCAGTTCTCAAATACTTGAGCTCCTGTCAAAGTAAATTCTTCAGTGAAAAGGTGACTCTTTCCCCAGCAGAGTGGTGCACACTGGGTCAAGCTATCTCATTCCTGGCTGTCAAGTTTAACTGGCTACCTGTTTCTCCCAAGCCTCCAGACGAATATCCATCTTGCTTGGTGTGGAAGGGCAGTGCATGTACTTGTCATCTTGCATTGCTGACCAGCGAAGTTTTGGTTCCTACAAATGATGACTCCGACACTGACACCCTCCCCAATATTACAGGATCCCAAATGTACATAGTGGACTGTTCCGTCTCATCCACCCTTTACAAACACCTCATGTCCTCTATCTCCACCTCACACAGTGAGATAGTCAAACATGTTTGGAAACATTTCCAGCATGTTATCATGCAACGACAGGACATTCCTTGCAGGGCTCTTGACTCGACTGTCTGTGATATTTACAGCTACCTTGAGGAACATGGGAACGGCCTTGATGAGCTTCATAATGCTGAGTGGGTATGGATAAACAAACATCAAATGTTCATTCACCCAGAGGTATGTGCTCTCGAGGAGAATCACACCTTTCCTCACAATCTTGAACCCTATGTCTATGTCATTCCAGAAAGATTGGCACAGGACTATTCCAGCCTTTTCAGAAGATACGGTGTTGTGGAAGAACTGTCCCTGTCTCAGATTGTCTCTGTCCTAAAGATGATAAAAGACAGAAAGAGGGCTGATGTGGATGGCGTTACAGCAATGAAAGTGGTGCTGAATATCCTAAAATGGCTGACAGATGATGGAAAGAGGAAACCTGAACTAAGCTGTAAAGATGCCCTCCTTGTTCCCATCCAATCAACTTTGGATTACCCTGAACTAGTCCCACCAAAGGACTCTGTCTACACTGACAATACCTTCCTCCAAGGGTTCCTGGAATCCTCTGATTCAGCAAACAAATTCACCTTCATAAACCAACAAATCACTAGTGAAATGGCACACATGCTTGGAGTCACTCCCCTTTCCAGGCACCTAAACATTTCAGAGGACACTTTTGAAGATGTTGGACAACATGAGCCTTTGATCACAAGACTAAAAAACATTCTTGAAGAGTATCGAGATGGTGTGACGATCATCAAAGAACTGCTTCAGAATGCTGATGATGCAGAAGCCAAAGAGGTCAACATCTGTTATGATGCCCGTTCACACGACGTTCCTCCTAAGAGTCTCCTGTATGCAGGAATGTTGCAGTGCCATGGACCAGCATTGGTTGTGCACAACGATGCTAGCTTCACAAAGGATGACTTCATGAACATCACAAAGTTAGCTGGTGAAACGAAGACGGATAAACCACTGAAGATCGGTAAGTTTGGAGTGGGATTCTGCTCAGTGTACCACATCACTGACATTCCCTCCTTCGTTAGCCAGGAAATGCTTTACATATTTGATCCAACAATGAGCCATTTGGGGAAGGAGATTAGAGATCCTGCGAGACCAGGTAAGAAGGTTAAATTTACCGATATGATTGTCACTTGCTCTAGGCAGCTTGAACCTTTTGAGGATCTCTATGGATTTGATAAGAAGAAGTCGTACAAAGGAACAATATTTCGCCTTCCCTTCCGCACCTCACATAGTGACATCAGCAGCATAGTTTACACAGAAAATGCAGCCAAGGAACTTTCAAAGAGCATCCAGAAGTCAAGCTCCCAACTGCTACTGTTCCTACAGAATGTGACGAAGATAACCTACTCTCAGATAAATCCAGGTGAAACCTCCCCAACAGTTCTGTATGAGATAAGAAGACACTCAACTACCCTTTCATCCAACCCTCAAGTTTCAATACACATGATTGAATGCTCCCCTTCAACCTCCCAGGCATCCCAAGAATATTTCTTAGTTGCCACTCATGTTGACAATGCTGCTGACTTTGGATCCAGCCACAAGTATGCAACTTCTTCAGTTGCTTGTCTCCTGGACACTGCTCCCTCTCCTTCCACACCAAGTTTCCTTGGAGGTCACTGCTACATACCGAGAACAGTGGCCGGAGAGATCTTCTGCTTCTTGCCCCTAGCTGTGCACTCAGGCTTGCCTGTACACGTCAGCTGCAACTTTGCTGTGATGAAGAGCAGAAAGGGAATCCAAACTTCATCTGATCCATCAGACACCCTTGCCCAGTTTAACATTGGACTGATGGAGCATGTCATTCCACAAGCCTACTGCAATCTTCTGGAGGCTCTGCAGGGTATGTGCGAGGAGGGAAATGTTCCACAAGAGTCCTACAAATTCTTCTCACATTGGCCCCTTAAGGAGAAGCTGAAGACACACAACCCCTGGGAACATCTCATTGAACCGATCTACAAGCTGATATCTTCTAGGGAGCTCCTCTTCTCAGAACCAATACGGAAATGGGTTACCCTTGCGAAATCAGAGATCCTACATCCTGGGATCCTAAGTACTTGGCCAGCGAGTTCTAATGAGCCTCCTCTTAAATGTGTCATCAACGTTGTTCAAATTCTAGGGTGTCAGTTGGTTGATTTACCTGCTGAGTATCGTGAACAACTGCCAAAAAGTGAGCTTGACAGTAGCATCATGGATGAACATCGCTTTGTCCAGCTCTTCTTCAGTAACATCACCTTACTGAAGGATCATCAGGACACCAGGAATGAGGTTCTAAAGAACATCTTGCAGATATTTTCCATCGTTTCTAATCAGTGTTCCTCAAATAGACAGCATTATCTTGAAGGTTTCTTAAGAAACAACCAGTGTGTTCCCTGTATTCCAGTGGGTACTGAACTAAAGAACTGCAAAGACATAGTCAATCCACTGGCCAGCTTTGCTAGGCTATATGACACAGAAGATGGTGTCTTTCCAATTACCGACTTCTGCACTAACAAACTTATTACTTCAGCACTCACCCAGCTGGGTATGGTCCAAGATCACATGCCTTGGGATATGCTAGTTGAAAGGGCAACAACAATCCAAGAACTCTACCAAATTGAACCGATCAAAGCTCTTGAGAGGGCAAAATTGATAATCGAGTGCATCAACAGAAACCTTATCAACCAAATTGGATGTGAAGCTGACCGTAGAAACATTGCAAGCATATCTTTTCTCCCTGTCAAGAGGAAGCCTAATGGCTACCCATTACTCTGGAAGGGTGAGAGCTACAGGTTACTCAGTGGAAAGGAGCTACTCTGCAACACTGAAGCAAACATTAGACTTGCAGGATCCCAACTCCCAATAGTCTGTGATAGCAGTCCTAACAATGGTGGGTGTGGGACAATCCCTTCATATGTCAGGAGGGAGCTCAAAATTGCAGCCACACCGAGCTGTCACATGGTTGTTGAGCAGTTGTGCAAATTGGTTGAAATGTTCACAGAAGACACCGGTCACACTACTCCAGATGCTACCGCACCTAAGAGTGATATCACATGGATTGAGAATATCTGCTCTGAGGTGTACAAATACCTTGACGATGGTCTTGCAGATGGTCTCGAAGGAGGAACAATCAGCAATCTGACATCTCAACAATGTCTGTGGACAGGAGAGTGCTTTGTTTCCCCAGATGTGGTAGCAAGAAAATGGTTACACAAAGGTCCATACCTCTTCAGCATTCCTCACACAATAAAGTACAAGTCTAAGCTCACAGATGCACTTGAAATAAAAGAGAAGTTTGTGTTTGAAGACTTTGTCTCAGCCCTTGAGAGGATGCAAGAGGACTTTCCTGACCAGCCAGTAACAGATGGTTGCATACAGACAATATCAGTGATCATCCCAGAACTGTGTGCATGTGATCTACCTGATGACTTCGCATGCTTCCTTCCTGATGACAAGTCAGTCATGTGTAAAAGCTCTGAGCTTGCATACAATGATGCACCGTGGTGCCAGATCGAGGAAGAGTGGAGGTTTGTCCACACCAGTATATCAAGAGATTTTGCTATCAAACTTGGGGTGAAGCCAGTTCGTAGCAAGTTGCTAGAACGATATGAATCACCCAGCGATAACTTTGGTGTAGAGTTTGGGCAGAGCGAGTTCCTAACACGGAGGATAAAAAATATCTTGACCCAGTACCCGTGTGACGAAACAGTTCTAAAAGAACTACTTCAGAATGCTGATGATGCCATGGCTACAAAGATGTATGTCATCTTTGACAAGCGAACCCATGGGAAGGAGAGGGTGCCGAAAAGTGAGTGGGCAGACCTGCAGGGACCTGCCCTACTGGTTTGGAATGACAGCACCTTCACGGAGAAGGACCTTGAAGGTATCCAACAACTTGGGCTTGGGAGCAAGAGGTCAGATGAGGATAGCATTGGCCAGTATGGTATTGGATTCAATGTGGTCTACAATCTGACAGACTGTCCTAGTTTCATCACGGACTGTGGTGGTGAAACCCTCTGTGTTCTGGATCCTCACTGTCGGTACATCCCAGGAGCAAATGAACTGAAACCTGGAAGGCGATACAACAAACTTGATGAGCGGTTCTGGTCAATCTATGCAGATCTAGAGACTGCCTACTTGAGAAAGAACATCTCTGACTGTCCTCCTGAGATGAAAAGAGGCACACTCTTCCGTTTTCCTCTTCGCTCCACTCCAGAGTTAGTCAAAAGGTCTGAACTAGTTGACAAAGAGAACTCAAAGAGTAGTGCCTATAACAATCCGAGGGTGCCCATATCATTGTGGAGAATGCAAAAGAATATCGAGGAATGGGTAACTGAGATAAAACGAGCACTCTTCTTTTTGAATCATGTGACTGAAATCAAATATTTTGTCATCAAAGAGCACTCAAGTAGTATGACACCCACTACCTGGTATGAAGTAATCTTGAGTGCAGAAGCTCAGGCAAGCCGTGCAACTTTTCATGGCAATGTTAAAACTTTCAAAAAGGCAGAGCAAGTTCCACATGCAGTTCACTACCCTCTGACTTTGGTAGAGAGGACACTAGGCATGCAGAGCCAATATAATGAAGAAAGTGAGATATGGCTTATTCAACAAGGCGTTGGTGACCAGTTGAACCCAGAGCAGGAGTGGAGGTTCACTCCCCAAGTCAAGCCTAAGCATGGCATAGCTGCTCCTCTCAAACTCTCAGAAGGCACCACCCAAAATTTCAGAGGCACTGTCTTCTGTTTCCTCCCCCTGCCTGTTGCTTCTCGTCTTCCTGTACATGTGAATGGTAACTTCATTCTTGATTCCAGTAGGAGAGATCTTTGGCATTCAACAAAAGAGGATGACCCCGATGATCGTACAAAGTGGAACAAAAGGCTTGTTGAAGCAATTGCATCTTCCTATGTCAAGCTCCTGGCTAGTGCACAGGATTATTACATTGACCCAGAATGCCTGTATGAGAACATGGAGGAGTTGCTTCTAAAGATTAAATGTTACTACAATACCTTTCCCACATGGTTGACAGGACAGAAACAATCTCATATTCCTCCAGAGGGATTGTTCCTGTTCCTTGCAAAGGCAGTGTACGAAAAGCTGGAGAAGGAAAATGAAACTGTGATGGCAACTATCACAAAATTTCCCACCTACGATTCACAATCTTCAACATACACAAATCCCAGAAGCCAGAGGTCACCAGGAATTCACCTATCAGTGGAGTGGCATCCTCTTCGCAACAAAAGCAAGCCCTCAAAGCAGGTGTATTTCTGTGACACATGCAAGACTGACAAAGAACTAACTCCAATCCTTGAAAGCATTGGGATGCAGCTCAGTGCAGCACCAATAGTCATTAGAAAGCATTTCTCGAACCTCAGTATTGAACTTCCTAAAACCACAAGAGAGTCGGTTTTCCAATACTACAGTGAATTTCATCAGCAGGTTTCAGAGACTAATGGCTTCCCCTGCCAAGTTTCACATACAACTTTCAAGTCAGTTGGCCACTTCCAAAGATTCTCACGATATTTGCTCCATGCGTCTACTGCGAAACTGTACTATGGTACTGGTTTCGAATTTCCTGAGGAGCCTTTTGGACTTCCACTGCTTCTGACTGCAGATGGACAAATGAGAGTGTTTGACAAAGACAACATGGTCATTTGTTCCACACACTGCAAGACCTTTCCCCAGAGTGGAGACAAGTTCCTTCATCATGCAATGCTTGAGATGAAATACATCCCCACATATTTCACTCAGGCATCTGACACAAACTGGACAGTGATTGAAGGAATTCTTCAAGCAGAACTTCCTAGCACACTGGAAGCTATGAGGGTACTGAATGTGACTTCTCACATCGACCATTCAGCCTTCTTACGCAAACTCTGGCTCTGCTTATCAAAAGATGAGGTCTTCAAGCATCACTTGAAAGCTATTTTGAGAACCTGGGCCTTGCTTCTGTCTACTCAAAACCAGCTCTTCTCCTTTAGGTCGTGTGAACAGTTGCTACCAGTGATTGCTCCTGATGCCAGTGATGAGCAGGCATGTTTGTATCTTCCCGTATTCAGAGTCCTGCAGCAAGCAAGCATGCCTGTACTTGACATCAATGTAGTGCCCCGTGACACAGCAACCAGCTACTGTCCCACATTCCTGTGTCCTCAGAGAATCCTTACAAGCTTGTTCTTTTTGCACAAAATCCATACTGAAGAGGAGAGACTGACAATGCTGCTTTCTGAGAGTGACTCAGATAGAAGCATCATGACCCTTTTTGAATACTTTAAAGACATTCACTTTGGCTGGGACCCTGACAGTCTCTATAAACTAAAATGCCTTCCTCTCTTCAAAGATGTCAGTGGCCAGCTTTGTACACTTGAGGGGAAAGCGTACATCTGGCCTTCCCAAATCTGCAGTGCAGGGTGCAACAGGTGGCTCACAAAGACTAATGCTGTTTTCCTGAATAGTGATGGGGCCTGGACCACACTTGGAAGTGCTGAAGTACTTGACATTAAGGCAATACCCGTTGTCAGGATTTATATTGAGTTCATCTTCCCTTATTTTGATCTTCTCACCGCAGAGGAGAGGATTCAGCAGCTGGAGCACATACGGGAGCAGCTGTTTGATGATGCACATAATGATACCACCTCCAAAGATCACAGCAGAAGTTCAAATGCCATCCAGTTTATCAATGCCCTGGAAACACTTTCATGCCTACCCCTTCCAGATGGAGAGCTCAGGCCAGTCAGGGACTTCTGTGACCCATACATTCTCCTCTTCACTACTTTTCGAGAGGGGTTCTACCTTCCTCCACACAATCTGCGCTCACCCATTTGGCTGGAATTCCTTCGGAAAATTGGCTTGCGTCAGATGGTGACAAAAGAGGAATTCAAAGAGTTCTGTATGAAAGTGTCTAATGGAGATCACCGAGATCTTGTGAAAGCTTCAGACACTCTTCTGAAGTACCTCATGAAAGCAAAAGAATGGTACATCGATCAAATATTCCTGGCTGAAGTATCAAATATAAGATTTGTTTGTGCCGAACAACTCCCACGGCTGGACTGCATTTATAAACCAGAGAACAGAAACAGAATCCAGCAAGGGAGGAAAGTTGTTGATCTGACGTGCCTCAATGGTGCAGCCCTATACAAAGACTATACCCTTCTGTGGACAGTTAAGTTCATTGTGAAACTTCCAAGCTTTGCAGCTCAAACACAACTATACACACAAGCTGAATTCCTTGGACATATTGGGGTTATCACCACTCCCAAACCATGTGATGTTGTTAACAATATCAAGAACATATCAGAATCTCGTTTCGCAAACTTTGCGCTCTTTGACAAGTACACTGATGACTGTAAACAAAAGCAAACGGAATGTGGTGAAAACTGTCTTCTCCTGAATGTCCTAAAAGACAACTTCCACTTCCTGCACCAACAACTAGGCAGTTATTCTGAGACAATCTTGCACCCTCTCAGGGAATTGCCATGCATACCTGTGTGTGTAGAGGGAAGAACATCAAACATCAAACAACCAGTTTTAGTGCACCCGCTACAGGTCATCACTGAAGGGAAAGAATGCACGGAAGCTCATCCCTTCATCAACCCACTTCCAGATGTTCTCTTTCCCTCCTTAAGAGGTGTATTGTCGAATATTGGAGTTGAGAGTACATTAAAGCCAATTCATGTGAGAAAGGCTCTTGACATAGTACATGGTTGCATTAAACAACCTTTGGATCCCAACACTGTAAACGTGGTGCAATACCTCCTCAAGCAACTCTATTTGCTCCTAAAGGACAGTACCGAGGCAGAAAAGCATGCTGACACTCTGTCTCCACTCTTTCTACCAAATGCGGACCACAAACTCATCCAAAGTACAGATCTCATTTGCAATGACAAGCACCTATACAGAAAAATACCCTTGGACTTCTCAAGCGTGCATTACTCCCTGTTTGGCCTTCTTTCATCAAACCCTCAGAGAGAGCTAGGTTTTACTCCACAGAAACTTTGCAACTGCCTCCCCTTGGCTGTGTCCCCAATCCTCCTCTCCAGCTGCTGTGAAGAGGAACTTCACAGCAGTTGCACAGAGGTTGTCAGGAGTACAAACATTTCTGATAAACTTCATGACACGTTCAACCTTCACATATACATTGCCAAGGCAGCACACCTGATAATCAAGTACACAGTGCAAGCAGCTGTTGAAAAGGAATGTTTGAAGTTCACCACTGCTCTGCAAGAATTTCTCCAAAACACAAAGATTATCGTCTACAAGCACCTCCAGGTTGACATTTTCCTCGCGCTAGACACTCCCAGGATGAAAATTGGGATAGCAGAAGTGCCATTTCTAATTCAGAAATCTGAGGAGCAAACATTTTGCCTGTGTCTCAGTGATGTTACCCCTCTGAATCTCCTCTCACTCCTTGCAAGTTCTATAGTGTCTTGTGTTGCACAGCAGTGCGGAGTGGACCCCAAAGTACTTGGTAACCCTGACAGTATCATTGAAAGACTTCTTGCAACTGAGAGTCCTGAACACATTGTGGATATCCTTGACGATCTGGATATTCCACCTGAATCTCTTGAGATGGATGACATAGAAGTCCCTGTATCCAGTAAAAAACTCAAGCTGGGTGATCCTGTACCCTTTGAGTTGCACTACTTGCTAGATCCAGAGAACATCTTCAGACCAGAAGAACTAGTTGGGTATGAAGAACACACTGATTGCATCATCTTTGCCCGTGTGGTACATCGCATACGAAAAGATGCTGAAGGTGACGAGGAAGAGGAGGGATATGCTCAGTACCTGATCTACACTCGAGAGGATGATGAATCAGGAAAGATTGTGAGTGTACTGGACTTGTACAAGTTCACACGAACAGAGTCAATGCTGGTTATAAACAGCTGCGAAGTAGCAATACCAGAGGACAGCGATGCAAGACGAATGAGTGAAGCATTCCATGAGGAAGGAGGATCAGAGTGGAAGAAGATCAAGAAAGAGATTTGCAGTGATCTTCGACGAATCTGGAAGCTTCCAGAAGAGGAGAAAAGGAAGGGTACCAAGAGGCTGTACCTCAAATGGCACCCAGACAAGAATGATCACTTGTTAGCCACAAAAGCTTTTCAGTTTCTTAAACAGCAGATTGCAAGGCTTGAAGTGGGTCTTCCTCTCGACGAAGACAATGAAGATGAGAATCATGAAACTCCATCCTGCTGGAGACCCTGGTGGGACATGTGGGATGATATCGCTGCTCGTCATGGTAGGTTTCAACAAAGGGCAAGGACAAGGGATGATATCACTGCTCACCATGGTGGGCCTCAACAGAGGGCAAGGGACAGCAGGGGAGGATTGGGAGGATGGAGTGGCTGGGTTGGAGGAGGAGGAGGAATCAGCTCTTCATGGTGGTACGAGATGATGCCACAGCAAGACATATCTAAAGCTAGGATATGGCTGCAGCAAGCTGAAGTCGATATGAAGGTATTAAAAACCATTCTCATGGAAGTTGATGCATCCCCAGACCACGCGGGCCACATATGCTTCCTTGCACATGAAATAGCTGAGAAAGCACTGAAAGCAGGAAAGTATGCCACTTGTGGGCTCCACTCAGAAAGCCTACGGAATCACCAACTAGTCGGTCATGCCGGAGCTTTGGAACAGTTGGAGCCTCAGCTGACCTTTGGCCTCCTTACAAGTGCATGTGCTCTGAGTAACTACTACATAGAAACACGATTCCCAAACCATTACAGCCCGCCAAGTGTCCCTGCAGACCATTTCACCCCTGACCAGGCAAGAGATGCACACAGAAATGCTGAGGGCATCCTGCAGATGATGAGGAACGTGGTTAAGTAGGTTCAATGCTATAGCTATTTGAGCATAGTTATGTACTGTAGGTATAAGAGTAGCAATAGTCTTTACAGGCACTTTGGATGATGATGTGTTTTTGTGTTAGTTCTTTCAGTTTGCCGTTGAGAGCATTGTCAGAGTTCTGACATGAATTTTGTACCTCAATTGTTCATTAATTAGTGCTGTCATGTTTAATGAGATTTGTAGCAGTAATCAAATAATCTGTAGCAAGCACTCTTCTCAATTGCTAATTACAGGTTTGATGGATTAGAATCAGGTAGAGAAGGTAGTGAAGGCTTGGATACCGATGATGATAGTAACTCGAGCTTAAAATATTACAACATAATATACGTGGCACAGGCTTGGATAAATCCTTTTCATGACTTGGACAATGTACATACACAATGTAACTGTTCTGTAACACACTCTTGGATACAGAACATTTGGATGCCCTACATATCTGTGCAAGCTTAAGATTTTGCATTGTAAGGCTGGTGCTGCATATGTTGAGTGTGCAAGCCTGGGAACTAAGTCTACTGCTGTTTTAGGACCTACAAAGGTCTTTGTCAGCTACACCACTATATTGCCTGCAGATTCCACCATGGAGCTTAATTCAAACAGCTGAGCACAAGATCTAATGTTAGGGGTTGTGGTGCAGGGGAGATCTTATCTCTGGAGAGGAAGGGGAACAGTTCTCTGAGAGCTAGCTAGTTTCGTGATCACAAACCACCCACTCCTTCCACACTAGCTTGCATGCACTGCAAATTACACATCCTCATGCAATTGACACTCACGCCATGGAATCATGGATGCACACGCACCATGCCACACACAATGGTTTTACATTATGTACTTTGAGGACAGCATGCATCATGTATTCCAGATCTACGATGTCTAAGACGAGAGTTCAGTTGCTATGTGGCTGTACCTTTGCACTGCTTTGCTTTGCATGAGCATTCTTGAGGAAAAATTATTACGGTTCAGTGCTTCAATCAGTAACACATACACTCAACCCACCCACCCACTGCACTGTATACGTATGCGTAGGCTTGGCAGCTTTACATGTTCCCATGCAGAGATTGATTGTCAACACCACAATTTGCTGTACACACCTTATTGTCAATGTGGATCCTTGTCTACTGTTGAAATCCTGTATCAAGGTTATCATGGAAACTACTGTAGCACCCCAGGGTGCTAGCTATTCCACAACATGCAAATGAGCATCTCATTTTCAACACTGTAGTGGTGTGGGTAGTGATGACTGCTTGGATGAGTGTTGTCAGGCCCAGGCTATTTTGGAGTATATATGTGGTACTGCCATGCACTGCCGAATATAAATTACAGGCATATCTTAACGCCAACAAGCATGGTTCTAGGCCATCACACGTACATGGCTCGCATTCAAATTCACACGTCATGATTGCAGTACTGGCGTCCTTCACTCTCTCAAAACCTCGATCTCTATATGGCACTAGCTATATATAACACATGCACACACGTATAACTGAAGGGGCGAGAAGCAAAGTGGGCCAACCCACAATGAAGTGTGGGGAATAGTGTGAAATGTTCAAAACTGCATTAAAATACTTGATGCGTCTCGGCACGATTTGGTATCAGCTACAATCATGCAGAGGACATGGCAGTTGTTGAACCCTTTATGACTGCAAATCCTGTTAGCTATGAGACTTTCAGCTGAAGTCAGCATCAGTATCCTTGGAGGTTCTGTACAGACACACACATGTGTGAGCAAGGGGTGGGTCAGGGTGAGGTGGGAATGTTCACCCAAAGGGTGAAAGCAGTATGGTCGTGTCTGGGCTTGATGTTTAGTCAGAGCCAGTACGTTGGGCCGTTTTAATTCACAAATGGACCTAGAGAACACCTTGGCCAATTCTTTCAGCAATTATCTAGCTAGTTAGCTAGAGCTGAGTGTGTAGTTAGTATGCACTTCACTAGAGAACACCTTGGCCAATTCTTTCAGCAATTATCTAGCTGGTTAGCTAGAGCTGAGTGTGTAGTTAGTATGCACCTCATGCAACACACAGGTATGGATGAGTGGGTATTCATTGTCCCAATTTGTCAGCGAACCGTTCGTGCGAGTTCTCGTTTACCGCTACCAAATCTTCATGGATAGAGGCCAGTTTTTGGTAAGAGATCCTTCCAAGCCTGTACATTCGAATACTGGGTGAAAAATTTGTCCTACTCAGAAAACCAAGTGGGAGACGGCCTGGGAACGAGGCTATATGTGACAAGGGTACCACTGATACCGATATAACCGATGCCAATAACCTACACAAAAGAGAGAAGGTGATATCCACTTGTTCCCAGGTTCCTCCCCAGCTTTTTGTCGCATACTGTACATAAAACGGGAAGAGAGTCTGGAAGATCTCATCACGTGCACAATGACGTACTATGTGTGGGTTTATGCACGGTTTTGGTAATCTATTTATTGCCCATGCAAAGACAGCATTAGTTAACCTTGCAAGTTCAATCTTGCTGGAGACATATTTGCCAGCGCCCATCACCAAAAATATATCACAAGAGCATGAATGTGTGTTCTCCAAGCTAGATTCAAATCCATGTTGGTTGTGTGTATATGTGTATTGGGGGAAAAAAATAATTTGGTTGACTAGAACTCATGCATAAAGAAAGAGAGAAAAAGAAATTGGCTGATTCGAACCAGGTACAGTGATTATGGGTCATGCACTTAGGTGATTGTATTCATGCATGTTGATCGGTCACGCCTACCGAACAAGTGATTAGTGTGCGGTCATTTTAGCTAAGTGCACGGAAATTGACCGATGACCGCATGTTATTTCGACCTCTGCAGCGTCTGTCGCCCATGTTAGTATACTGCAAGCGACAAACGCTGGGTGAGAAGGCCTGGGAACGAAGCTAGATATCCACTGAGTCACTGACATGTATCAGTTGGTCTTGGTTGGTACATGTATAACCTTTCTCCGTTTAGTGACTCGGATCCCGGTGCCTGTTGTCTGTGGAGAATCCACATAACTTCCAACAGGCTGCCTGCAACTGGTTCAGGCATATCTTCTTCCGAGATGAGGGGGGTTACTATAGAAACCAGAAGACAGATATTTATGCCACACTCGCTCCCCTGACTACACTGCAAATTGACAACACAACACAACAAACTTGTATCTCTGCCAAAGCTTGAACTCTGTTGCTCAAAGATGATGATTGTTCATGTACAGAACTAGTAGTTTGTCGTAATTTGATTATACCTTTCTCGGTCCATTCTGTCCTGAAGGTTGTCATTTATACTTCAGTCCATTCACCTTCTCATGCAGATGCATTTTACTAAGTCCCTTACTACTGTCGTACAGCTACATACGTAAGTTTACACAGAGTATACACCGCTATACAGTGTTCCATTCAGTTGTTTGGGACCCTGAAAATATATTATTGTCCGTTGTAGAGAGGTCTATCATAGAGTCTGCAGACTCACTACATGTAGGGATACAACCCACATGCAAAAAAAAAAACCCTACAATGTAATGTGGCTACAGTATAGGCTTCAGAGGTCTCCACTGTAGCGCAGACCCTCCGATCCAAGATAGGGACACAGTAGCTATAATAATGAGAAGATGAACAGTACATTGTTTACCGTATTTTACTAGCTATTATGTTTTAATTGTGAGCAAGGGAAAGCCAGATCGCCACATATAGGCTAATAATATGCGAAGTGGATATTGGTCCGGCAGGAAGTATATAGGGCAATGGGTTAGGGCCAGGGCCGGTAGCTATATAGTTTGATTGTCTTTGTAAGAAGAGGCGGGGCTTGCATACATGAATATTTTTATCGCATGATGTCCGGGGCGTATTGCTATTCATACTGTCGGCCTGGGCATTGGGCAAGTATTATCAAGCTAGCAACTGCAGAAGTAAACTGCAGTTTAGAGTAGCTAACTAACGGTAGCTTAGCTAATTAGTACTGAGCGGCTATTCGGTGCACCGAGAACCGAGAGTGCTGTTTCAGTCCCGATCAATCGACTTTTGTAGGATAGAAATCGAGGTAAGGAGTATAGTTCTATCACCCTGCACTTATTCATGTAGTGTTGTGTACTGTCTCGCTACTTTCTGGTCACGCGAATCAGACCCTCCGGTGTGCGAGACTTCTTTTAGGGGAGGGGGTACATACATGCATAGGACATTGGGAGTGGAAACTTCCCACACATCGAATGTTTACTGTATACCCAAGGCCCTAGGGTGGTTGCTATTTTCCGGGACGGGACGGGACGGTCCCGGCTAGGGACGGCTCGATCGAACTAGTCTCGGTACCAGACTCTTCGCGCACGGCGGATAGTCTGGTACCGAGACTACGATCGAACTTGTACTGTTTGTGTGTACGTACGTGTTCAGATCAGACGAAGTGTCAAAGCAGCGAAATGGACGAAGACTCGGTGGCTTTTAATAGTGAAGGACAGACTAACGATCAGTGAGATTGTGGAAGTGTTACGTGATCCATCCAAGTATCTAGTGATTACCGATCCTCCCCAGAGGCCTAAAGCAGTTCCCAATCTTCACAGTTCGTACGTATTACATGTAGCTGCTGCTACGTATACTCTTTCAAGAGACAAAGGATCCGAATGCAGGACTCTCCGAGCTCCATCCAGTTCAGCTGTTCTGCAAACTTCCACTTCATCCCGCAAATAATATTACTTACTGTATTTTCTTGGCAATCTCATTCTGTAGCTGTACTCAGTACTCGCCATCGCTGTCGAGCTCGAGCCGTCCCGGAAATTAGTAGCCAGGACGGGACCGTCCCGTCCCGTCCCGTCCCGTCCCGTCCCAGAAAATAGTAACCACCGGCCCTAGGCTTGCTTATAATGTGGGAAGGAATGATGATGAAAATGACCACACCATTGTAGGCCTAATCACAAAATCAGTGGATTGATATTCTCTTCGATATGTATTTGCAGTCGAAACTTATTTGAGTGATCATGATTCAATGCTTCTCGGTTGTCTTTGTCATTTAGCTATATTCCAACAAAATTAAACTGTCAGGCATGGAAAGTAGCATTGCTTTGTGTGTCTTGACATGGGGGGTAAGGATCATACCCATACATAATATACATAATACGCACGTGGGCATAGAGTCTGTTGTAATAATTATGCATAATTAGGTGAAGAAAGTGTGGCACACCCACTGGGTATGTGTAGTAGTCCGTGTTTACGTATAATTATTGTACAGTAGTCCGTGCTTTGTATACATGTAGTACAAGCTAGCTTTTATTGCGGTGGCCCTGGAGGTTGCGTCTAATGCTTATAAAGCCTATGGCCTAATCATGTAATACCCAATGCACAATACCTAATACCAATGCGCAATACCTAATACCCAATGCGCAATACCTAATACACGATAGACTTAATACCTGACACCCGATGCATAATACGCCTAATAGCTACCTATGACCTAACGTGCAATACCCAATACGCGACAGACGTAATACCTGATACCTATATGCCTAATACCTACGACCTAACGCAGCAATACCCAAAGCGTAATACCTAATACCCAACACGGAATAGAATGTCGCAATGCCCTAGCCTCGTTCCCAGTCCCACGCCCAGCTTTTCGTCGCTTGCAGTACGGTAAAGCTGGGCATGGGACTGGGAACGAGGCTAGCAATGCCCCGCAATTGGGGCTCACTAAGTTCGCACGATCTGAGGATATGATGTCATTGCAAGAATGAACCCTGACCTTGCGATGGACGCCAACTTCGATGACCTCCACCTGTACCTGTTGTGAAGAATGGCGTAGCTACTACGGAAGCTTCACCTTGGGCTCGTTCCCTCGTTCCCAGTCCCACGCCCAGCTTTACCGTACTGCAAGCGACGAAAAGCTGGGCGTGGGACTGGGAACGAGGCTAGGGCATTGCGACATTAGGGCTATTCCGTGTTGGGTATTAGGTATTACGCTTTGGGTATTGCGGCGTTAGGTCGTAGGTATTAGGCATATTGTGTATCGGGTATCAGGTATTACGTCTGTCGCGTATTGGGTATTGCGCGTTAGGTCATAGGTATTAGGCGTATTATGCATCGGGTGTCAGGTATTTTGCCTATCGTGTATTAGGTATTGCGCATTGGGTATTAGGTATTGCGCATTGGGTATTACATGATTAGGCCATAGGCTTTATGCATTAGACGCGACCTCCAGGGCCACCGCATTTTATGGCACGTAGTCATGCTCCTGAAACAACTATTAACTCCTGCATCTCTTTAGTACTCACTGCGTTTGGCTAGTACTACCATGGGCCACTAAGGAGCACTTCAACTTTTGCCATTTGGCTACTGACATCAGCTACATAGTTTCAAGTGTATACAGTGGCAATTCTAGGAAAATCAACACGGGGGGGGGGGGGGGGGGGGGCAATATATACCTAGGCTCACTAGGCTTTGCTCCCAGCATTGTAGGGGGGTACGGGGGCATGCCCCCCTCCCCCCGGGGGAAATTGAATGTGGGTGTGTCTGAGATGCAATCTGAGACCATTTCAATGACAAAATTTAATGACAAATGTACAACCACAAAATATATACAACCACAAAATGAATGTACAATCCATTGTACTGACATGGGAATCAAGCAGTATTACTAAAGGTAGAGAAGGATCCTCCTCTGAATCTGAAACTTCTGGTAGAGATGATGAGCAACTACTCATTTCACCAGACTGTGCTTCACCTGCATCTGGACTTGAATCTGTGCTGGGATCATCGTCAGCCTGGGGGTCGGGTGCTTTGAAGTAGTTAAGAATGCTCATGATCTACTATAGTCAGAACTTCACTTATGCCTGCCAGGGGCTGCCAGCCTGCCACGTGTAGAAGCATCAATTGGAACCTCTTTTGCGCGTGTGCATACGAGCCTGCACGCGTACTTTAAATTTCCTACACAGGATTGAAACAGGGAATTGCCACTGAGTGTATACGTATATTCCTACACTGCAAAAAGAAAGCTGTTTATGTGACCCAACCTTGCTATATCCCCCACTGCGTTCTTTTGCTTAGCATCCAGGGATGATCACGCAACTGTAGGTAACCAAATATTCACTGTAACAACAATTTTGTTTGCAGTGCATCACTGTAAACACAAAGTGCTTGTTTTGACTGCTTTAGTGGTTAGCAGTTGCACCAAGTTTGGTTGTCTGTGGCACTCCTATATAGGCACTTTACCAATGGCTGATCATGAATGCCAACACCCAGCGGTCAAAGAACACTAATTTGCCATGTATAGGGTTGACTACCCTTTCATGCTTGTTTACTTTTTAGAGTAGCCAACCTAACAGTAACATCTGAACATTTTCTACTGCGCATGCTACAGTTGTGAGTTCAGTTATGCGAAACCAATCTGATACCTGAAAACTGTTGCTAGACATGCAACTTGACAGGGATTTAGAGACTTAGAAACACCTTGTATCGCTGAGGATATCACTGCCCACTAGCCCTTGGTAGTGTTTGTATATTGCTAAGTTAGCAAGGAGGTTTGATCCTTGGTTGGTTGTGAATCGCTGGGGCAATTAGGTGTACGGATCAGCAATTCACAAGACAAGGATCATTGTAAGCAATGCCCTTTTGCATGTGTATAGCATATATCTGACATTTAAGCAAACTTCCAGCAAATTCAATTGTCCCCATACTCCATGCACTGTAGAAACTTAATTGGTTGTTTTAACCACAGAGTGGATGGTTACCTTGGGTACAGCCAAGCTGGAGACAGTGGTTATAGGAGGTTTACTCAAGGGTTAGGGTAATTGCATAAGACAACCTGCAAAGGCAACTGGCCCAGATCATCTCACTGACAGTCTTGGAACATCTGCAAGGTCACTAGCTACAACTGGTTGTCATGGAAATTTCATGCCCTTGATTGCAGCAGAGATGTTTAGTGGTTGCGATCACACAACTGTGGTTGTAAGATAATCTGGGCCAGCTTCCTCTCAAGTTGCCTTATGCAATTAGTCACTGAATCCCTTCTAACTACCACCTCCAGCTTGTCTGCAACCAGGGTAACCACTCTGTGGTTAAAACAACTGATTTGTTTTCACAGTGATGTGTGATAACTTCCTACATGCATAACTGGCTGTCACATCCGTGATCCCTTAAATCAACTTCTTGTGATTGTCAAAACAAATCCTTTTTTGAGCTGCTGGGCTCTCTTGCTTCTGTACATAGATTTGCAATGACCTCTTGTTGCTAGCTACAACTGTATAATATATTCTGAATACATTGGCCAACAGGATCTACAGAAGCCCTCAGGCTTCTACAAGGGGTAACCCAATGGACTGGGAAGGGAGTGAAGATAGCCACTCTTTTGGGCAGAAAGTCCCTCCGCTCTACATCGAAATCAGAGATGTTCTGCAGGAGTACCCAGACGGGCAGATTTTCAAGGTACAGGCAGTACTAACTATCAAGAGCAAATAATAAGTTTTATGCACTCTCTAACCATGTGACACTTAGATATGTAGCTAAATATGTAACATGATGTAGGGGCAGAATGGAAGTATGTACGTACGTGAACGGGGTCATGTATTGCTGTCTGTAAGATGCTGTACAAGATTCAAGCAATATGTAGCTAGATAGCCCGTCATGTATTGCTCTCTGTACAAGATTCAACCAATATGTAGCTAGATAGCCCGTCTAAAGAAAGAAAGAGAGCTGAAGCCTATTTTGCAACTTTTCTTGTTCGATACTGTCGTGTTCCTTTCTCGCGACACTGGAAATTAGTCATAAAAAAACTCGAATATGAATGGTATGTTATTTTAAGTTTACGGGATAGTCTCCATAAGCATGTCATTTGAATATCATATTTATCACACATAGAAATTGACTCAGTAAAACATCACAAAGAGTATGGACCTTAGCATGCCAAATACCTCCATCGTAGTTCTCACTGGAACTGCAGTGATCAGGTTCTCATCCCAACCCAAAAATCTCAAATACAAAGAACATCAACAGCTTGTTTCTGGCGCTTGAAATGTGCTGCTGGAAGCTTTAGGTCATGACAGAAGCTTGTGTGAATACGCTGAATAGCCGCCCAAAAGCAAAAAATGCGGCTTTAGCTGCTTTACTCGAGTGAGACAACAGCTAACTTTGCAACGGACAACACTATCAGAAAAGCTTCCATCGTGCCCATTATGTGCCCTTGATGAAGTTTTAACCTGGTGTGATTCCAGTCCCATGATTTTATTTTTGGTTACAAAATTCAGCGTACTCTTCCAAGGCTTTTAAGTTAACGGTTTTCATTGTGCTAGTCATATAAACCGTGGTATCCAGGCTACCAACTCTGTGCATATGATGCGTGCAGCTATGCAACTGACAGCCATTGGTTACACCACAGTACAGTCGTACTGGATGGACATATACTGAGCGCAGTTGCAACGTCAACTGGCTAATCAGAGCATGGCAGGTTAAAGTTTTGGAGGCACTGGCAATGCTGTGCAACAGTTCTGCACCAGTACACACTTGCTGTCTCTCTGTTTTACGGTTGCTCTTTAGGAAATCATCCAGAATGCGGATGATGCTGGTGCAAGGACAGTGCATTTCTACCTGGACAGCCGACACCACGGAAAGCAGTCACTGGTGCACCAAGACCTAGAAAAATTCCAGGGACCAGCACTCCTGGCCTACAATGATGCCACGTTCACACATCAGGACTGGATGGGGATACAGAACTTCAAGCAAAGTGGGAAGAAAGATGACCCCTTCAAAGTAGGGAAGTTCGGCATTGGATTCAATTCCGTGTATCACATCACAGGTGGGCACTGTTTGAACTTTGGAGACTAATCTCTATTGCTTCAGTACAAAAGAATAGTCATGCGTATTATTAACATTATATTGCCAAAAGAAATGTCATGATGTAGCAAGATATCCTTGTGCTGCATGCAACTTGGTACTGCAGGTGTTCTTCGCATCAATGTTCCATGCAGTATATGAGTTAGGTGCCAGGTATAGGTGCTCCACTGCCACTGGTTTACTGGGTAGCGGTGGCGGATCTAGAAATTTGGAAAGGGGGGTTCAGTGGTGAATGTAGTGAACAGAGGTGTGAAGCGCTGATCAGTCTTTCGCGCGAAGCGTGGAAAAAAATTTTCGCGGTCATTTTTCAGTTGCCTGGATGGGCTGTCGTAGCACCTTCGTGCTTTGCACTGCACTGCCACTGCTCTCTGGTTTCCGTGCAATCCGTGACCGTCTGCATGACTCTCGCAATGCGCTCTTGCTCTCGACGTGGATTAATTCCGTTCCAATTAAGTGTACAAAAAAATGTTTAAATGTTTACCTAGCCTAGCCTAGCCTAGCCTACGTACTCTGGCCTACGCGGTACGGGCTAGCTAAGTGAGTTGCCAAGTTTATTAAACTAGCTGGAAGTCAGAACCGAAGCAACTCTAGGCCTAGTCAAACGTCTGAAGATCAGTAAGGAACTGATACGTGAGTGTGTAACTGTGCCTCAGCCTAGCCCTGGTTGTTGTTGCTGCAATCGACTGCTGCATAATCATTTATGTGCCGCCAAAGGGGGGTGCATTTGCACCCCCCTTACCCCCCGCCACGTGGATCAGACTTAACTGGAAGTTTATTAATTTGTGGGTGTGGTTAGAGTCTGCTTAGGAAGGCTGAAATTACCCCTGGGAGCAGTCTCGACTCCAGAAACCCTAAAGAACATAATTTAATTAACGTATGCTGTAATTATTACAAAGACACAAAGTTACATACACCCAACTACTAACAATTGAATTTCACACAACATTCCTGGCCATATGTAAAGCAGCCAAGATTCACAGCATACCGACTAGTACGTATCTCATACTTTCAGGGTTCTGTGTAGGCAGGTGTTGGATGTAAGCTTTGGAGAGAGAATAATCCGCAGAAAAAATTCTGGGACCAGCTCGGATTCAAACCCATTACTTTCGTAATGAGATTGCCGACTTCTCACTATTATAGCATTCATAGCGTGATGACTAGGTCTCTCGGGTGAAGCAGTGTGATCGCTGACTTCTGCCTATCCTTCATCTTTCCACAGATGACCGCATGTCATAATCAACACCAACTCCATGTATCACACATGTCTCATACAATCTGCACTGGCAGTTCATTAGGTCCGCATGCATTTAGCATACATTGTCCTGGGCACAATAATTGCACTCCTAAGGGTTGTGGATGTGTCTGCGTGTGTACGTGGGCTGACACAGAACCATGAAAACATTGCCTCACTCCCCATTTGGCAACTAGCCCACTCATTTAGCAGAAGGTGCCTCAAGCACACCAGCCATGCATAAGAGCCTGGTATAGCTGAGACTTTTGCCACAGAGCAAGGTCGGCTGCATAGTCATTCTGTGGTAAGGCAAAACATATACTATGCTGTCAATTCTTATAACATCCTACGGGTTTGACATGGCTGTCAGCACTTGACTTGTTATTGTTATATATCTGTTACATCTGCAATTATTACTACTCGATCAGTGTTCAACATTTTGTATCCCATTAGCTACATGTGTAGTATGTTTAATCATCAGCCTTTCACTTGCAGTGCAGATGAGGAAGCCCCATTATTGTTCCATGATTGTACCAGGGCGCTTCTTTTGACTTGAAATCCACTTAACTACCATTCTTAAGAGCAGCTACTTGTAGGTTATAGACTACCCTCTGATTTTCATGGGTGCCTGTGCAATGACAGGAGTTTATCTTCCTCACATCTGCATGCATGCATACAGATCTTCCAACAATTCTCAGCGGTGACATTATAGCCTTCCTAGAGCCTCATGAAGAGGTGTGGCGTGGGCAGTCAGGACAAAAGTTTACCCTCCTAGAGTGCCATCGTATGTACCAAGACAGTCTAGCTCCATATGATGGTATCTGTGGCTTCTCTGCTGGCATGAACAAATTTTCTGGCACTCTCTTCCGATTTCCACTCCGCAATGAGCCGTCCAAGCTATCAGATAGCCAGTACTCTATTGAGAAGTTGAGAGCATTGACTGATGCCCTCAAGAGTGATGCAAAGCTTCTTCTCCTCTTCCTGCGTTCAGTGGATGCAATTGAGGTCCATGAGATACGACAGGATGGTAGCCACGAGCAGGTGTTTTGTGTAACTATACACAATTCAGATAGGGAAATGGTGCTTCAGCAACGACAGCAGCTTACCAGCCAGCTGAAGGATGCACATAAGAGGCAGTCCTACAGGATTAGTCAGCAAATAATGCAAGGGATGGACTTCCGCGTACAGGTCACAAATAGCCCACAAAGTGCACCCAGTGATAGCCACTGGTTAGTGACCAATCTGATTGGATGTACGCTGCAGGACGTACTTGCTGCAGCATGCGAGCTTCGCATATTTCCATGTGTAGGAGTGGCTATGGAGCTCACAGAGCACCCAGGTCATGAGAATGGACGTATATTCTGTTTCCTTCCATTGTCTAGTGATGCCTCCTCCCATCTCCCAGTTCACCTCAATGGCACCTTTGGCATAAGTAGTAATCGACGGGCACTCAAATGGTCAGGGAGTGAGGCACAGAATGACTCAGCAGCACAGTGGAATGAGCTTCTGGTCAAACATCTCATTCCTTTGTGTTATGAGGAGCTGCTTGGCCAAGCTAAACAATATATTACAGTTGACCAGTTCTACCAAACCTGGCCAGATGTGACCTCCATCAAGCAATCACCCTGGGAAGAGCTCTTGCTTCCATTACTGCAGTCTCTCTTTGAAGGCAAGAACGTGTGGGTAGACTCACCGTTGCAGCAGTGGATTGCTCCTGACCAAGGTACCTTCATACCTAAATGTGAACCAAATTTCCCCCTGGCTGCAGAGAAGGTTCTGATCAAGTGTTGGCTAAACTTAGTCAAGATTCCGCAGGTGATCTGGGATGCACTGCAGCACTCAGGTCATGATGTTTCAACAGTCACTCCTAGCTACACTCGACAAGCTATCCGTGGCAACTTCATCAGTTACAAAGACCTCAGCTCTGAGGACAAACAGCAGCTCCTTACCTACTGCCTTTCTGACAGCATCTACTCTGACCTCGAAGGCCTTGCTTTGCTACCCTTGGCCAATGGAGAATTTGCTTGTTTCCAGTCAAGAGAATATGCACCAGCCTACATCTGTAGCAAAGATACTCCATGCGAGCTCCTTCCTAACTTGGACCACCTCCTTGTGGACCTGTCTCAGCAGAATCCAAGGCTACATGAAGCTCTGCAAAGAGTTGCTGCCTCAAACTGGACTAACCTCCAACAACTCAGTGTGTCTACGGTAGCTCAGCAACTTCCATCATGCATGCCGGCAGATTGGAGAAACCAGCAAATGGTCACCCCCTCATCTAGCTCCTACCCACTGGACTGGTTCAAGACCTTTTGGGAGTGGGTGCGAAGATATAACCACAACCTTCAGCACTTTACTGGAGAACTTGTGGTTCCCATCTCAAAAGGAGCTGGATTC
This sequence comes from Axinella damicornis, assembly GCA_963931865.1. Classification (NCBI taxonomy): domain Eukaryota; kingdom Metazoa; phylum Porifera; class Demospongiae; order Axinellida; family Axinellidae; genus Axinella; species Axinella damicornis. The sequence goes on from OZ007508.1 coordinate 11,704,924, forward strand.
AATGTAATCAGGCTTTCGCGTAGCTCCGCAGTAGTGTATTTGTCGGTGTATTGCCATCCTGACCTTCGTCAAGCACTAACCAAATTAAATGTGAAGATAGCTGACCAATATGACTTTCCCTACTTATACCACCACCAGCTCTTTGATTTCCTGCACAAGTTCTCTGCAGACGGTGTTCTTTCAGCCATAGCCTGTGCCCACCAAGGGGGGGTGCATCAGGTTCAAAATGTCTACCTGACCGTAAATGAGGCTTGTGAGATGAGATTATTCCTAGCCAATTCCCTTACTTCCCTCAACTCTGAACAGAGGGAAGTTCTTTGTAACCTTCCTATCTTCACAATCATAGGAGAGTATCAGCTTTACTCTGTTCAACAAGCTGAACAACAGTCAAAGTGTGGCAGTGTCATGGTAGAGCCGCAAGATTTTGATATCCAAATTTGCATCCCATCCAATGTGGTCATTCTGTCCCAATCCAACCAGGTTTCTCTCCTTTTAAGCACACAAAAAGTTCAAACTCCCAACAAACTACAGTTTATTCTCAGCATTCTCTTTCCCTTGGTTCACAGTGGACACTATCCAGATCACCATCTTGACAGTCTAATGGTGGAAGTGCTGAGGCGTGTTCCAGTTTTGAAGTCTCAATTTCCTGCATGCCAGCACACTGAGCTGATGTCCAGCATTGGTAGCCTCTGTTTCATCAAGACATCCAATGGCACACGGAAAGCTCCAAAGGAGCTCTTTGACCCTTTATCTGCCGAGCTCAATCAACTATACAAGCATGAACCTGTCTTTCCAATAGCTCCTTTTGACAGCTTGGAAAGCCACCTTTGTCTAAGGGATTGTGGACTGCAATTTTCAGTAAATGCCCAGCAAGTAGTTTTGATCATAGAGGCAATATGTGTGACAAAGACTGTAGCACCAGCTTCAGTCAACCATGTCAGATTTTCCCGTGCAAAGGCAGTTCTCAAATACTTGAGCTGCTGTGAAAGTCAATTCTTTAGTGAAGAAGTGACCCTTTCCACAACAGAGCGGTGCACAATGGGTCAAGCTATCTCAATCCTGGCCATCAAGTATAACTGGCTACCTGTTTGTCCCAAGCCTCCAGATAAATATCCATCTTGCTTGGTGTGGAAGGGCAGTGCATGTACTTGCCATCTTGCATTGCTGACCAGTGAAGTTTTGGTTCCTACAAATGATGACTCCGACACTGACACCCTCCCCAGTATTACAGGATCTCAAATGTACATAGTGGACTGTTCCATCTCAGCCACCCTTTACAAACACCTCATGTCCTCTCTCTCCACCTCACACAGTGAGATAGCAATGTATGTCTGGAAACATTTCCAGCAGGTTATCATGCAACGACAGGACATTCCTTTCAGGACTCTTGACTTGACTGTCTGTGTTATTTACAGCTACTTTGAGAAACATGGGAACGGCCTTGATGAGCTTCATAATGCTGAGTGGATATGGATAAACAAACATAAAATGTTCGTTCACCCAGAGGTAAGTGCTCTCAAGGAGAATCACACCTTTCCTCATAATCTTGAACCCTATGTCTATGTCATTCCAGAAAGATTGGCACAGGACTATTCCAGCCTTTTCAGAAGATACGGTGTTGTCGAGGAACTGTCCCTGTCTCAGATTGTCTCTGTCCTAAAGATGATAAAAGACAGAAAGAGGGCTGATGTGGATGTCGTTACAGCAATGAAAGTGGTGCTGAATATCCTAAAATGGCTGACGGATGATGGAAAGAGGAAACCTGAACTAAGCTGTGAAGATGCCCTCCTTGTTCCCATCCAATCAACTTTGGATTACCCTGAACTAGTCCCACCAAAGGACTCTGTCTACACTGACAATACCTTCCTCCAAGGGTTCCTGGAATCCTCTGATTCAGCAAACAAATTCACCTTCATAAACCAACAAATCACTAGTGAAGTGGCACACATGCTTGGAGTCACTCCTCTTTCCAGGCACCTAGACATTTCAGAGGACACTTTTGAAGATGTTGGACAACATGAGCCTTTGATCACAAGACTAAAAAACATTCTTGAAGAGTATCGAGATGGTGTGACGATCATCAAAGAACTGCTTCAGAATGCTGATGATGCAGAAGCCAAAGAGGTCAACATCTGTTATGATGCCCGTTCACACGACGTTCCTCCTAAGAGTCTCCTGTATGCAGGAATGTTGCGGTGCCATGGACCAGCATTGGTTGTGCACAACGATGCTAGCTTCACAAAGGATGACTTCATGAACATCACAAAGTTAGCTGGTGAAACGAAGACGGACAAACCACTGAAGATCGGTAAGTTTGGAGTGGGATTCTGCTCAGTGTACCACATCACTGACATCCCCTCCTTCGTTAGCCAGGAAATGCTTTACATATTTGATCCAACAATGAGCCATTTGGGGAAGGAGATTAGAGATCCTGCGAGACCAGGTAAGAAGGTTAAGTTTACCGATATGATCGTCACCTGCTCTAGGCAGCTTGAACCTTTTGAGGGTCTCTATGTATTTGATAAGAAGAAGTCGTACAAAGGAACAATATTTCGCCTTCCCTTCCGCACCTCACATAGTGACATCAGCAGCATAGTTTACACAGAGAATGCAGCCAAAGAACTTTCAAAGAGCATCCAGAAGTCAAGCTCCCAACTGCTACTGTTCCTACAGAATGTGACGAAGATAACCTACTCTCAGATAAATCCAGGTGAAACCTCCCCAACAGTTCTGTATGAGATAAGAAAACACTCAACTACCCTTTCGTCCAACCCTCAAGTTTCAATACACATGATTGAATGCTCCCCTTCAACCTCCCAGGCATCCCAAGAATATTTCTTAGTTGCCACTCATGTCGACAATGCTGCTGACTTTGGATCCAGCCACAAGTATGCAACTGCTTCAGTTGCTTGTCTCCTGGACACTGCTCCCTCTCCTTCCACACCAAGTTTCCTTGGAGGCCACTGCTACATACCGAGAACAGTGGCCGGAGAGATCTTCTGCTTCTTGCCCCTAGCTGTGCACTCAGGCTTGCCTGTACACGTCAGCTGCAACTTTGCTGTGATGAAGAGCAGAAAGGGAATCCAAACTTCATCTGATCCATCAGACACCCTTGCCCAGTTTAACATTGGACTGATGGAGCATGTCATTCCACAAGCCTACTGCAATCTTCTGGAGGCTCTGCAGGGTATGTGCAAGGAGGGAAATGTTCCACAAGAGTCCTACAAATTCTTCTCACTTTGGCCGCTTAAGGAAAAGCTGAAGACACACAACCCCTGGGAACATCTCATTGAACCGATCTACAAGCTAATATCTTCTAGGGAGCTCCTCTTCTCAGAACCAATATGGAAATGGGTTACCCTTGCGAAATCAGAGATCCTACATCCTGGGATCCTAAGTACTTGGCCAGCGAGTTCTAATGAGCCTCCTCTTAAATGTGTCATCAACGTTGTTCAAATTCTAGGGTGTCAGTTGGTTGATTTACCTGCTGAGTATCGTGAACAACTGCCAAAAAGTGAGCTTGACAGTAGCATCATGGATGAACATCACTTTGTCCAGCTCTTCTTCAGTAACATCACCTTGCTAAAGGATCATCAGCACACCAGGAATGAGGTTCTAAAGAACATCTTGCAGATATTTTCCATCGTTTCTAATCAGTGTTCCTCAAATAGACAGCATTACCTTGAAGGTTTCTTAAGAAACAACCAGTGTGTTCCCTGTACTTCAGTGGGTACTGAACTAAAGAACTGCAAAGACATAGTCAATCCACTGGCCAGCTTTGCTAGGCTATATGACACAGAAGATGGTGTCTTTCCAATTACCGACTTCTGCACTAACAAACTTATTACTTCAGCACTCATCCAGCTGGGTATGGTCCAAGATCACATGCCTTGGGATATGCTAGTTGAAAGGGCAACAACAATCCAAGAACTCTACCAAATTGAACCGATCAAAGCTCTTGAGAGGGCAAAATTGATAATCGAGTGCATCAACAGAAACCTTATCAACCAAATTGGATGTGAAGCTGACCGTAGAAACATTGCAAGCATATCTTTTCTCCCTGTCATGAAGAAGCCTAATGGTTACCCATTACACTGGAAGGCTGAGAGCTACCGGTTACTCAGTGGAAAGGAGCTACTCTGTAACACTGAAGCAAACATTAGACTTGCAGGATCCCAACTCCCAATAGTCTGTGATAGCAGTCCTAACAATGGTGGGTGTGGGACAATCCCTTCATATGTCAGGAGGGAGCTCAAAATTGCAGCAACACCGAGCTGTCACGTGGTTATTGAGCAGTTGTGCAAATTAGTTGAAATTTTCACAGAAGACACTGGTCACACTACTCCAGATGCTACCACACCTAAGAGTGATACCACATGGATTGAGAATATCTGCTGTGAGGTGTACAAATACCTTGACGATGGTCTTGCAGATGGTCTCGAAGGTGGAACAATTAGCGATCTGCACAGACTGACATCTCAACAATGTCTGTGGACAGGAGAGTGCTTTGTTTCCCCAAATGTGGTAGCAAGAAAATGGTTACACAAAGGTCCATACCTCTTCAGCATTCCTCACACAATAAAGTACAAGTCTAAGCTCACAGATGCACTTGGAATAAAAGAGGAGTTTGTGTTTGAAGACTTTGTTTCAGCCCTTGAGAGGATGCAAGAGGATTTTCCTGACCAGTCAGTAACTGATGGTTGCATACAGACAATATCAGTGATCATCACAGAACTGTGTGCATGTGATATACCTGATGACTTCGCATGCTTCCTTCCTGACGACAAGTCAGTCATGTGTAAAAGCTCTGAGCTTGCATACAATGATGCACCATGGTGCCAGATTGAGGAAGAGTGGAGGTTTGTCCACACCAGTATATCAAGAGATTTTGCCATCAAACTTGGGGTGAAGCCAGTTCGTAGCAAGTTGCTAGAACGATATGAATCACCCAACGATAACTTTGGAGGTGTAGAGTTTGGGCAGAGGGAGTTCCTAACACGGAGGATAAAAAATGTCTTGACCCAGTACCCGTGTGACGAAACAGTTCTGAAAGAACTACTTCAGAATGCTGATGATGCCATGGCTACAAAGATGTATGTCATCTTTGACAAGCGAACCCATGGGAAGGAGAGGGTGCCGAAAAGGGAGTGGGCAGACCTGCAGGGACCTGCCCTACTAGTTTGGAATGACAGCACCTTCACAGAGAAGGACCTTGAAGGTATCCAACAACTTGGGCTTGGGAGCAAGAGGTCAGATGAGGATAGCATTGGCCAGTATGGTATTGGATTCAATGTGGTCTACAATCTGACAGACTGTCCTAGTTTCATCACGGACTGTGGTGGTGAAACCCTCTGTGTTCTGGATCCTCACTGTCGGTACATCCCAGGAGCAAATGAACTGAAACCTGGAAGGCGATACAACAAACTTGATGAGCGGTTCTGGTCAAACTATGCAGATCTAGAGACTGCCTACTTGAGAAGGAACATCTCTGACTGTCCTCCTGAGATGAAAAGAGGCACACTCTTCCGTTTTCCTCTTCGCTCCACTCCAGAGTTAGTCAAAAGGTCTGAACTAGTTGACAAAGAGAACTCAAAGAGTAGTGCCTATAACAATCCGAGGGTGCCCATATCATTGTGGGGAATGCAAAAGAATATCGAGGAATGGATAACTGAGATAAAACAAGCACTCTTCTTTTTGAATCATGTGACTGAAATCAAATTTTTTGTCATCAAAGAGCACTCAAGTAGTATGACACCAACTACCTGGTATGAAGTAATCTTGAGTGCAGAAGCTCAGGCAAGCCGTGCAACTTTTCATGGCAAAGTTAAAGCTTTCAAAAAGGCAGAGCAAGTTCCACATGCAGTTCACTACCCTCTGACTTTGGTACAGAGGACACTAGGCATGCAGAGCCAATATAATGAAGAAAGTGAGATATGGCTTATTCAACAAGGCGTTGGTGACCAGTTGAACCCAGAGCAGGAGTGGAAGTTCACTCCCCAAGTCAAGCCTAAGCATGGCATAGCTGCTCCTCTCCAGCTCTCAGAATGCACCACCCAAAATTTCAGAGGCACTGTCTTCTGTTTCCTCCCCCTGCCTGTTGCTTCTCGGCTTCCTGTACATGTGAATGGTAACTTCATTCTTGATTCCAGTAGGAGAGATCTTTGGCACTCAACAAAAGAGGACGACCCTGATGATCGTACAAAGTGGAACAAAATGCTCGTTGAGGCAATTGCATCTTCCTATGTCAAGTTCCTGGCTAGTGCACAGGATTATTATATTGACCCAGAATGCCTGTACGAGAACATGGAGGAGTTGCTTTCACCCAAGATTGAATGTTACTACAATACTTTTCCAACATGGTTGACAGAAGAGAAACAATCTCATATTCCTCCAGAAGGATTGTTCCTGTTCCTTGCAAAGGCAGTGTACGAAAAGCTGGAGAAGGAAAATGAAACTGTGATGGCAACTATCAAAAAATTGCCCACCTATGATTCACAATCCTCAACATACACAAATCCCAGAAGCCAGAGGTCACCAGGAATTCACCTATCCGTGGAGTGGCATCCTCTTCGCAACAAAAGCAAGCCCTCAAAGCAGGTGCATTTCTGCGATACACGCAAGATCGACAAAGAACTAACTCCAATCCTTGAAAGCATTGGGATGCAGCTCAGTGCGGCACCAATAGTCATTAGAAAGCATTTCTCGAACCTCGGTATTGAACTTCCTAAAACCACAAGAGAGTCAGTTTTCCAATACTACAATGAATTTCATCAGCAGGTTTCAGAGACTAATGGCTTCCCGTGCCAAGTTTCACATACAACTTTCAAGTCAGTTGGCCACTTCCAAATATTCTCACGATATTTGCTCCGTGCATCTACTGCAAAACTGTACTATGGTACTGGTTTCGAATTTCCTGAGGAGCCTTTTGGACTTCCACTGCTTCTGACTGCAGATGGACAAATGAGAGTGTTTGACAAAGACAACATGGTCATTTGTTCCACACACTGCAAGACCTTTCCCCAGAGTGGAGATAAGTTCCTTCATCATGCAATGCTTGAGATGAAATACATCCCCACATATTTCACTCAGGCATCTGACACAAACTGGACAGCGATTAAAGGGATTCTTCAAGCAGAACTTCCTAACACATTGAAAGCTACGAAAGTACTGAATATGACCTCTCACATCGACCATTCAGCCTTCTTACGCGAACTGTGGCTCTGCTTATCAGAAGACAAGGTCTTCAAGCATCACTTGAAAGCTATTTTGAGAACCTGGGCCTTGCTTCTGTCTACTGAAAACCAGCTCTTCTCCTTTAGGTCGTGTGAACAGTTGCTACCAGTGATTGCTCCTGATGCCAGAGATGAGCAGGAATGTTTGTATCTTCCCGTATCCAGAGTCCTGCAGCAAGTAAGCATGCCTGTACTTGACATCAATGTAGTGCCCCGTGACACAGCAACCAGCTACTGTCCCACATTCCTATGTCCTCAGAGAATCCTTACAAGCCTGTTCTTTTTGCACAAAATCCATACTGAAGAGGAGAGACTGACAATGCTGCTTTCTGAGAGTGCCTCAGATAGGAGCATCATGACTCTTTTTGAATACTTCAAAGACATTCACTTTGGCCTGTACCCTGACAGCCTCTATAAACTAAAATGCCTTCCTCTCTTCAAAGATATCAGTGGCCAGCTTTGTACACTAGAGGGGAAAGCATACATCTGGCCTTCCCAAATCTGCAGTGCAGGTTGTAACAGGTGGCTCACAAAGACTAATGTTGTTTTCTTGAATAGAGATGGAGCATGGACCATACTTGGAAGTGCTGAAGTACTTGACATTAAGGCAATACCTGTTCTCAGGATTTACATTGAGTTCATCTTCCCATATTTTGATCTTCTCACGGCAGAGGAGAGAATTCAGCAGCTGGAGCATATACGGGACCAGTTGTTTGATGATGCGCATAATGATACAACCTCCAAAGATTACAACAGGAGATTAAATGCCATCCAGTTTATCAATGCCCTGGAAACACTTCCATGCCTACCCCTTCCAGGTGGAGAGCTCAGGCCAGTCAGGGATTTCTGTGACCCAGATGTTCTCCTCTTCACTACTTTCCATGAAGGGTTCTACTTCCCTCCACACAATCTGTGCTCATCCATTTGGCTTGAATTCCTTCGGAAAATTTGCCTGCGTCAGAGGGTGACAAAAAAAGAATTTAAACAGTTCTGTAAGAAAGTGTCCAAGGGAGATCACCAAAATCTTGTGAAAGCTTCAGACACTCTTCTCAAGTACCTCATGAAAGCGGAAGAATGGTACTCTGATGATGTCTTCCTGGCTGAGGTATCAACAATACTATTTGTGTGTGCAGAGCACCTCCCACTGCTGAACTGGATCAAACCCACTTATCAGGCAGAGAACAGAATCCAACAAGGCAGAAAAGTTGTTGCTTTGACGTGCCTCGATGGTGCAGCTCTGCATAAAGACTGCAGCACTCTTCTGTGGACAGTCAAATCCATTGTGAAACTTCCAAGCTTTGCAGCTCAAACACAACTATTCACAAAGGCTGAATTCCTTGAGCATATTGGGGTTATCACCACTCCCAAACCATGTGATGTTGTTAACAATATCAAGAACATATCCAAATCTCGTTTCTCAAGCTTTGCACTCTTTGACAAGTACACAGATGACTGCAAACAAAAGCAAAAGGAATGCAGTGTAAACTGTCTTCTCCTGAGTGTCCTAAAAGACAACTTCCACTTCCTGCACCAACAACTAGGCAGTTATTCTGAGACAATCTTGCACCCTCTCAGGGAATTGCCATGCATACCTGTGTGTGTAGAGGGAAGAACGTCAAACATCAAACAACCAGTTTTAGTGCACCCACTACAGGTCATCACTGAAGGGAAGGAATGCAGACAAGCTCACCCATTTATCAACCCACTTCCAGATGTTCTATTTCCTTTCTTGAGAGGTGTGTTGTCGAATATTGGAGTTGAGAGTACATTAAAGCCAATTCATGTGAGAAAGGCTCTTGACATAGTACATGGTTGCATTAAACAACCGTTGGATCCCAACACTGTAGATGTGGTGCGATACCTCCTCAAGCAACTCTATTTGCTCCTAAAGGACAGTACCGAGGCAGAAAAGTATGCTGACACACTGTCTCCACTCTTTCTACCAAATGCGGATCACAAGCTCGTCCAAAGTACATTTCTCATTTGCAATGACAAGCACCTGTACAGAAAGATACCCTTGGACTTCTCAAGCTTGCGTTACTCCCTGGTTGGCCTTCTTTCATCAGACCCTCGGAGAGAGCTAGGTTTTACTCCACAGAAATTTTGTAACTGCCTCCCCCAAGCGGTGTCCCCAATCCTCCTCTCCAGCTGCTGTGAAGAGAAACTTCACAGCAGTTGCACAGAGGTTGTATGGAGTACTTGCATTTCTGATAAACTTCATCATACGTTCAACCTTCATATGTACATTGCCAGGGCAGCACGCCTGATAATTAATTACGAAGTGCAAGCTGTTGAACAGGAATGTTTGAAGTTCACCACTACTCTGCAAGAATTTCTTCAAAACACAAAGATTGTTGTCTACGAGCACCTCCTGGCTGACATATTCCTCACACTAGACACTCCCAGGATGAAAATTGGGACAGCAGAAGTACCATTTCTAATTCAGAAATCTGCGGAGCAAACATTTCGCCTGTGTCTCAGTAAAGTTAGCCCTCTGAATCTCCTCCCACCCCTTGCAAGTTCTATAGTGTCTTGTGTTGCACAGCAGTGTGGAGTGGACCTAAAGGCACTTGGTAACCCTGATAGTATCATTGAAAGACTTCTTACAGCTGAGGGTCCCGATCATATTGTGGATATCCTCGAAGATCTGGACGTTCCACATGAATCTCTTGAGATGGATGACATGGAAATCCCTCTTTCCAATAAAATACTCAAGCTGGGTGATCCTGTACCCTTTGAGTTGCACTTCTTGCTTGATCCAGAAAACATCTTCCGACCAGAAGAACTAGTTGGGTATGAAGAACACACTGATTATATCATCTTTGCCCGTGTGGTATATCGTATCCGAAATGATGCTGAAGGTGAGGAGGAAGAGGAGGGATATGCTCGGTACCTGATCTACACTCGAGAGGATGATGAGTCAGGAAAGATTGTGAGTGTACTGGACTTGTACAAGTTCACACGAGTAACAGAGTCAATGCTGGTTACAAACAGTTGCGAAGTAGCAATACCAGAGGACAGTGATGCAACACGAATGACTCGAGCATTCCATGAGGAAGGAGGATCAGAGTGGAAGAAGATCAAGAAAGAGATTTGCAGTGATCTTCGACGAATCTGGAAGCTTCCAGAAGAGGAGAAAAGGAAGGGTACCAAGAGGCTATACCTAAAATGGCACCCAGATAAGAATGATCACTGGTTAGCCACAAAAGCTTTTCAATTCCTTAAACAGCAGATTGCAAGGCTTGAAGTGGGTCTTCCTCTCGACGAAGACAATGAAGATGGGAATCATGAAACTCCATCCTGCTGGAGACCCTGGTGGGACATGTGGGATGATGTTGCTGCTCGCCATGGTCGGTCCAGGGCAAGGGATGGCAGGGGAGGGTTGGGAGGATGGGGAGGATGGAGAGGATGGAGAGGATGGAGTGGCTGGGGTGGAGGAGGAGGAGGAGGAATCAGCTCATGGTGGTATGAGATGATGCCACAGAAAGACTTATCTAAAGCTAGGGTATGGCTGCAGCAAGCTGAAGTTGATATGAAGGTATTAAAAACTATTCTCGTGAATATTGATACATCCCCAGACCATGCAGGCCACATATGCTTCCTTGCTCATGAAGTAGCTGAGAAGGCACTGAAGGCAGGAAAGTATGCCACTTGTGGGCTCCACTCACAAAGCCTAAGGAACCATCAGCTGGTCATTCATGCCGAAGCTTTGGAACAGTTGGAGCCTCAGCTGACCTTTGGCCTCCTTACAAGTGCACGTGCTCTGAGTAACTACTACATAGAAACACGATTCCCAAACCATTACAGCCCGCCAAGTGTCCCTGCAGACCATTTCACCCCTGACCAGGCAAAAGATGCACACAGAAATGCTGAGGGAATCCTGCAGGTGATGAGGAACGTGGTTAAGTAGGTTCAATGCTATAGCTATTTACGCATTATGTACTATAGGTATGAGTAGCAATAGTCTTACAGGCACTTTGGATGATGTGTTTTTGCATTAGTTCTTTCAGTTTGCCGTTGAGAGCATTGTCAGAGTTCTGACATGAATTTTGTACCTCAATTGTTCATTAGTGCTGTCGTGTTTAATGAGATTTAAAGACGACTTTTCAGTGTTTCTAGTCTCTTTTTAGTCTCTACTAGAGGTTAAAAATTTTCTCCGTAAAATTAAAAAGGATTTAGTGATGGCGTGTCATATTCTACCTCTAGAAAAACGGAAGAAACAAGGAGAAATGCCACTAACCAGCCTCAGTCCCATCCCATTTATAAAAAATGTAGAATTTAGGGATGCATGGGATGGGACTGAGGCTGGTTAGTGGCATTTCTCCTTGTTTCTTCCGTTTTTCTAGAGGTAGAATATGACACGCCATCACTAAATCCTTTTTAATTTTACGGAGAAAATTTTTAACCTCTAGTTTGTGCAGTTTTTCGACCGCATGAAATGCATAGCTTATGGCGTGGCTTATGGTATCACCATAAAGCTACGGGGGTAGCTACTGGATGTATGCTCTGATTACCACGTCAACATTTGAAGGAAAGTTATGATGGTCATGACCGCAGTGATGGATGTGGACCTTCTGCTGGGCATTGAGCAGGCTTTGATGCTTCATTTTGATAATATTGTTGCATGCATGTTGCTCTAGTTGTGATCAACGTTTACAGTCTTTTGCATGCATATATGGGAGGTGGTGGGGCCTCATCAGATCAGAGAGCTCGATGTCGACAGTCATAATTATAGGTCTCGTACTTGCAATGGCTCTACGTAAATTAAGTTCAAAACTCCAGCCTCACAGTTCTGGTCAGTATTGCGGTATATAAGTCATGTTCTGCACTGTAGTTACGTCATGAAAAGAAAGCCACGCCCCCATGATGGCACAGTCACGATAGATCTTGACAAGAACAGGTTGGTAGAAAGATCTCTCAGCGGTACTGACCCATCAGATGTCGGATTGACAAGAGTGTCTCAGATGCAGTCATCACAAGCAAAAGAACACAACATGCACTTGCATGTGAACTGCGCATGCGCAATTGGCATTGACCTTTGACCTTTGAACGCGTGACCTCTGGTACTGTGGTTGCATAGTCTTGTTCCCAGACCGGAACGGCGTTCGGGGTCCGGGAACGAGACAAGTGGTTGCCGTGCCTCAAATTGCAAATGGCGTCGTGCTAGAATTTTGTAGCTAGCTCGTGCAGCTAAAACTGCTGTTCTTGCCAGTTCGCAGACAATAGGGCTCAAAGACTCTACTACGGTGAAAGCGGTGTTGTTCTGTGCGTGAATGAGCTCAAGGAATGCTTCTGTTGGCGAGCTATGCTTGACTATGAGAAAGAAGAAGAAGAAGAAGAAGAAGATGACGAAATCGGAATTTTTCAGCGACTTGTTTCTCGACTCCCGCGTACTCTCAGGTACGTTTGCAGGTGTTTTTGTGAACTGCTAGGCAGTGTCATTCTGTCTGCATGCTTGGTTAGGGGGTTGTAGCTTCTTGGACCGTTTTCCAGCTAGTGCATCAGTATGGTGAATTCGAAATTTCCTTGGCCATCCCTAAATAGAGAACGCTATCGCGTTCTCCGATTCTGATCATACTCACTTGAAATCGTAACTAAAACTAACACCAACGTTGCACTCTACATACTGGGAATTCCCCCTGTGGAAAGTTGTGAAACCACAGTGTAAACCCTACTCCATATATGGCTGTCCTAGCTGTAATGGGCATGTCCACTTATCTATAGCATGGGAGGAGACCTTTGACACTAACACCATACAAAGTTTCAAGCAAAAACTCCTAACCAAGAAAGAGTTATGTATTTTTTTTGGAAAAGTATATGAGCATTCTTGAGGAAAAAATAATTATGGTTCAGTACTTCAGAAACACACACCCAACCCACCCACCCACTGCACTGTATGGGTATGAGTAGGCAGCACTTTGCTGGCAGCATGTGTTTCCACGGTAACTGATTGTTTAATTTGTTACCATGCAGAAATTTGATTGTCAACGCAACAATAATTATCTGTTGTACACTCCTTATTGTCAAATGTCAATGTGGATCCTTAATTGTCTACTGTTGAAATCCTGTATCAAGGTTACCATGGAACTACTGTAGCACCCCAATGCGAATGAGCATCTCATTTTCAACACTAGTGGTGTGGGTAGTGATGATTGCTTGGGTGAGTGTTGTTAGGCCCAGGCTATTTTGGAGTACCGGTATACGTGGTACTGCCATACACTTCCGAATACAATTATACAGGCATATCTTAACGCTAACAAGCATGGTTCTAGGCCATCACATGTACATGTACATGGTTCACATTCAACTTCGATTACACGTCATGATTGCAGTAGTAAACCGGCGTCCTTCACCCTCTCAACACCTCGATCTGTAATAATTTTATACATAATGATGCACACATACAACTATAACTATGACAGCCTTCAGGCATAGTGTGAGGCCCTTCAAGAGATGGTGGATGAGCTCACAATAATTATCGGCCTGCCAATGTCCAGTGAAGAAGAGCACCAAAACAACAACAGATCTGACTCAACAAACTCAGATGGGATTGCAGAAGTATACTGTAACTTCATATGTAATACAGTAGTTGAACCTGCATATGTATGGGTTTATTGTACCAGGACATGGGAATTGATTTGTAATGACTCTGGAATGTTCCATTTAGAGGTGTGAATGGAAATTGCATCCTCATCACACTGTTTAAATTGGAAGCCTGGAGTGGTCAATGCTGCAACTGGGCAAGTTTGTCCATACCTGCTAATTAATTCTGCATGGTGTGTCCATGTACAGTTCATGGAGCTGGAGAGGCCGAACGTTGTCAAAACGTTTTGTTCAAAGTATTATTGTTGTATGGTGTTATGTACTTATCACAATCGTTTTCTCATGAGTGCACTAATTCCGTCAGACTTCAAATTGCAAATAGGGTACATAGATTTGCTCTGTACTCAGGCTTCAAAGTTCAAAGGCACTGCTACATACAGTAGACATGGGGTTTGAAGCACCCAAACACTGTGGTACAAAGTACCACAGATCCCTTTCAGAAAATAATGCACCACCCCAAGTGCACGGAGAGAGCTCAAGCAGAGGACCCGGAATTATAATGTAAACACAAATTAACATAAAGCCACTTTGACAGACATTTGGAATAGTAATACCAAAATGAAACCACACGGGCTTTGATGTCTTTCATTATAACAAACAAAAGTAAACCATAGTGAAAGTACAATGGCTATGTATTGTTCACTGCAGTTGATTCTGACTCCTTCACCACCCCAACCCTAGCAGGCCGAATGGTGCGGCCATGCAGGATGTATCCCACAGTAGAAACCACTGCTATAGTGCCCGGCTTCTCCCCTGGAACTTCAAATAGTGCTTCGTGGAAGGCAGGATCAAATATTTCTCCAATAGGGTTGATTTTTTTCAATCCATTTTTACTGAAAGCTTTCTGGAGCTGAGCTTCTGTCATTTTTAGGCCTTGAAAGAGAGAGGAGAGGTGTCGATTGGAGTTGTTCTCTAGCTCTGTTTTCGGAACACTGCCCGTGGCTTTCTCCAAAATATCAGCAACTTCTAAAATGTCTCTTGAGAATCCCTGAATTCCAAACAGTTTTGCTTCCTCTACCTGTTTCGTCATTCTTTGTCGTACATTTTCTGTCTCTGCCAATGCCCTCAAGTACTTGTCCTGCAAGAAAAAAACATAAGTTCTACAGTTAGCGTCTAATATAGCTGCTCAACCAATTTTGTTAACCCTTTCACTAGTAAGAATTGAATTCTCCAGCAGTTGAGAGCTACACCATTAACACCTCTCAACCAGGCTAGTTGACTTCTTTAATCAACTAGAGGTGTTCATAGAGCATGTGCGCTATCTCATATACAGTGATCGTGTATGCCCGTATCCAATGTGTGGGTGTGACCAACTGCCGTAGGCCTACATATTGATCTTGAAGAGGTGGGACCAAATTAATAGGAAACAGCTAGAAAAAACAGCCGAAACAATAGTAACGACATCTGAGAAGTACATAAATGCTGGGATAGACCATTTTCTAGCAGTCATCTCGAAACATGGACTCTGTGATAATGAATAGGTGGAGCCAATGTTATGAATAGTTATGAAAAAGACTAATAGCAGTGAAACGAAGCGCCTTGACTTCAGCAGGTACGTACGTACACATACAGCAGGGCTATTTTATATGCTCTTATTCATGTCCTTCACAAAGCTTTCCGGGGTCTCTGTTGCAATGGCCAGACAAGTGTACAGGTAAAATGCATAAAGGTTTGATTTTTCCAGGAAAAATATATTGGGTTAGCATGATTGAGAACCCTAGCCCTTTACATGTGTGCTCATTGAAGTGATATTGCACTGGGGTTAGAGGTAATTACTGCTGTGTCAGCACAGACAGGCAGCTTTGCTGCCTGTTCAATAAACTTAACAACCTTCCAGTGCTGCTATCTTGATAACCAAAGCACTTGAGGGAGCCCACGGTTCTGGCCTATTCACATCGTGTAACAAGGACAGTGCACATGAGCACCTAAGAAGCAGCGGAGGATTGCAGCAAGATAATCTATCACAAGAAAGTTGGTTACAACTGGATGGGATCGTGCTGTCACAGTATGACAAAGAGGGTGACGGAAAACGACTCATTACACTCCTGGTATAGAGAAAATTGTGCCGCGTAATGTAATATTACACTCCTGGTAGGGGAAAAATTGTACCGCGTAATGTAAATAAATAATGTAATAAACGTTTGACTACTTCGGAATGGCCTACAAAGATTCTGACTACACCGTCGTGACCGCTATGATGCAGTGACACAAAATCAAGATAATTGTGCTGAAACTCACCTTGGTGGCGGAGATACAAGCGCTTTTGTCATGCCGTCGGCCGCCATTGCTCGATCGCTGTCTTCGACGTTGGCTGCCAGTACAGTCTTACGAAGGCCCCACAAAGATTCTGACTACACAGCCGCGATCGCTATCGTTCGCTGATGCTGACATGCCAAAACTCACCGTGCTGGCTAAGTTGTGAGTGCTATAATAATGCCATTTGGTCGCCATTGCTCGCGATCGACTGAGCATGAGTGTGGTTGCCACGTGCCATGTGCGTTAATTGGAACGAATTGCAATACTTAGCTTGCGCTATGGCGGGGTTGCAACGCGGCTATGAATGGTACATGTACTTGAGAGCACTCTATATAATTTCTGATCTTCCCTATACATATATATATATACAGCTATCATGGTACTCACGGCATGTGTGATAATTGGAACGAACTGTCACACTTGGCTTGTGTTACGTTTAACCGCGGCTACCAGGAGTGTGGTTGCCCCTCGTAAATATTACACTCCTGGTTGGGGAAAAATTGTGCCGCGTAATGTAATGCAATCTAAATAAATAATTAACCTTTGACTACCTTAGGAATGGCCTACAAAGATGTGACTACACCGTCGTGATCACTATCATGCAGTGACCCAAGCGTACAATTTTGGTGCTGAAACTCACCTTGGTGGTGGAGATACGAGCGCTTTTGTCTCGCCGTGGCCGCCATTGCTCGAGCGCTCTCTCCGACTTCCGGTGGCAGTACCGTTCTTAGCAAAGGCACACGAAGATTCTGACCACATGGCCGTTGTTCACTGACGCTTACATGCCAAAACTCACCGTGCTGGCAAAGTTGTAAGTGCTGTAGTAACTTCGTGTCTTCCCTTTGGCCGCCATTGCTAGCGATCGACAGAGCGTGGTTGCCACGTGGCATGTGCGTTAATTGGAACTAACTGCGATACTTAGCTTTCGCTACGGCGAGTCGTAGACGGCGTTGCAACGGCTACCAGGAGTGCGGTTGCCCCTCGATTAAATAATTAATTAAATAATGTAAATAATTCGTTCGAGTGATAGGAATGGCGTACGAAGATTCTGACTACACATTCATGATCGCTATCACGCACTGTCCCAACCGTACAATTTTGGTGCTGAAACTCACCTTGGTGGTGGAGATATGAGCGCTTTTGTTTCGCCGTGGACGCCATTGCTCGAGCGCTCTCTCCGACTTCCGGTGGCAGTACCGTTCTTAGGAAAGGCACACGAAGATTCTGACCACACAGCCGTGATCGCTGTCGTTCACTGACGCTTACATGCCAAAACTCACCGTGCTGGCTAAGTTGTGAGTGCTGTCTTGTCTTCCTTTTGGTCGCCATTGCTCGCGATCGACTGAGCCACGAGGCATGTGCGTTAATTGGAACGAATTGCAATAATTAGCTTCGCTACGGCGAGGCAACCGCGGCGTTGCAACGGCTACCAGGAGTGCGGTTGCCCCTCGATGACAAGCATATAAACTACATGTATGCCCAGTCTCTCCTCAAGAAGCAAAAACTGACCTGTGAAAGCTAAGGCTACTGTCCGAGAAGAACCAAAAGACCATAAACGGTAATCCTCAGTTATGGTAACTAGTGGATCATAACATTGACTCTTGGATGTTGCAAAGGTGAAGTCAAGGTTTTCAACTCCCTCTACACATCGCTAGACAAGGACACACAGAGTATAATACTGAACCTACATGTATCCCAGATTGATGGACATCCAAAGGTTCAAATGGTCAAACACAGAAGCAAGAAGGTGGGAAGGACTGCGGCTTATTCGCAATTGCCATAGCAACTGCCCTTGCATTCGGATCCAATCATGTATTTTAATACTGTTAAAGTTTAACGGCGGCGGGAATCAGCTCGCTGCAAGCACTCCCACTTGGGGATCAGCACTTAGCAAGGTGTGGCCCGCACGAACAGCCACTTAGGGCAAGGAGCATGCGCAGTTCCGAGGTGCAGCACATGTACAGCGCGGGCCCTATAGTAGTCGGTTGGTCGAGCAGCTACTTGTCCTATCAGGCAACTTTATTGATAACTCGATCGAGCAACTCAGGCAGCTATTCCAAATGATGGCCACTCCTTCCACGCCTCCTAAACTCCTTCCCCCGTTCTCGCCTGAACAACATCACTCCCCCAGCGTCCGTCACCTCGGCTGTTGGTGAGTACCAGTATCTCTGTCAATCGTATCTTTGTAATTATGGGGAGCCACTGCATATTATTGAGGCGAGCCCGCGTGGCCAGCGCCATGGCTAGGATCTAGTAATTAAGGGGCAGTGATGGCCATGCTTACAGGCATGCACGCCTGCACTACACAGAGGGTCCAGTCCACCCAGCTACTCATGGGTCTACTCCTCTGACAGGTGGGCTTACACAGCAAACAGCCTCGGGGCAGGGTCCTCCCCCCAACTTTAACCATTATCCTGTTCACCCGCAGCCCCACCCTTGGCAGATAGCAGGGCAATTATGATCTGACTTCTCTGTCCATGCTGCAGGTGCAGGCCCAACGCTTCTGGGTACCCTGCCTCCCCCAACCACCTTGTCCTTTATCCCGACCTTCAATCCCAGCCCCGCAGCAACCAGCAGTCTGGACCTGCTCTCCGCAGCAGCGTCAGCCATCAGAGGGAAGGAGCCACCTGCCCTAACCCCCCCCCCCCCCCCCCCCCCCCCCCAACCTCGCTCACAAGTGCAGGCCCATTCAACGCCGCCGCATCCCTCCCAACCAAGCAGATCTTAAACCTCGAGTTCATCGAGATGTCTGAGGTCACCATCGACGACGACCTGCCCTAGGGTCCAGGATGCCTCCCCACCCCTGTACGGATTCCGTCACAGACAATCATAAGCGCATGTGATTGTTTATGGTAGCGTTTGCTATTACCTTCAAGGCATTAATCTTCTCTTCTTGTTTCTCCTTTTCTTCAACGGCTAAGTCCACTTCCGACCCTTCCTCATTGTCCTGGCCCTGTTCTCCCAGCTTTGCTTGCTTTGCATCCTGCAGATAGGAATTGCACCCCCCTTACTAATCATACAATGACACACAGACAATAATAATCCGAATTCAATGTTGAGAACTTGAGAGATATGAGCAAATGCCCACCAATTTCCCCACTTCACACAGGTAAAAAACGCCATTGCTTTGAGATCATTCCTCAGAGGGCAGCAAGGTTAGCCTCGTTCCCAGTCCCCACACCCAGCTTTTCGTCGCTTGTAGTACAGTAAAGCGGGGAAGGCCTGGTACATTTTCCTCACGTGAGCATGACGTAATTGACAAATGGCAAAATTTTCAAAATGAAGACGCTACGTTTTGCGTGTTATTCAACCATCTACACTTTCAACGCTAGGTGAGTATGACAGTCGCCCCCTGCTAGCTAGATACATGTGGTATGTTACCTGGTACCTTCGCTCTTCTTGCTGTTCTGTGACCCACGTACGCCCACGTTCATTTAGGTCTTTCTACCCTTGATGTCACTCATGTGAGGAAATGTACCAAGCCCTCAGCGCTTTACCGTACTACAAGCGACGAAAAGCTGGGCGTGGGACTGGGAACGAGACTACAGGAAGGTAGCTGATTGTCCCTTGTGCGGCCGCAAAGTGATGTCGACCTGAGCGGTGTACCAGACTTGAGCTGCAAGGCGCTGGTCACCGTTCATCCATGGCTGCGCGGATCTGAGGCACTGGTGATCATCCGCTGGGCTGCAGACTGGCGGTACTAAGCAAAACTGTAGTTTTACTGTGCGAATGAGTAGACGCCATGTCTAGCGCATGGAAACCCAGTCCGTTTTCTGGTCCATTTTCCAGTCCGTTCCGTGTTTTAGTCACGTCCCATTTCAAGTGCTGATACTTTGCTGTGCAAGGTACATACATTTCAGAACAGGGTGCTATGTCAGAATTTGAACTTATTCGTATGGATCATCAGGATGATACAACTGATAGTAGACGATCAATACCGTTCATTATACTATACTTAGTCCTGCTGCGCGTGCAAGACCTGTTACATAAGCCCGGAATTTGTTGCAAAGCAGACCAATCAGATTAATGAAACACAAGACCCATGGCAACCGTTGTTAAGCAGCAGATTTAGAAGCAGATAAAAAGCAGTTTTAGGCAGTTTTCGGTGGTTTGAACTAGCTAGCTAGGAGTGAGCTGCTAAGAACTATAGTACATGTAGCTAATGGCTGACCTGAACTCTCAGAGAGGCAGACAGTCCAGCATTTTGGTCCTCCCGAGCAAAAGGAGCAGATCCGCAAGCTAATTGACCAGCGCATACCTCTCAACATGAAGACGACTACAAACTGGTGTACATGTATCAGTGTGTGGATCGAAGGCATGGAGTGAACACGGATAATGCTGAGTATCGAAAACTCAGTGCACATAACCTCGATAACTACCTTGCCAAATTTATCGTGGGGGTGAACAGGCAAGACGGTGCACCCTATCCACCTGACACACTCTACCAGCTAGTGCCTGGAATATAGTATCACCTGAAGGAAAATGAAAGGCCAGAGCTGGGGATCCTTGACCTGTTTTGTTCCAACATGTCAGGTTCTTGATGTCCGAATGAAACTGGTAAGCAGCTGACTACTTGTGGAGTTGGGACGGTGAAAAAACAGGTGCAGCCACTACCTGCGGAGCAGGAAGACACTTGTGGGGACATGGCATTTTCAGTATTGAGACGGCACATAATCTTCTAAATGCCGCATTCTTGTATAACTGAAAGTGTTTCGGACTCCGTGGAGGCGATGACACCAAGATCTGCAAGTAGAACAGTATTCCCTCGGTCGCGATGAGTGCGGCAGATACCTTTGCTTTGTCGGGAGATCAGCCAAGAACTAACAGGGTGGGCAAAAACTTCAGAACAAGGATCTGCGCTTGTACAGTAATCCCGAGCTGGGAACTCACTGGGTGGTGGACGTTTTCCTATCTCGTATGGACCAAATCTGGTCCATTCTATCGGCGACCTGTAAAAAAACCAGATCTCACTAGTTTCTCCAAGCGAGTAACCCATTGTCAACCATAGTGCTGTGAGGAGGCCGGCTTCTGGGGAAATTACACCAACCACAGTGGTAAGGTCAGCTGTGCTACAAGTCTGTTCCATAGTGGGATGGATGAACTACTAATCAAGAGAGAAACTAGGCATCACAGCGGCGCTGTCCGGGCATACAAGCGGCCTTCCAGTGAGCAGGGTATGATGGTTTCCAGCATCTTGCAGCCGCCCCCGGCTAAAAAGAAGCCTCACCTTCAAAAACCTGCTCTGAAGGAGAACATTCCCCCAAGTGTGCTGGATGATCAACCCTCACAGGGAGCACTTGTACCTTCCATTCCTCCAGTCCATACCTCCACGTACCACGAGGTACATGCTCAAGCACTTATGCCTTTACCACTGCCTCAGTCTAGCACAATTGGTGCAGCTACCACCGCTGCATAGCAAGTGCCTACTATGCAACGAAGCATAGTAAAAGTTTCTGTTTGTCACCTTTATTCACCCATACTGATCCTAGTGATTTTGTCTGTTGTTTACAATGTATACATGTACCTCTGTTGTAATGAATATGTCATTCAGTTCAAGCAGATTAGAATAGCCTAAGCATAGCATAAGTTAGTTGTATCCCTGCCCAGCGGGATGTAAGAAGCCCCTTATATCCCTCGGGAAAGGTCAGTGCTTGAGTGAAGCCGGGGGGAAATGCCGAGGGCTTTGCCTTTGCCCTCGGCACTTCCTCAGCTTCACTCAAGCACTGACCTTTCCCGAAGGAAATAACGGGTCTTGTATCCAGCCGGGCAGGCATATAACCTCACAACACCGGGGACAGATTGACGCGCAAACAGATGATACATGTATAACAGTTGGGCACCGCCTCCTGTGTGTCTATCCTCTGTCTGACGTCATTGTGCATGACCAGATCTCTCAGGCTTCCCCTACCGCATTGGCATACTGCAAGCGATCAACTACTGGTGGTGGATATAGCCTGAGATTGAGGCTACCTTCAGCCCAGAATCTCCTGTCAGAGATAATTATGAGCGTGGTCTCGTCTGTGATACCAACCTGTTCCAACCTACCCACACAACGAACACGAGTAATTTTATCAAGTGTACAGACTCTTCTAGACCGTGCTTTGATTGCAGTTAGTGCATCACCCAAAGTACAATACCCCAAGAAATGCTTCCTAGTATGAAGTTGCAAACCTCTCCCACTTCCCTTGCACACATAGACTCGACCCATTCATTGAAATCATATGCAAAGGTAAGTAACTGAAGTGAGGCTACCTTTTTGTCTCCCTGCCCTCCAGACTGCCATCTCTTGAGCCGGTCAGTCCACGTGCCCATCGACCCTACTGGCTGCATGTGTGCTCTGGGCACACTGGCGAGGGTGCTCTGCCGTTGGGAAGGGACCAGCGCGCGAAAGCAACGCGCTGATACTCTCGATATACTCATATGAAGTGCTCACTCAGTCACTGGCCAGCACGTAGGACATGTCGACATAACTTGAGGTGGTCTCTAAATAGAGCGCGGCACGAGGACGATGATGATGCAATTTTCATGACGTCACTCAGACTGGGTTGTCAACCTTGTACCTTTGCTGATCGACCATGAAGGAGGCGCTTGTGTTTGCAGCGGTTTTAGTATGCCTCTGGGTCCTCCAGCCGTCTACCTGCGATGTTGATGATGCCAATTCCAGTGAAGGTCCGAATTGTCGGGAGTTTTAGAGTGCAGGCTGGGCTGGCTGCAGATGGGTAGCAAAACTTTGCTACCTATCTTGTGTATACTTAATGGGCTATTCCATAATTTTTGATGTCCGACCCCCCCCCCCCCCCCCCCCCCCCCCCCCCAACAGATGACCGGTTTGTCCAGGGGGCTGTTAGCCATTTCGTTGTTGTCCAGGGAGGTCTAGAAGCCTGAAGTGTAGTCCAAACACTTTGGTCATCTGTTGGGGGGGGGGGGGGGGGGGGGGGGTCGGACATCAAATGGAATAGCCCAGTGTAAATCCTGTAGCTGGAGATGGACTAGTGAGCATCTTCTCCAGTTACAGAATGGGCTATTCCATTAAATAGGGATACACCCCCTATTGACGAGTAACTAATTTGTCCTACGGGGATTCGCCGAGTTTCCGTATTCTGTTGTAAATCTCCGTAAATTTTCCGTAATTTTCCGCACCGTATACTAACGTCTGTCGCACGGTGGAGAAGGCGCATTTTCTGTCCCGGGGTACGCAAATAGCTAACTCGTCAATAGGGGGTGTATCCTTGATTAATGGAATAGCCCAATGTATTCTGGCAAAGTGAGACTACTGCTAGTGTAGTCTCGGAACCAGACCCTTCGCACGGGGAGGAGGAAGTCTGGGCACATGCCTACATTCGAGTTGTCCTCACAGAATGCAATTATGCATAGGAAATTAGCGATCAACTGCGATACCATGCATACCATCACAGTCAACCTGCTCATTGCTCTCCTCAACTTTTGTCAGACACTCGTGGGTAACGCAGTGCGGCACAGTGATTAGCCGTGTCAAGTCGCTGGCGACACTGAAAGCCTAGAGAAAAATCATTTCCCTGACGTCATTCACAATCAATGCTTCTGATTCGTTTGGTCAACAACATTCCGACCTGGGGACAACTCGAATGTACATGTAAGTTGGTTCCCAGACCCTTCCTCCTCCCCGTGTGAAGGGTCTGGTTCCGAGACTACTGGAAGTGCAGGTGGTTTAGCAGTTTCCCCCAAAGGGGTGCTGGGGTGCCCTCCCTCCCCTTGCCCCTGGCCTAATATCCTTTGATGTGGTCAATGGAATGCATTGAGTTCTCTGGTCTGGTCTTATTTTTTAGCTCTTCCCCCTCCCCTTTCCTGTCTGCTTTGGGAAAATGTTCTACATGAATTTATGGAAGTTCATGGGTGCATAGTGTTGGGTCATTGAAGATCAGGAACAACCAATCCAAATGAGAACTAGTTCTGCATTCCTCTTTCTTACATGATAGGCTTGTTCTAGTCTCATGCCCAGACCCTCCCACTCATGCGAGGAAAAAGGGCCTGGTGTTCTGAGCAACGTTTCATGTCACATAGGGCGTGGCCAAGCTCGGATTTGAGATCTTGAATCAAATGGCAGAACACGAATGATGTAGGCAATCAGGCAGATAGCCTTTGGTAGTGTATAGTCTCGTGCGTTGTGAAGCTTGTCTTGCAGCTAGCGTTGTGAACCTGTAGCCAATAATTGGCTATTGACCAGTTATTTACACAGCCAGTCAATTATTGGCTTACTATTTTAATAACCAGTTATTGTCTGTTCTGGAACCATGGTCTGTTATGAACCATGACCTTTGCAGGTTGGTTGTTGGTAGGCAAAGTAGATAGGTGGGGTCTCTCAAGGATGTGATTGAATTAGGACACTCTCTCTATGTGATCACCTCCTTAAGAGATCAACCTCAAAAGTCCTCTAACAGGGTTACTATTGATGAGTTAACATAGCATACCACATTGCCAATTAACATAGTACCACATTGCCAATTAACCACAATATGAGGCTTCCAATTACTGGTTAGTGCAAAAAGGACAAGGTTCACAACACTACTTGCAGCCTGTTTTGGCCATCTTGAGCTTTTTGTCATTCATGCTGTGTAGTGCGCTGAGGCATCAGAAACTCGATTTCTGGATTTAAAAATGCAATTATGACATTCTTTACGCCGTACGGCCCAGCACTATGTGACAAGAAATGTAGCTCAGAACACCAGACCCTCTATCCGTTTTCAGGATGGTCTTGGAATGATTGTTCCCAGGTGGTGTTGGTGTGGCCTGGGAATGAGGCTGTTGACATGAGTAGCCTTTTTGAAATGCCTTGTCTGTCCGCTCTGTTGTTGGACTCCTGGGCAGATCTATCTGTCTATCTATCTATCTATCTATCTATCTATCTATCTAAAATTAAATATCTATCTATCTATCTATGCATCTATGCAGCTTTGAATACCACTGGACTCCCCACTGGACCCACCACTGATCAAGGCTCTTGGTACAATTTTGATAAAGGCAAGGAGGAGAAATGGCTGAACAAACTCGTGAAGAACATTGTCATATTTGTAAGTATGGCATCTACCTGCCGGATTCCTCATTTGGGGTCACATGGTTATTGGACGCCGTGAAGAGCAGACACTCCTACATGTACATGGAAAGGAAGCACATAAAAACTTGCCCTTACCACTGTACTTTAGGGGGTCCACAATACCATAGGGGATCCAGAGAACTGTTGGGGGGTTCCACACATATCAGTACTGTGAGGGTTCACAGTAGCACAATAGTCAGACCCTCAGAAAAATTGGGGAGGGTCTGGCAAAATGATTAGTTCCTACCCACTATATGTGACATGGTATTTGCACACGTGCAAGAGCTAGCTGTCGCATGGTGCAGCCAAACACCTGTTTCTGCATGCAGTGATGGGTGTTCTACGTATTCCCGTCGACCACCCATGGCAGAAGAGTGTAGCGGAAGACATTCCGTAGCCGGTAGGCAGAGAGACACACAAGTAATTTCCTCTGTAACAAAGGCCTCTATTGCTGCTCTCTTGATACCTGATCTTGCTCCCACATTGTCTGTTACTCGAGAATCTCCTTGAGCAGTACTAGTGTGTAGTGCATGTAAGAATGCAGTCGCCACTCATTCCGATTTTTTCAAGGGTCTGGTCCGGAAACAAGTAGCTACATGTAGCACAAGGGGGTCCAGATTCCCCGGGGGTGGGTTCTGAATCATATGGGAGTCCACACATACAGTACCATGGGGGTTCACACTTCATAGTACCGCAGGGAGTCCATGGGGTCCACAGTTCCTAGTATCATCATAGTACCGTAGGGGTTCATATATAGTATCATTGTAGGGGGCTCCACTGCAGGTGGGTCCACAGTAGCAACGCCCTGAAGGGATCCTTAGATGAAACTCAGTTTGGAGTAGAGGGGCCTAGGAGGATAGTGTGATGGTGCAGAAGCTCCCACACTGCATGCCATGTGTTTGGGGTATCATTATCACTGTATGGACATGTATCGTTCTGCAGGGTATAGTGGCCTGCATCATCGTTGCTATGTTCTTCCTGATCAGATACTACCGTACTCAAAGACGAACAAGCAGACGTAAGAGGTGAGTAGACACAGACTGTATAACCATCCGTTGAGGCTTGGGTCAGCTAGAGGCCATGGGTATAGTTGAATTTAGCCTCGTTCCCAGGCGCTCGGTAATTGTCCGTCGTTTCAAAGTCTGTGGACGGGGATATGCTGCTTCTACCTTTCCGAAGTGGACGTGAAGCATGAAGACCCGGTAAGACCCCACAGAAATTCGACCTGGCCGTATTTAACCACATTCTTGCCATTATGACTGTGTACATACTGTATTGCTGTCAGTCCTCAGCACCGTTCATGGCTTTCCAACCTTACCGAAGGCATATGGCACGGCTTGGAACTGTGTCTTGTAGGGTGTAAAATGACTCCTGTGTTTCAGTAATGTACGGTCGTGCAACACGGACTAGTATTACTGTAGTTTCTAAGTTCCCCACAAAAGCCTGGAGCCGCGCATGCGCAAACAGTGGATACCAGGCGCTCTTCTCCCCAATTACCGAACGCCTGGGAATGAGGCTAACTTTATAGCAGCCTATGCTAATACATGTATGTCTAGGTCCACGGGGCCACAGTTACCAAATTGCCAGACCCAATGCCACTTTAGTTGGTTGGTTGTTTCTCCCCTCAGGCCAAAAAAGTACTCGGAGTGGCAATTTGGTGCTTGCAGGGATTCTAGCTTTTTATGCCATCAAAACCGCCTCCCTATCCCCCCGCTAGGCCCTCTCGCTACCTCAATTTCAGCTCTGCGCACGGGCGCTGCACCACAGGCGTCCTCTTGGTAGACGTGGGCGCCCGCAGCCCACTCGCTGCCTGTGCCTTCAAGTGATTCGACCCAGCCAAGTGTTTTCTGACGTTATATACGCTCAGTGATAAACAATCTGCCCCACAACTGCAGCGCTTCTTGGTAGGAGGACGCGCTTCTTCCACGACCTCAGATCGTCAACGTGCTTGGTAACTGTGGTAACTGTGGCCCCGTGTCTAGCTCCCTGCCAAATCATCAAGGGAGCAACCGCGTGTCATAACCTAGCCTGGCTACAAACACTGCTTGCTAGCTAGATGTAGTTACTCATCTACTGTACACAGTTGACGGTTCAAAGAGAAACTAGCCTCGTTCCCAGGCCCCGCCCAGCTTTTCGTCCCTTGCAGTATGGAAAAGCAAGGAGAGCCTGGTATGTTTCCTCATGTGAGCATTACGTAATCGACAAACAGCCAGAACGAAAAAGTGAAGTTTTGCGTATTGTTCAACCAACTACACGTTCAACGCTTGGTGTGTATAACAGTCGCCCACCGCTAGCAAAATACATGTGGTAAGTTATCTCGTACCTTTGCTCTTCTTGCTGTTCTGAGCCCCAGTTCGCCCACGTTCAATTAAGTCCTTTCTACCACCTTTCTACCCTCGACGTCACGCACGTGAGGAAACATACCAGGCCCTCCACGTTCTTTCGTGCACCCGAAAGAGGCGCACGGGCCTGGGAACGAGGCTAAAGAGAAACGATGTTGATTGTAAAGAGTGACACTCAGAGGGTAATTACACTGCATACACCTATCGACATGACAAATCAGTAACTTAAATACAGAGCTAATAACAGCCAGTATGACCAGCACACAAACCAGTAAAACAGGTTCTAACAGGTATTATAATTAATGAATTAACAGTAACTGGTAAAGGTAGTCTGCTCAGGCCATCTGCAGTCGCTCTCCTGGACTGGTGTACTGGTATGCACTAAGGGCTAATTAGTGCCCAGTGTGGCTATCTTGCAGATGCCATTGCTGGAACCGCTCGGTTTTCGTTCTGGAGGTACTGTAGGGGTTTGTGATCTGACACAATGGAGAACTTCCTCCCCAAAATTGTACTGGTGAAAATGCTTCACGCCGAATACAAGCACTAGAGCCTCCCTGTCTAGCTGTGAATACCTCTTCACCACCACGTTCAGGGTGTGAGAGGCAAATGCTATTGGTACCACCTTCCTGGACATGGGATAGAACAGCTCATACTTCATACGGTGAAGCATCAGTCGCTATGCTGAGGGGCTTTGTTGGGTCATAGTATTCCAACACAGTGGCTTAACTAGCTGCTTCCTTTACCAGCTCAAACGCTTTTGTCTCCACGTCTCCCCTTTTCCATTGGGTTATCTTTTGGAGTAAGCGATACAGTGGTGTCAGTTCAGAAACTTGCCGTAGTAATTAAGAATGAATGCAGTTGTGACATGCTCTGAGGTGCTGGGGCATCTCTGTTGGCTCTGGCTTTGTTTTCAGTCAGCTGTAGACCTTTGATATTGAGTGACCAAGGTACTCCACCTTCTCCAGCAAGAACTGGCATTTCCCTTTCTTCTTCAGGATCACACCTTCCTCTCCTAGTCTTGTCAAGACCTTGTCGATCTTTTGGAGATGCTCTTCCTCTGTTTTGCCTATGATCAGAATGTCATCTATGTACACTACCGTTGAAGGAATGTCTCTTAGCAAACCTTCCATGGCCCTTTGAAAGATGGCCGGTGCGGAGTGTGCCCCAAAAGGTGCTTCCATTTCCAGTGGGGCCTCATTCAAGGTGAGGTTTGCCACATACAGTACAGTGATCGACTCTTTTCTCCCACGTGGTTGAGATCCTCACTATAGTCAGACTCGTCGTTTTGACAAGATGAATAGACTTCCCCGGTTTCCACTTGGCTTTGTGCTTCACACGACAGACTTTGACCAAGTTTCTTGCAAAAATGGCAGATTTCCTCCTTAAACCTGCAGTCTGAGGCCTTATGTTTACCTGAACATTGTTGCACATTTGAGTCTCCGATGGGCACCCTGAATCTCCTTCAGGTCGTGAGAGGGCATCTGCACTCCCATGGGCCATTGTTGATCGGAATTCAATTTAGATGCTGCCAGGAGGATCGCCCACCCCTGCAATCGGGTGGCGGCAACTGAGGGAACTCCTTTCTTCGGCCCAAGGATGCTCGTGAGAGGCTTATGGTCCGTCACAAGTGTGAACTTGCAGCCACACGGGTAAGTGGGGAACTTCTGCACCCCAAAGACCAGAGCGAGAGCCTCCTTGTCAATTTGGAAGTAGTTCTGCTCACTCTTTGACAGAGAGCATGGCGCAAACACAATGGGTCTCTCCACTCCATAGGGCAGTACGTATGATATGACAGCTCCCAATCCATGCTGAGGAGCATCGGCTGCGAGCTTGAGCGGCAAGGTAGGGTCATAGTGGGTGAGCAGGTTGGATGTAGTCAGGAGTTGCTTGGCGGTCTTCAATGCCTGGGGGCACTTGAGAGACCACACCCATTTCTTTCCTTTCTGAAGGAGATCATTCATTGGCTGTATGACGGCTGCTAGATTCAGCAGGTACTTGTGATAGTAATTCAGAAGTGCAAGGAACAACCTCAATTGCTGCACATTCCGGAGCAGAGGTGCATTCTCAATCGCAGCTGTCTTCTCGGGAGTAGCTCGTAGCTCCTCTGCATCCACCCTGTGGCCCAGGTACTCCACTAAGTCCTGCATGAAGTAGCATTTGCTCCTCCTCATTCAAATGCCATGCGCTTGCAACCGGCGTAGGACCTCCTCCAGGTTCCGGAGGTGTTCTTCCTCTGTGGCTCCAATTACCAGGATATTGTCAATACAGCACATTGGTCCGCAACCGCCCTGCAAGATAGTGTCCATCACTTTCTGGAACTGGGCTGGAGCAGAGGCAATGCCAAATGGGAGCCGGGTGAATTGGTAGAGCCCTTTGTGGGTGTTGATTGTGCAGTACTTCAATGACTCCGGATGCAGTTCCAGCTGGAGGTAGGCCTGCGACAGATCCAACTTCGTAAACTTCTTTCCTCCAGGCAATGTGGCGAAGAGGTCCTTGACCTCGGGGAGGATATTGGTCAACGTTCAGTGACTGATTGAGAGTGACCTTGAAGTCACCACACAGGCGAACTCATCCATCTGGTTTCAGTACTGCAGCATCCTGCGACTCGTCGGTCTCGTTGTCAGCTTTGGCCATCATGTATTTTGCACCAAGGCGTTGACCCTGCCTCCTCTGGTGTGACTGTTGTTGCTGTCGGTGGACGGCCATGGAGTTGGGCCTCTTCAGCTTCGATTGACAGACGGACACGATGTACCCTCGTTTTCCAGTTGTAGCTGTCCACATCTCGGAACTTGTGGTCTTTGTGGTCGTGTGATGTCTTTCCACATCGGTAACATGGCTTTGCTGCCAGGTGATTTACAGCAGTCTCCCTCCCCTTCAGGGATTTGGCAGTTCTCTCGGCCGCCTCCATCCCTTGTGCCAGCTCCAGGGCCCTCTTGAGAGTGAGTTTGGCCTCAGACAGGAGCTTCCGCTGGTTGGCTTTAGTGTGTAGGCCACACACCAGACGGTCTCTTAGCGCCTCGTCCAGGTAGTCACCAAATTCACAGTGGGTGGTTAGCCTCCGCAGTTCAGCCATAATTATAGTCCCCACCCACAACTTGCGAGCGCTGGTGGAATGGAACCGTTCGGCGATGACGAGTGGCTTTGGTCCAAAATGCATCTTGAGAATGGCCACTAGGTCATCAAGCGGCTTGTCTTGAGGGAGAGTTGGCGCTACTAGACTCCGTAGGAGGGAGTAGGTCTTGCTGCCGACCACGCTAAGCAACCTTCTTCTCGTTGGCCACATTGTTGGCCGTGAGTGTACCCACTCCAGGTATGATGAAAAGAGTTCATTCTCTGAGCGGTATTCCTGAATGTTGCCTATGGTATATAGGAGCTACAGCCATCCTTGTCGCCGATGTAATATCTTGGGTTCGCACACACTTCAATGTCCAACAAATTATGATAGAGACAATTACAGTCGTAACATACATACTATATAGCTAGGGCTAGGCGCATTGTACTGGGCCCCGGCGCAAGGCGCCATATAATGCAAAGATGAGCAGGCTAACACAACTGGAAGTGCTTACATGAATATGCATACATTAGAGAGTTCAAGGTACAAGTTACTACATAGACCATTCGCATTTGTCACTTCCAGTATAATGTGTGGATACTAAAAGCGATCCGTACTTGTATTGATTGGGTCCGGGACCGAGACTAGGGACAGGCACAACAAATTAGATGTACCGTATAGCGCTTAAATTTCGCGGGTCTAAATTTTCGCGAATTTCGCTACTTACAGGTCATTCGCGAAATTATTTCAACGAAAATTTTGACTAGTGTTGTGCGCCTACAGCTACGCGGATAGTATTCCAGCGTACACGCGCGACACTGGTCACAGCTAGCTTGATGGCTCTGTTTGTGTACTTCAACAGTGAGGATGGACAGTAGTCGAAGTGTAAGCTTCCGGATCCACATGGAGAGTTCTCCCAAGAGGTACCATCTGACATGTGCGGTATCTGCCAATACTGAAGCTGCCAGCTCGATCCGGCGAAGGTTAGGGGAACGCCCAGGTATCTGAAAAACGAACTCTGAGAGCGTCGAAGTGGGGAAGAGAGTGTCGCAGAATACAACGCACCGACGAAGTGGTCTGTGGTATCTAGTCAGGTGAGTATAGTACACCACGCCCATTGTGTGGGCGTGGCGTTTTACCGCAAATTCGCGAAATTTTTTCAACGAAATGTTCTCGAAGAGCAATTCGCGAAAATTTAGACCCGCGAAATATAAGCGCCATACGGTATGACTTCTCATTCTTCTGCTAGTGTGATTAGAGTTGCTGCTACTGTTTACGTGGGGCCTCCTCGCCTTTCCCCAGGAGGTCAGTTATGTTGTGAGGCTACAAGGGACAGAGGAATATTAGTTTCAAGTGAAGGGCAAGGGGGGGGGGGGGGGGGGGGGGGGGGGGTTAGTGGGATAGCCTTTCCTTTTTAGAGATTTGACTTCGGCTCGGAGAGAGTGAACTTGTTCCTCGAGTTGCATACATGTACGAAGTTGCTTAGTTACTTGCTTATAGGAGGCTTCTAAGCCCTGCACTGTAGAGGATAGATGCTTGTAGGATTCAAAAAGTGTGTTGAAAGACAGGTCCATAGGGCTCATGCCACATGTGCAGGGTACACAGTTCGTGGTGCACATAAATTGCACATAAATTGCTACAAGGTTCTAAAAGCAACCTCAAGCAATCTAGTCATTAAAGTCAAAGGAATCTCTACTACCCCAGCTTCCAGCTGTGACCAATCATCCTGCCCTCCTAGTAGTGATGAAAAGGATGGTACACACACCTCTTGCGCAACCATCCAAACTAATCCGACTGGACATCGCACAGTGATTCACAACACCCCCACAACAGTGTCATCCCCCAGAATACATTTCTTACAGACACAACAGGCTACCTCCTCACTGCCATACCCGTTGAGGACTGCATATCTGTTGGCTATCCAGGCCCAGTGGGGGGAGTTCGTGTTAGCTTTGGGTTAAGGTCTTCATTGTTTTCCGTGACACCACTCGTAGCCTCCGGTCACTGCTGGTGTCGCGTATGGCTCAGAGGATTGCTGGCAGCTTGCTACCCGTTCCACCTCTGCATGGGCGTTCGGAAGAAGGCTGAGAAGTAGGTTGGGAAGTAGGCTCGGAAAGACTCACACCCGAATTCATTGTCACCTTCGTGAGACCCAGCACGTGGGTAACGTGGGACAGGCTAGTCTCATTCCCAGACCATTCATCAAGTGCATATATCGCTTCTAGTATAATTTGTGGTTACTAATTTAACAAGTGAGTCTTTAAAAGACTTGATGTGTCTCGGCACGACTTGGTATCAGCTGGAATCATGCAGAAGATATGGCAGCTGCTTAACCCTTTATGACTGCAAAACCTGTTAGCTATGAGACTTTCAGCTTTAATATCCTTGGAGGTTCTGTGTGAGCAAGGGGTGGGTCAGGGTGAGGTGGGAATGTTCACCCAAAGGGTGAAAGCAGTATGGTCGTGTCTGGGCTTGATGTTTAGTCAACACCTTGGCCAATTCTTTCAGCACTTATCTATATAGCTAGCTAGAGCTGAGTGAGCTATTTAGATCTAAGTATGCACTTGGAGTGCAGCACACTGGATGAGTGAGTATTCATTGTCCTGAATTAAGTAGCTAGTCTTGGTAAGAGGATTCATGAGCAGCCATGCAAACCCATAATCACTTTTGACGACCTACTTGCAGGCTATAAATATGTTTGACACCCTATTAAGAGTGTAGAGCAGGCAGCACTTGCGCGGGTGCATTGCGAAAAGCAACATACGTACGTACCTACGCATCCAGCACTGTGTCTCGGCACTTCGGTGCCGAGACAAAAAGTGATTGGGTCTGGGACCGAGACTAGGGACATGCACAACAAATTAGATGTGTCTCATTCTCCTGCTAGTGTGATTAGAGTTGCTGCTCTTACTTTATGTGCAGGTACTATCAGGTGAGCACAAGCAGCAAGCAAGACGAGGAGGAGGAGGAAGCAGACGATGAAATAGAAATGTCAATCTATGAGAAGAAGTGACTTGTGGATTAATTTTGAACCCAGCCCTAGCTGTTTATTTTACCCAACCTGTCGTTACACAGATCATGTGTTGTTGGGCCACACCAGGCCAGTCAACACTTGCATTCCAATAGTTGTGCAGAATTACAATCCTCAAGTTGTTCTTTTATGCCTTTATAAAATGCTTTTATCCTCCTGGTGGGATTCAGGAGCATGCATTTGTTCTAGCCTCGTTCCCAGGCCTTCTCACCCCAGCGTTTGTCGCTTGCAGTACTAACGTGTTAGTACTCAAACGCTGGGGTGAGAAGGCCTGGGAACGAGGCTACCATTTGTTCTGCATGCTTCAATCATGAGCGCATGTGTTTGCATTGTACTGCATGGCAGCTTAGCCCATTGAATTATTAATGCAGCATGATGTTTGAAATCATGTTGGCAATTACTGCTAGCGGATATAGTCTACTAGCTGCTGATAAAAGTAGATGAAGACAATAACCACCAGCTGCAGTGTCTGGAGGATGCGCTGGTAGGTTGATTGCTTTGTAATTTGAATCCACAAGAGATTTTTTGTCTCTGCTAGCCTTAGCACTTGCATGATTGTAGCTACTGTATTGCTGAGTCTTCAGCTCCGGTACAGCCATATAGCCAGCTTAGCTTGCAGGTCTTTCAACTTCCATACTGGCACCAGCTGCACGCGTATAGGTCATGGATTAACACCTACCAAGGGCGCATCGATGCATCTACATGCACAATGCTCTAGCTTGCTGTACATGCAGCTCCACCCTTAATGTAGGGAGAACCTAGCCTCGTTCCCAGGCCTACCCCGTGTTTTCTGTTCTTCGGTTTCCGTTGACAATAATACACGGATACGGAAGGGCGGCGCCGCCCTTCCGCATCCGTGTATTATTGTCAACGGAAACCGAAGAACAGAAAAAACGGGGTAGGCCTGGGAACGAGGCTAGGGAGAACCCGTATGCTAGCTGCTTTTGTCCTCTGATGCTGGCATTAATGCATGCTCAATGTTTCATCGTACACTAGAATTAGACTTGTGCAGGCCTAGTTGCATAACACTTGACAATATAAATATGCATACATGTACAGCATCGGTAAAATACAGAAATTTGTGTGACATAATGCATGACAAGGTGCAGGGTCATGAAAAGTGTAACAAGGTGTGAGCTATATAAACAGCAACTTGTGATTGCCAGAAGCTGCTCACAATACCTGCAGGTAAGGAAAAATAGGAGTAGATGTACGTCCTGGAGGGAAGGTGGTGTGGTTACAGCTGTATGTGTAACAACAACTATACTCCAGTGTACAATGTCATATTTTGGTGATCGATACACACTTCCAATGACTCAGTGGCCCTCCTATATCCTTTCACCGGTAAGAATTCTCGAGAGAATTAACATCTCTCAATAATTAAGCCTACTAGGGGAATGCATTGCATTGTGTGGCGAGCGTGAGCGAGTGTGTGTTGGCCTGGGTACGAGGAGGCTACGATGTGCAGAATGTTGGCTAGTTGAGCATCAGAACTTTAACTGAGAATAGCACAACCGCAGGCCACAGAATACTACTAGAGGAATGCATGACATTGTGAGTGCAATCAGAACGAGTAGCTATATTTGCATGCACAGTTAGTCAAATTTTAATGTTCCCTGCCAATGCAGCCCGTCCAATGGTGCACGACTGAGGTGACAGAAATCATAATATGACACACGTGCACAACACAGGGGCCTATATATATTATGCATGCTGCACACCATGTGTTCTGCAGGTGTTGTACATTGCAGGACACATCAAAATTTCACACGTGGTCATCAATAGTCAAGCCGCCTTTGAAGACCTAGAGCTATAGAGGCGGCAAGTACTGTACCCACACGATAAATGCCCTTTTTGCAGCAGCATTGCGAGTGACTCGTGCAATTGTCGGCATCTGCATCTGTGGATGCTGGGATCAGCGAGCTGTGTCAGTGTTGGATGCAGCAAAGGAGAGATTCTACCTTCTGACCGCGTGTCCAAGGCGTGCTTCCAGAGCATAGAGATGCTGTTAAAATTGGAGAGTAGCGCTGGCAGTATTTTAAGCACGCTGAAATCCAGACAACACCTTTGTTATTGCACGCTGGCGAATCTGTACTTCCAGCATCAATATTTGTATACGTCATTGAGATTACTTGTTCTAAGATCTGATTGGATCCGCCCGGATTCTGGCGGAGTTTAAGGAATGTGGGCTATACCTACCAGACCGTATTTCCGTGTGTTATACTGGAAGCGATACACGCGCTGGATAACGGTCTGGGAACGAGACTAGTCAATTATGAACTACTTTCACCCCCATTTCCCGTCAGCTTTTGGGGAAGCACTGGTGATAGATTAAGCATGTGTAGCTGTGGAAAATCAGAATTCTATATAGCAGGAGGGCAAAGCCCAAGT
Source organism: Axinella damicornis (assembly GCA_963931865.1). Classification (NCBI taxonomy): domain Eukaryota; kingdom Metazoa; phylum Porifera; class Demospongiae; order Axinellida; family Axinellidae; genus Axinella; species Axinella damicornis. The sequence continues at coordinate 11,740,901 of OZ007508.1, forward strand.
GCTATAGTTGATATTGCACAGTCAAGCACATGCTTTATGTGGCTTCTATGGACATATGTACTACAATAACATTCATTCATCTTTGATAAGGCCTACATTGAGGGGCACTGCAGGTCATGCACACACCTGCATTTCCCAATGTTTCCATGACCTTCTGTACCTGGAAGTCCTGTATTTGTGTTTCACTCTGCTGTCTGAGGAGGGTGCAGCTTGCTTCAGCACTGACAGCACAGCTTCCTGTGGAGGTGGAACGGAACTTGACCATGCGACCATCAAACCAAGTGGAATGGAAGTAACAAACACCTCTATCAACTCCTCTCATTTCTTATTATTAGGTGGGAGGGATCTTAGGATAGGGAGAGGGTTACATGAACAGTACTCTGGTGACGGTACCTATCCCCCACCTGGATGTCATCCAGATGTATTAGCAGTCCCTTGTAGACAGCCTCAATGTGTGCCCTGTACAAGCCTCTGTCGTAGTTGTCTGGAAAAGTACTGTGAAATGATACGGAAAGCATTAGTGCCAGGCAGCTGTTCAACAAAGAAATACATACACCTCTGGTGGCCTACTACCACTGGACTGGTACTGATGGACAGAACTACGTACTGGACTGACAATCGTCCACAGTTTAGTCGGGGAGTCAGTATTAATTCTAACAGCATAACATTGTGGGGTGAAAAAGAACACATGGCGTGCATGCATATCACTGACATTTGAATGTAACTCGTCCTCAGGCTGTAGAATAATTCCAGAACAAGAACTGTATGTACGTACGGACAGCATTCATGCAGCACAAACAATGAAAGCACTCTCGCTATCTTCTTTCGCTGCAGTAGCTCCCATGACTATAGCCATTGAAGAGCAGAGGTCTGTGAGTGACTTCAACACAGTGAACAATCGTGCAGCCACGATCGGTGAAGCTAGCTAGCTTGTAGCTAGCCAGATCGGTGAAGAAGTCACACTCTCGCAGTCATTGTTGCTGTGCGGTAGCGACCGTCACTGTAGCCATTGAAGAGGTAGACTCGTGAGTGGTTTCCATCCCGCCATCCAAGAAGCACACGATTCACGGTTCGTGCCTCTAGCTTTTAGCTTGTTGTTGAGTGAGCAGGTGTAAATTTGTCATGACGAAGATGTACGCATACAGACATACAGACACCGCTTATGTTTTACACGTCTATGTGGGGCTCGCTCAGGCTTGGTCCAATAATTGAAGCCCTTGGGCATGATGGCAAAGGATTTCAAGACAGCTTTCATGATGTGAATGCTATGACCAATTTGAACCCAGAAAGTGACCACTGCAGCATGAGGTATGGGATAGTAATACACATGTTTTGAACTCACTCAGTATATATATGTTTCCAGAGTTGTAGTGAGAGCAATCCTGACCTCATCGCTGCTACCGTCCAGCCTCTTGAGGAGATCACAGTAAATACATTGAGTACACTGTGTACACAAAGACAGGGCATGATTGTGAGATAGCACTATAGCCATCATGTTTGTTCCTAGAATAACCTGAGTGGTTAACATGATGACTAACCAGTCTTTGATTGCTTGCAGCATTCAAAGACTAGAGGTGGGAACGGCCTGGGAATGAAGCTAGCTAACGAGGGCTTAGAGAAGGCTGGGCCCATTTAAACCTAGCCACGTTCCCAGGCTGTGTGGGAGGAGAGAAAGCAGTCTGGTGTCCACTGCTTGCGCATGCGTGACTATTTCCCAGTATGTTGTCGTTCTATGTGGATCATATCCAGTGTCATAAAATTTGGGGTTTTGCTACATCGAGTACAAAGTCTCGGATGGGCGTCCTTTAAAGACACATTCCATCACGTCTCTATCTGTCAACGAAAGTATAAAACAGAACAAGCAAGTAGCTGTCAGCATAGTTAGTCACCGAAATGGAGAGCAATACCTCAGAACAGGAACAGGGACAATTCACTTGCGATTGATGTCATTCATCGATACTTCCGCGATGGGCTCTGTCCAGAAGGCTATACCGAGGTGGACAAGCAAGTCCTCCGAAAAACAGCGAAGTTTGTCAATGCAAAGGGGGCGGATCTCTTTTATGTCGGGGTAGTATCAAGTACGTAAAGTCTGCCTCAGTTTAGACTTAGTCATGCACAATACTGTATTAGTTAATAGTGTGGTCAAGTGATCACTTCTTAAAATTCTTTCTCATTGTTCTACCAACCTAGAGAGGGGTTCTCGGATCAAGAGGCTGGTTATTGTTGATGTTTCCCATCGACGAAGATATGCTATTTCCGGCTTGATGAAAAGATCAAGATTCTTCTGCCTCCAAGGCAGAAGCAGTCAAGGAGGCAGACGAGAACATCAAGGCCACTCAGAAAAGCCAAAAAGAAACGTACGATAGAAAACACAAGCCAAAAGTGCTCCCAGAGGGTACAGAGGTGCTCTTGGAAAATACCTACCAAAAGCAGGAAGATGGAACCACTGTGGCCAGGCCCCATACACTATCCACCGGAATCTTGGAAAGAACTTGTATGAGCTCATGAACAAGGATGGAAAGGTGATGAAGAAGACAGCGAATACCAATTGCACCAAGACCTATACAAGAAGCACGGATAGTCCTCCTTCTCTGAGCAGTCCACAGATAAGTCACAACCCCTCAACAAAAAGTCACACAAAGGTAAAGGTTATGTTACGCACGTATGACGCCTACTAACCAATGAATGCCATTGCCATTTTGTATGTATGATGCTTATATCCAACAACACTAGACACAAACGGACCGTAAGTGGAAGGAGAACCAAGATTTGAGAGTCAGAGACAAGGCCGTCCTCAGGAAAAGCAAGCTGTGTGACAGACACACGTGTATGCAGCCCATAAGTTGTTGGCAGTGCAACTCCCCCACCTTCAAGGTCTGCAATCAACCATGCTGTCTCAGGTTCATTTGCTTCACTTCAAGAATGTGCAGGTGGCTTCCTGCCTGATCGAAGGCAAGAGTTGTAATACTTCCATGTTGATGTATAATAGTAATATCTAGTGTCCAGAATTTGAAATAACGATATGGTACTTTACTATGTCTTCATCCAGCCATGCAAATCCTTCATGAGTATGAACGAGACAATTGGGTTGCTGCTACTAGCTACCATGGTGGTAAAGTGAGGCTGTACGATAGTGTGTCTTCAGATAGCCTCACACCAAGCAGACGGCACCTACTGGTGAACGATGGAATGATAGCAGTGATAGTGGTTCCTGTTCAGCAACAAGTAGTTACTGACAGTTGGGGGTGGATTACACTGTGCTTTTATGCAGACTTGGAGGGAAACACCTACAACTCGCTTTATGGCCGCCAAACGATCGAGTAAAGATGAGCAGTCCTCAGCATCAAAATCAGTGAAGCTTCCCAGTGATCCAGGTTGACCCCCGGCGGGGACACGAGTACAGCAGTTGAAACAGTACCAAACTGTTCACAAACTATCACACATACTATCACAAACACATAGCCTCGAGTCGTTCCTGGCCTTCCCACCCCAGCATTTGTCGCACTGCAAGCAACAGATGCTGGGGTGAGAAGGCCTGGAACAAGGCTAACATGCACACAAATGTAAGACAGTTATCCTTACTCTGCCAAAATCCCCAATGCAAGTTTCTTACACCCACAGATAATAGACCTATGTAGGCTTAAAATTGGTATGTCAAAATGTGCCATAATCGGTACAGAATGGTTTCCAATTTTGGCACAAAAACCTACCTCGTCTGGTCTCATGAGTTAGGATATCAAACCTAGATGTTATCTTGCACACAGGATACTCACTTCCGAAGATGGTGACTGCCTTCTCCAGGGTCTCAATCACAGCCCAGGGTGGAGTAGTCTAGAGCCATCACACACAGAGTCCACCATTGAGGCATGCTGGTAGGGAGAGGAGGAGGAGGAGGGGGAGCTTCACAACAATTTGCCAACACAAATAGGTGTAGAACGAAGGAGTGATGGAGGAGTTGAAGTGGAGCTGAAGTCCTACTGACACAGATCTCAGACTAGCACTGATCTCCACCCTAACCAATCAGTGAATTGAGACCCTTACAAATCCACATTGCAAATGCTAATTGGCAGTCTTACACTCAGATGGAAAAAATAATTCTTGGGCCCAGACCATGCACTTGGAGTCTGCTTTCTGTAACAGACCCCATAGAGCTTTGAGGTGTCCATTACTCTACTGGTGACACCTCAACCTAGCAGGCAGAGGGAGACGATCACCTACTTATTCATCAACCCCGCCCCTTCCTCTCCCCCTCCCCCCAGTGTTTCCCCTTGCCACACCCCTTTTCTCCTATCCATCATATCTTGCACTCCCATTGCCCAACCCCTCCCACCTCTCTGTCCCTCTCTCGCACGGGTGAGAGCTATTTCCCACATGACATAGCACACACACCACACACACAACATGACACACAGTCATCACACGGGTCACACGACATACCACACATAGTCTCGTTCCCAGACCATTTTTTGCACGGGGAGGGGAAAAATAGTCTGGTGAATGGCCTATTCCGTTTTGGTTCCTTGCGGTTGCAATAATTGTGACGTCACATTAGAAAGAATGTAATGTGTGACGTACAGTAAGGCTCTCGCTGGCCGGCTGTCCCACGTGTAGTCCACGCTTGCCTTGTGCAGCGACTGGTGTCACTAGTTCTATATGCAGGGCATGCTAGCAAGCAGGTGAGTATGTAACGCCACTGTGAAATCTGCTCTTCATTATTTCCTTTGACTGACTAAAAATAGCATGACGATTAGTTGCCTTACTTCTGATTACTCCTTCACTATCAAGAAGTGTGGCCTTTCTTCATGTACGCTTTGCAAGCCAGTGCGTATGGCAATGCAAGGGTTTGAGAAGCTGTCTTACCTACCAGATCCTGTTCCAGGAGAAGATGGTCACTATTGAAGCTTTTCGGAGGTGTATGGTTCTTCAACATCAGAAGAGAACAGACCAAGCTTGCAAACTCCCAAGGGTCGACAGAAGTCTCTCCCCTTCTCAGTGAGTGTGCAGCATGTTAAAAATGCAGACACAATGGTACAATGTGAAGAATGCGAGATGTGGAGGTTAGTCTATAGCAAGTACAAACGTACTGCTGCCGAAAGACAAACCCTACAAAGCAAGTTGGAAGACTATACATACACTTGCGGAGCACACTTGTCTGATTTAGGATGGGAAGATTGCCTTGGCGATGACAATGTTTGCATGCGTAGCATTCACTGCTATGAACCACTCGAGAAATTGTACTTCTCAGTAGGCCAACACGAACTCCTTTGTATTTTTTAACGGTTGCTCCAACGAAGATCTGGTGACAAAAGAAGGCTGTTTGTTACCCCCAATGTTCAGACTGTGCAAGCAAAGAACCCATCAAAAAGAGGAAGTAGTCTTTATTTAGTAATTGAGTTTCTGCGTATGTTGACTGTCTGTATGGTGGTTGTGGTTTGTAACAGGAAATGTTTTGATATGAATGGTCAGGATGTGATGTCATTATGATAATGGTAACCACCAGCCAGCACTATTGTAGGGGAAATTTGTGACCAGAAACATGTTTGCAGTAAACAGTGGCCTTAGACAAGAATATAAACCAGTGAGTGATATGTGATATGCAGTCAGATCATCAAATGGAGTCACTTCACTTCATCAACACCCTAGCAGTGAGAGATTGAGTCAATCTAGCACACCATTCTAGCAGCGCTGGTACTGGTTGACCAAGATGCAGTGAACATGGAGCAATTTCTCCCGTCACCCCAAGATTACGAAATGATGAGTTCCAACATGGCCACGCTGGTATCGCGAGTGCTTGTCAAGCACATGCCATCTCTTAGTGGATATACCGTAGTCGCGCGTTATCAGGCGCATGCGCCTATAACTCCACAGGAAGGAAATATGCGCCTATAAGCGAGATGCGCCTAATAACACATATAATAATAACGACATTCCTCGAATAGGAAGTGCGCTTCAATTCGAATATAGCTGTTTTCCACCCCGAAGGATCGAAAATGGCAGAGTTTCTGGAAGAAGACTGCAGCGCTTACCTGGGACAAGAGTTGAACCTGCGCCTAACAGCGAATATGCGCCTATAAGTGAGATGCGCCTAATAACGCGCGACTATGGTAAGGCGGCAGTGAACAGTCACATACAACATCCCTACTCAAAGGAAATGTCCCAGAAGTCTACAGTGGTATGTGATGTACACATAATTAGATAATTTACACATAATCAATATTGTAACTAATTTACACATAATGTACATGATCTACCTGCTGAAAGGAGTTCTTTGTTCTGTATAGGTCTCACTGGGAGTGATCTTGAAGAATGAAAACAAGACCACTGAGATGGTGGACATACTTGATATTCTTCACAAATATGTACTCAGGAAGAGAAGCACATACTGAGCAGTTGGACCACTTCAGTCATGTGCTAATCGGAGGTGATCAACTGACAGCTGCAAGAGTTCGTGGTGCTGACAGAGTGATGGGCAACTCAAACAACGGGCAAGAGCGACTGGAGGGACTGGTTCCAGTAGTGGAAGATTGGCACGCCAAGGTGTGCTTCTTGCAGGTACGTAGCTGTCACTGTACGTATTGTGTATCAACCCGCACTATGGAAGGTGGAACATTGTACCAGATACAGAACCTGATCAACAGGAGGAACGTTGCCATCGAAAGATGTAAATGCATGTGAGGATTTCTTTGTATTGGTTGTCACTGCTCACATCTTGGCTGCAGCGATGGAGATTTTGGGTATGCAGACCGTGAACGATACACCAGATGAAACACTTATCCCCCCACTACTTCATCAAAGGAAGAGAAGGCAGTGGCTGTTGAATCAGTCGCAAGGATTGTGATCCAGGATTTCGTTGATCTCCAGTCTACAATACAGAAACCCAAATCACATACACCCGAACAAAGCCCACCTCATGCACAAGGGAGCCACCCAAGAAGCCAGTAGCAAAGGCCACTCCTGACCATATGTTCAAGAGTATGCAAGAGAGTTGCTCACAATGGGTCTCTTCTATTTTGAGCTGCAGGATGCAATTCGGGAGGGAGAGTTCTGAGGTGCTGGAAGTATTTGTTGCTGTTAATTCTTTCGAGGGGCAACCGCACTCCTGGTAGCAGCCGATGCAACCGGTTGCAACTCGCTGGTAGCGCAAGCTAGGTATTGCAACTCACAACTGCCAGCACTGCGTCAGTGAACGACAGCGATCTAGGCCGTGTGGTCTGAATCTTCTGTGCCTTTCCTAAAAACGCCCCAGGCTCATATCTCCACCACCAAGGTGAGTTTCATCACCAACTTTTTACATTCAGGTGAGTGCATGATAGTGATCACGGCGGTGTAGTCAGAATTTCTGTAGGCCAAGCCTAAGTACTCAAACATTATTTAATATGTTTATTTCTGCTTTGTTGACGAGGGGCAACCGCACTCCTGGTAGCCGCGGTTAAACGGTAGCACAAGCTAAGTGTGACAGTTCGTTCCACGATTTGCCGTCGTAGCGCAAGCTATTAAGTATTGCAATGCTTTCCAATTAACGCACATGCCACGTGGCAACACGCTCAGTCGATCGCGCGAGCAATGGCGACCAAAAGGAAGACAAGACATTATTACAGCACTCACAACTTAGCCAGCACGGTGAGTTTTGGCATGTAAGCGTCAGTGAACGACAGCGATCACGGCCGTGTGGTCAGAATCTTCGTGTGCCTTTCCTAAGAACGGTACTGCCACCGGAAGTCGATGGAGCGCTCGAGCAATGGCGGCCAACGGCGAGACAAAAGCGCTCATATCTCCTCGACCAAGGTGAGTTTCAGCACCAATTTTATACGTTCAGGTCAGTGCTGGATAGCGATCACGGCAGTGTAGTCAGAATCTTTGTAGGCCAATCCCAAGTACTCGAACATTATATATATTATTTATATTATATTACATTACGCGGCACAATTTTTCCTATACCAGGAGTGTAACGAGGGGTAACCGCACTCCTGGTAGCCGCGGTTAAACGGTAGCACAAGCTAAGTGAGTGCATACTAGAGTTATCCCTCACATTCCAAATGAGGAAAGGGGAGGAAGAGTCTATTAGACTATGGTAACTGTTGTACAGTCTATTATCCTATCTGCTCACCAAAAAGAAGACGGATTGCACTGGATTGCCCGAGCACTTCAAATACAACGACCAGCAAAAAGAAGCACAACACGTGTACGCGAAGTCAAGTGCACGTGCGCACGTGACATCCACGCGACAATTACAAGTACGCACATGCTGTACATTTACAACGCGATATCGAGCGGCGCGGGGAATGGCAGCTAGCCAACAGGAATTATATTATTCCAGCACTTACAGTTTCGCCACCAGGGTGACCTTCGGCACACATTAAGCGTCGGTGCACGACGGCAATCTTCGTGTGCCTTTCCTGATAGTGGTAGCCGCGTTGCAACCTGCCGTAGCGCAAGCTAAGTATTGCAATACGTTCTAATTAACGCACATGCCACGTGGCAACAACGCTCAAGTCGATCGCGAGCAATGGCGACCAAAAAAGTAAGACAAGACATTATTACAGCACTCACAACTTAGCCAGCACGGTGATTTTCGGTATCTAAGCGTCAGTGAACGACAGCGATCACGGCCGTGTGGTCAGAATCTTCGTGTGCCTTTCCTAAGAACGGTACTGCCACCGGAAGTCGAGAGAGCGCTCGAGCAATGGCGGCCAACGGCGAGACAAAAGCGCTCATATCTCCACCACCAAGGTGAGTTTCAGCACCAACTTTCATCATTCAGGTCAGTGCATGATAGCAATCACGGCGGTGTAGTCAGAATCTCTGTAGGCCAATCCTAAGTACTCAAACATTATTTATATTATATTGGATTGGATTATATTACATTACATTACGCGGCACAATTTTTCCTATACCAGGAGTGTAATGTGTCTCAGGCCACACGAACTACACCAATGAGGCTCTCATCATGTTATCCCAATACTACTACTTGCTTCCTCCCCGTCTCGCTGAACAGCTAATCTGGAGCAGATTTGTGAACACACATGGTTTCCCAGGACGAAACATACCTGCTGGAACATGGAACATATGAACCGTTTGTGTAAAGATGCCGTCAGTCATCTAGGGGCCAACACAACACGAAATGCCATTGTGCGAGCCGGCAAAGTGGTACAGACACTGTCCGAGGCATTGCATCACTTTGACCACGAGAACAGCATTGATCCTGGGTCAATTATATCCTTGACACTTGTGTGGGTTGGGTTGGTGTACATGTTTATCAACTGAAATCTTGAGACATTGGGGGCTCCAGTAAATTCCTTGCCTAATGCGAACTTGAACATCTCGTACACTGCCGCACACTCGTCATATCTTTGACAGAATATGATAATCCGAGGCATGTGACAACGTTGACGTCGCAATTCTTCGAGCAGTGGGGCAAATGTAACCTCTAGAGGCTTCTTCTCAGTTACCCAGCATGCAATGTTGGGCTTGTGAGGTGACACTGAAAGAATAAATGGATCAACCATTCCCAAGGTTGTGATCACTTTGCTGCGAGTCGACACAGTTGCTGTTGCAGTGAGTGCCATCATGTGTGCATGCTGTGGTATCAAGCTGCGCACTTCTCCCAACCTTGAAAATTCTTTCCTGAAGAATGATCCCCTGGAGGAAGATTATAACGTTGGCGTAATACAAAGTTGATGTACCATACACAGAGGTTTTCGTGCTTATACTCACCATTTAGAAACACAATGTGCCTCATCTTCAGCAGCACTCCCAGTTGGCAAGACATCCCGACCGCTCACGAAACTCTTGACAGCCTTCTCTTGCTGTGGTTTGAGTCCTACGTAGCCTAGTCTCCTGCACGCCACCTCGATCGCTCGGTCAACATTGGTCGCCATCATTCGCTGAGCTGCACTGCTATAATTATGTGACGTCACTTTCGCCAACCAATCGAATTGCTCCACCAACATTCCGGCGGAGAGAACCAAAACGGAATATTCCATTCACCGGACTATTTTCCCCTCCGTGTGCGAAAAATGGTCTGGGAACGAAACTATACCACACACACCACATACCTTGGAGTAAACTTTGCCCGGAGGTCAGGCTGGCTGGGTTTGGACCAGGCTCTCTGCTCTCATGGAGTGCACCTTCACTGATTCCTCCTCGTCGTGGGCTTCTCTGCAAACCCTGCACACAGGAAACAATCATAACACACCAACAGAACCACAGCTATACTAGCATCATCAAAAGCTGCTACAGGATACAGTCTCATTCCCAGACCATCACATGGCACAGCACTTCTACCAACCTGACAACAGTAGCTACTGTTGCTCTGTTGTGATTCCACCAACAAATTATTACTGCCAAATCACATCCAGGTACGGTCACGTTATCTTGACTACATGGTGAGAAGGCAGGGATGTTTAGCAGTATGGCTACTAGAGTGGTGACTCTCATTGCAAAGAGACAGCTGAGCCAAAGTGACACCCTGGGTCAGTTAGTGCTAGCATGCTCAACTCAATAACCTGCAGTCCTGTTTACGACTTACCCTAAGCAGCGTAGGTCACTGTAATTATTCGTAAGTTTCTGTACCTGCGTGGCCTGGGAACAAGGATAGTGCAGTCCAGTGATTAGAAGTTCATCGGCTCTAGCTGCACAAAAGCCAGGGTACAACGCTAGGTCTGGCCACACAAGACCAGTACACACCAGACCCTCCTTCCAGTAGGGTCTGGCCAGATGAGGCTGTGCACGGACTATACAAACCATGCATAATACATTCTAATCCATGCTAACAACTCACCAAACCACGACGTTCAGTTTCTTCGCAAACTCTGATTTCCCCCCCCCGCGTGCGAAAAATCGTCTGGGGCCGCGGGGGCGCGCGGAGCGATTTTGGGAGAGGCAGAAGCAGGATAGGGGTTGAGATGCTTGGTTGGAGGAGTTTGCTGGAGCAGGCAATGATGGGAAAATGGCCTTGATGTTGGGTAGAAAGGTTGTAGGCTTGGACAGGTTGAAGATTGAAGATCTGATAATGGCAGATGTACTGAGGAGGAATTATTATTTTGTATCATAGGCTGGTATTGTTGTACACTGCACAGCATATTATTTGGTATGGTGAATCTCAAAAGAGGGACAGTGTGCACCTTTACATCACTTATGGGCGCACATGTAACCCCACACCCTGCTCACACCCCCTCCCCCTCACTCCCATGCTCCCCCTCACCTATGCACCCCCCCCCCCCCCCCACCCATGCTCTCCCCCGCCCATGCTCCCCCCCCCCCCCCCCCCCCCCCCTCCCCCCCACCCATGCTCTCCCCCGCCCATGCTGCCCCCCGCCCATGCTCCCCCCCGCCCATGCTCCCCCCCCGCCCATGCTCCCCCCCACCCATGCTCCCCCCCGCCCACGCTCCCCCCCGCCCATGCTCCCCCCCTCCCAAGCAGTTAAGGTCAGCTAAGGTTATGTTAGGGTGAAGGCTCCCTAACTCTAACATAACCCTAGCTAATCCTAACCCGAATGACAGAAGCGCTACCGGGTCTCGCCTTATATACCCTACCAAACCGGAAATGTTTTAATAATGAATTATTCAGATGGCGCGTGCACCCTATTCCGCGGGCAGAGCCCGCGCGAATTTGATTGGTTGGAAACCCCGGGTAATCAAAATGTGGCTGGAGACGCGTGCCAGAAACTGTGCACGCGCGGCATGGTGCCAGCGATCAACGTGCTCGCGTCTCTGTCGTTTTCATGATGGCCGCCAAGGAGGAATGGCGAACTATGACCCGGGGTATTGACGAAGAGGAAAGGGACAAAGAGCATCTTCAGGTATAGGCAGGGGTGCTGTTGAACATTTATTACTCAAACCCGTTGTAAAAGCGGCAAAGAAGAAAGGAGCCAGGCTCAGATTTTGTAGCGATTCAGCGGTTAGAGCGCGGTCTGCTGGTTGAAAGTTCTGCTGAAGCTACAGTAGTCGGTCATAGGCAACCCATGAACTGGTTGTTCAAAGTCAGTTTTATTCTCGGTGTTAGATACTTTGGGAATTTGAAGTGCTGGGTGAATTCGAAGTAGAGGGTGGTATTTACTTATAGCTACTAGCTGCAGCATCTCTAATGAGTTGCAATCAAGCCACCAAGGACCCTGTCTCTTCAATTGTCAGTGGCATTGTTGTCTTCAGACCTGTAGCCAGCCTTGTACAGAAGGGGATTCGGTCTCATCTGGAGGCACCAAGTAGCTTCAAAAGAGCAGCTGAGAAACCGTGTGAAGTGTGGGAGGCTATCAATTTCGGTGGAGGGAAAGGATTAACGTCTGGTCACTACAGACCAGTCTCCATGGCATCCCAATGTCCACTTCCAATTAAAAGAAGTGACATTATGGCATCCCAATGTCCACTCCCAATCAAAATAAAGTGACATTACTGTACTACGACGTCTGTAATCAGCAACAAAAATGGTTACAAACGCCCCTAGTAGTGCCCTTGCTGCACTCAGGACGCTACAGCCCGGGGCCCACGGTTTCTAAATCGCATAGATCCAATTGGTCTCAATCCTATATTTACTTAGCCTCGTTCCCAGGCCCCGCCCAGCTTTTCGTCGCTTGCAGTACGGAAAAGCGGGGAGAGCCTGGTATGTTTCCTCACGTGAACATTACGTAATCAACAAATGGCCAAAATTTTCAGAACGAAAGAGCGAAGTTTTGCGTATTGTTCAACGGACTACACGTTCAACACTTAGTGTGTATGACAGTCGCCCCCCGCTAGCTAGATACGTGTGGTAAGTTACCTTGTACCTTTGCTCTTCTTGCTGTTCTGAGCCCCAGTTCGCCCACGTTCAATTAAGTCCTTTCTACCACCTTTCTACCCTCAATGTCACACACGTGAGGAAACATACCAGGCCCTCTGCGTTCTTTCGTGCAACCGAAAGCGGCGTGCGGGCCTGGGAACGAGGCTAATATTTACTATCAACTCACTGTTCAAATCCTTCTGGCACCTGGTAAGTGGCAGGTTTGCAGAATTTACGGTTTGAACGATTTCGTAGTCGCACATTAATTTAGCGGATACACCTACATCTCCACAGGAAGAAATAGATGCCAAGATGAGTTTTGTTTAGAGGAGCATTCATTTAATAGGAGGTGCACTTCATTTGGATTTCCTTTTCCGGTATAGGAATATGACTTCACTGCTTATTAAAATTATCTTTGGGACAGTGAGTGAACGATTACCATATAGCGGGAAATTTATGTTAGGTGCAAATTTTCGTATATTTCGTATGAAGCCTAGAGATACGAAAATAATAACTGCGAAAATTTTAACCATCGAAATTTTAACATCAAATTTTGAACGGGTAATCAAATATGTGGAAGCGGCGAGCGCAAGCGATGGCGGAATTTCTAGCCTTCTAACGGCTCCAGTGGACCTGTCTACACCCGTCAGCCTGACATTGCTGTGGGGAGTGAGACAGATGAAAGTAAGCCAAGTTCACCGTGAGCAGCAATGATCGTCGTGTATGCCGCCAACCAGGCGGCTGTTTTTTTTTTTGAAATTCCTCGCCAACAACAGAGGCCCATAATTCGAGCAGCACTGTAGACGTGGTACCCTCTCACCATTGTGTATTGCCTCAACCGAAACAGAAATGACACCATCGACACGTATACGTATGTGCAAAGCTAGGGGGCATGGCAATGTGCAGGCGTATGAAAATTTAAAATACGAAAAATTCTGTTGAAGGCATTTCAGCTGTTTATACGAAAATTTGCACTGACGAAAATTTCCCGCTATACGGTATAAGCAAGCTGCACTTAATAATGCATGAGTATATAATATCTCCATCACAACGTGGGCTCTAGTCTCAGAACCAGACTCCCAGGGGGAGGGAGTCTGGTACCGAGATGCGTGGCCTCTAGATTTATTGGTCTTGTGCTCTCTGTAGCTAATACTCCTTAGCCTTAGTATATAGTAGTATAGCGGGAATTTTCGCATTTTTCACGATCAAATGCCAACATGCAAAATTTTGTACCTGCAGTGAACCTTGAACATTCTACCTCCATGAGCATGAGCAGTCTCCGTCTTTGTTGTCACCACGGAGGAGGTAGAATGTTCATGGTTCACTGCTTCTGACCTGTACAAGTACTGCCACCCCGCGAGGGGCCCTTATCGACCACCGCCAGTCCCACAGTTGCATGAGCAAGTAGCTGCATATTGCACATAGCACATCGTCGCATGCATAGTTGAGAGGTCCATAATTATACCAAGGTCTCAAACGAACAACATCCGTTGATCACCAAATATGTTTCATTCCATGGCAATGCACATGCCCGTCCGCCGATGTTGGCCTCTTACCTTCACTTCCACGCTGAAGTGCTCGCTGGGTTTTCCCAGTAGTACACGTGCATGTGAAGTAGTAGGGGGTGTGGTTATAGGTCGTGACCCTGTCGCGAAATGAAAAATCCAAAAATTTCTTTAGAACAAATTTTTCTAAAATTCAAAAATTTGTACCCACGAAAATTTCCAGCTATACACCGCTTCCTGCATGTTTATCAACTTTCATCTCCTCTCCCTACTCTAGCCATCTCTTCCCTCTGCTTGTGCCAGGTGAAGAAACCCATGTGACTGGTGGATAAAGGAGATCTCCGAAACTAAGACGATCCTCATGAGGTGTGCTGTGTGTGTATTTAATATGTGTGTAAGGCCGTTGATTGACGATTTGTATTTCTCGCCACTTGCTTTTCCTGCTCGTTCTGTTGATTATTACATTATCTGTCATGTGAGATTACTGCTAGCCTCGGTCCCAGGCTCTCTCCTCTAAAAATGGGGGGAGGAGAGAGCCTGGTAACATTTGCTAGAAAACCTGTCGACTTCCGGCGCGTCATCAGCCATGTGATAAACGAAGGACACTCCTACTTTTGTGGTAAAATGTCGCGTGAGTTACAAATCAGTCACGCGCTATTGAAAATATCGCTCTTCGTTTACAAGGCATCCCCAGCTTCACAGAAGTCCGAGATAATTCTACAGGAGAGCTCACCTTGTGAACCGTCGATCCTGTAAGCGGCGACAAACGACGAACGAGCTGGTCCGGCAAACAACCCGCAGTGAACAGCGAGATCAGACCAGTGGCCCTCTCGCACACCCTGTCAACTGCCTTTCGCCAATCATTGAGAGGACTCTGTCCCGGAACGTTCAGTTCTGAGTCTACAATTCGTGCGTTAGCACGGCAGTGAAGGTAAACGCCTACAAAATGTTCACGTGTTCACGTGGTTTTGCAATCTGATTGGGTCCGCCAGATCCAGGCGCCGGAAGTCGACAGCTTTTCACGCGAATGTTACCAGGCTCTCTCCTCCCCCCGTTTTAGAGGAGAGAGCCTGGGACCGAGGCTAGATTACTGCATGCACAGAAATATACTTCACATGAACGTTCATGGCTATTCTCAGACTAGCAAGTCCACTGTCTTGCCATGGACAATAATGATTGTGTCCGTCATGGAGGAGGAGCACTCATTCACTTTTCAGAGACAGTACTGAGCCTCTAATAATAACTAGTGGAATGCAGGACGTTGGGGGACGAGCTGGTGTGCATGCACGAGCAGGACATGGAGCGGTTGCATGCACATGACAGTCATCAGAATGTGACTGAGCAGTGAGCATTGTAGGCCACAGAAATTTATGACACTAAAGATACACTCGTGCACCTCACAGCAACTGTGAGTCAGGTTAGCATTAGCTGAAGCAGTCTAGCAGGTACGTCCGTCATCCATGGCAGTAGGTCCATGAGCAGTCTCCGTCTTTGTTGTCACCATTGAGGAGGTAGAATGTTCATGGTTCACTTATCGCACTAGCCAAAGATTAGGTAGGTGTACAAGTGGTCTCCATCTTTGTTGTCACCATCGTACAGGTAGACTGAATCAACTATGTGTGGCCTAATGATTGCAGTGTGATTACCCCCATGTACTGCAGTGTAATTACCCCATGTGCTGTAGGCCTACTGAGCTAACCCCATATTTTACCCAGTTACAGAATAGAATATAGTCTGGCAAAGTGAGAGCAGGCAATGAAGTAAAGTCTTTCATCCGGTCAAACTTTTAGCTATTCCCCCCTTCCAATTAACACACCTGTGACATCACGAGCATGCTCGGTCGATTGAGTCAGTAATGGTGGCCAAAAGGAAGACAAGAACTTATTACTGCGCTCACAACTTTGCCAGTATGGTGCATGTAAGCGTCAGTGAATGACAGTGATGATAGCTGTGTGGTCAGAACCTTTTGTGGGCCCTTCGTAAGACTGTACTGTTAATGAACGTCGAAGAGCGATCGAACAATGGCGGCCGATGGCATGATAAAAGCGCCATCACCAAGGCCAGTTTCAGCACCAAAATTGTGTCACTGCATGATAGCGATCACGATGGTGTAGTCAGAATCTTTGCAGGCCATTCCGAAATGTTTTTATGCGGCACAATTTTTTCCCCTACCAGGAGTGTAATAATACCACTGGGCTCCCCACAGCACAAGGCTCTTGGTGCAATCCAGTGAGGAGAAATGGCTGAACAACATCGTCATATTGGTAAGTACGGCAACAATGCTCATTTGTTGTCACATGGTTATTGGACACCATGAAGAGTAGAGAGTACCTTAGGAGGGGGATCAAGGACCATTGGGGGGTCCACATAGGTTCACAGTAGTGCAGTAGTCTCTCAAATCTCAGCATGCACTGAGATAACGTTTCTGCAATGTGTTCAGTGAACATCTAATATGCCTGCCTAGCTCCCAACCAAATTGCCAAGGGAGCTGTACTGCAACCATGCTTCCTTTTCACAACTAACAAGAGTTGTACACGTGATGTAGTTTCGAGGAATGTCTGCATGAGAATTAAGTAACGATTGAATGTGTAGCAAGCCTGTTTTTGATCGTGATCACAATTTCATTTCCATCACACTACATGATGTCACACATGTGAGTAACTTGGGACAGGCGAGTCTCATTCCCAGACCATTCATCCAGCACATAATATTATCGCTTCCAGTATAATGCAAAAAGTGATCTGCGCTTGTATTGGGACTGAGACTAGGGACAGGCGCAACAAATTTGAGTTCTAATTCCTCTGCTACTGTCATTAGAGTTGCATGTTGGGTTGCCGTTTGATGGCCAGATCCGCAGCTCCGCACTTTCCTTTTTTACTTACACCTCACCAGACTCACATTATTCTTCCACGCTTGCGTACAACCTATAAATAGAACACACACAGACAGGAAGTACATCCTACCGCAAACCAATCACACACACAGAGAGTCAACACACACAAAGCAGTCTCTGTGGTACAGATAATCACTCTGTTACATCACTCCCTCCCTTCGAAGAATCTCGACCTAAGCTTGGGCATAGATTCACGCACATCAGCCACGAAGGGGGTTGTACACGTGCATCAGAGCGAGGTCTCGGGTTGGTCGTTAGCTTCACAATCTTCTCAGGCTCAATATCCTGTGAGTCTTCTCCACAGTCCTCGGTGTCAGAGAGAGTGAAATCCTTGTCACTAGGCGAGTTCTCAGCACTAGTCGGGTCACCTGTAGGTAGAGAATAATCAAACAGAAAACTGGTTGGCTCCTCGGTGGATTCATCAACTAAGACCGCATTTCAAAACATAGCCATATACTTATCTTCAATCAAATTTTACAACCCCCAACTACATGACTTGTAAGTTAATCAAGGATTGTATACAAGCCAAGCAAAAATATTGTCTTTCAGTGGAATGTTTTTCAATTTATTAAAATCATTATACTGCTGCTGAATTTTGCACTGTTATATTCAGAATCTCCATTCTTCGCTCTATCCAACGGTACTAAACAGCAAAGGCTGCTATGAGCACAAACCGATGACTTCAGGGCATATTATCGCCACACCTACAACTTCCAGCGCATCGCGTATATACAGGACGGGCCACGTGGGTGAGCAAGGTACTGAGTATGCCCCGCAGAAATTGGCAGGAAATTGGAATGGACAGTTTGTACGGGTCTGGTTCCATTCTGCTATCCTTTTGCTACAGTCCCATACCCATTTTGTGAAATTTGAGCGGGTTCTAGCGGGCGACTTTAGCGGTTCGAGGTAATCCGCTATCTATGCACTGCGGCACTACGAAAATGAACCTTTCGGTCAAGAAGTAAGTTATAATAACCAGTACTGTCAAGGGATGATGTTCACGCACAGGCCTATAGGCCTGTCAGAGGGCCCAGGCGCTGAAAATAGTTTGACCTTTTGGGTAATCAGGTCACCAAGTGACGCATGTGATGACGTCACGTTAATTACGACATCTTCACTCCACTGTAGCGATGTTTTGTAATGGTTCACCATCTGATGCATCGGTCATAGTGCCTGGTTCACTGCGTGATTCAGCAGACACCTCGACTGGGTCACCATTGGATTCATCAGTCGGAACAGGGGCTGGTTCAACATCTCTGCGTGATTCAGCAGTCCCCTGACCTGAAAGGTCTGGCTCTACACGTGCGTCAGCAGCACCCTGTGGGCCCGGGTCAACGTGTGATTCAGCAGCACCCTTCTGCAAAAGGTTTTGAACCCCTTTTGGGGGTCTACCAATTGAATGTCTACGAGTTCCATACCAAAAGTATCCCACCGGTAGTTCTGGTGGGCAGATTCTCTCTTGGTGCACTTGTATACTGCCTTCTTGCGGATAGTACACCTCCGATATGGTTAGATCCGGATAGAAGGAGGTGGACGATGCCTTCCGCTCCCCTTAACAATGAGGTACTCAGGGCACCCATGTGAGAATCTCATGGCATCAGAATTCATACCGTCCCACCACCAATTACGGGCGAGGGCATTGTACAGTCTCTGTCCTGAGAAGTGCCCTCCCATTCGGCTTCGATGGGTCTTGTCCAACAGGTCCTTTCATAGGTGCTTCGGAACTGCAATTCATCTACGATGGCCCTGACTTTGGATCGATAAAGTACAGTACTTTGTCTGACACCGTGACCATAGGTGCCTGTAGAGCAATCCTTCTCGCTGTCCCGGGGTCCTCGGGTAACTGCTGTTTCTCCAGGAATCTGTGCATAGCACGGAGGTAAGGGTCCTTCTGTTGTTCTTCCGCAAACGGCAACATTCTCTGGGGATTCTCTGGAACAGCTGAACTATTGTCAGAGATGTTCTTGGGTGCAGAGCTTGTCTTTGATTTAATAGCTCCAACTAAGGGTTCAGAGTCCCCCTCTTTGGAAACTCCAGTTCTAGAGTCAGGCAGTGGGCTCCTCGATAAAGCATTAGTGTTGGCACTCTGCTTGCCAGGTCGGTACACGATATCCACCTCTTAGATTCCTGACCCATAGACTCGAGTCCACCATCTGGCATGCTTCCCAGATGGATTGGGTGCCAGTAGTACCGCCTTAACTGCTGAATGGTCTGTGTATATCTTGACTCTGTTTCCATAGAGATACACTCAAAAGTGAGCCACCGCCCACACAACTGCGAGAGTCTCAAGTTCCGTTATTCTCTCGGCTTGGTTCAGTGATCTACTGGCATACGCAACTGGGTGGATTGTACCATCCTGTTGTTGTTGGGATAGAAATTGCTCCTAACCCGAGTATACTAACCCAAAGTTAGACACTTGGGCACTCTGTTGGCCCCATGCACAGCTCACTAACCCTGGCCTGAGCCCTATCAAGCTGGGTTCTCAAGTGACGTACCTGCCTCTCAAGGGCCTCGTTCTGAGCACACGGGCCTCCTCAGTTTCGCCCCCCGCCTCAGCTCCGGGTTGAGAATCTTCCTCAGTGCCCTCCTCAGGGTTCTCAGCAGGCACCCTCCGTCCGTAGGAATGCTCCCTCAGCATCCATGAGTTCAATCAGTTGCGCAGAATCTTCTCCCTCTGTGATTCTATTCTGACTTGAATGTTCCTTGGTTCATGTCCCCGCTCCTGAACTCGGCCTTCCACCATCAGTTGTGTGTCCATTCTCGAAGCACTACCTGGTAGTCCCAACTGCACAGCAATCTGCTTGACGACGTCAGTAGCAAGTCTAGAAGAGTTCAAAGGGTACACTTTCCCGGGGTGTCCCGTTATCGTCACCGTCATGCCACGTGGCCCAACTACAGCTGCCGTGGCTGTCTCCACATTTGTCTCTTCTCCGCTCTCGCTTGCTCTCCTGTCTGACATCTCGTCCTACTGCTCCCAGAGTCTTAGTCCTATCGTTGTAAGGCGGTCTCGGCGCAGGACCTCCACTGTTGGGTTGCCGTTTGATGGCCAGATCCGCAGCTCCGCACTTTCCTTTTTCACTTACACCTCACCAGACTCACATTATTCTTCCACGCTTGCGTACAACCTATAAATAGAACACACACAGACAGGAAGTACATCCTACCGCAAACCAATCACACACACACAGAGTCAACACACACAAAGCAGTCTCTGTGGTACAGATAATCACTCTGTTGCATGCTGCTATTACTGTTTCTTCAGGTACATGAATGTACTATCGGTGGGCACGAGCACCGGCAAGCCAGACGAGGGGAGCTAGGAGGAAGCAGATTTTTGACTCCCTTTGTACAGCATTATTAGGTCTGAATCCCTCTGTTTATGATACTCATATGAGATTTTAACGCGTGGATTAGTTGTACCAATTTGAAGGCTGGCTAACTGTGTGACCCTTTTCATTACATCAAGTTGTACAATCCACAACTCATGTCAGCTAGCCCTAGCAGCTGTTAACTTACTGATGTTGCATTCATGTCTAATTCATCACAATTAGCTGTGCTAATTAATGTTAATTCTGTTGTACCCTTTGGCTAATTCTGGCCACAATGGCTAGCACCTAGAATTTGCCCAATCCTCATTATACCGATCCGGAAACCCATGGCAGGAAATTAAGGCTCGTCTGGTGGTATATGCCATGGCGGACTTTGATAATGCCAAGGCAATGATTGAGACCACTGTATGGGACTCCCGAACTACAGAGGATGTCCAATGTACAACCATGTGTCGTTGACAGGCATGCAAGATTATGGCATCCCAAGATGTTCTCCTCCTATATAACAGGTGTAACCTGCTTGATCTCTTCAAAAGGGCCAGATGATAAAGTGGTCATAAAACGTACAAGAGGATCGATGCAATATTGGAATAGATTTTTTGTCTCTGATTTATATAGCACTGTCTTGTACTGTAACATTGTTGAGTCTTCAGTTCTAGCTGGTACAGCCTCAATCTGAAGTGCATGCAGCTTGCATATGTTCAACTTCCATACTGGCACTATAATTATAAAGCAGTAGATCAATAATTTGCATCATTAATCCCCCCCCCCCCCCCCCCCGAGGCAAGCAGATATGTGCTTTGAACTTACTACACTGACGGCGGCTAATCAGATGCCCCTGCTACTATACTGTACGTCTGTGCATGCAGCTATATACCCTTAATCGTTAATGCTTGATGTTATACCGGTACACTAGCAGACTGCAGGCCTAGTTGACACTTGATAACATATAAATATGCGTACAGCATCTATAAAATAATATAGCTTGTGTGACCTCCTGCATGTACAAGGTGCAAGGCCATGAAAGTGTCATAATATATCAAAGCTGTACACAAACAACCATGATTCAAAGCGATCACTGGAGATTGTCCAAGTGTTCCAGAAGGTTCTCACAATACCTGCAGATAAGGAAAAATAGGAGTAGACATCCTGGAGGGAAGGTGGTGTGCATGGTAGCAGCTGCACAAGTAAATGTATACCAACGAGGCCAGACCTACTTGATGTTACGTATGTTGCTTAATTGAAAATAGACCTGGGTGGCCGGTAAAATGCCTCAAGAACTGCCAGTATCATTTTCATGGCTATTGCCCGAGCCCACCTCCTCTCGTGTCAGGTTCAGAACACAAGCTTACTGGAACATTCAGCTGCACTTCGTGGCGACGCTTGTTGTCCTCGAGGTGCATGTGAGCATGAAATCAATTATTTTATTTTAAATGGGAAAAAACCATCAGCGTATACATTTGGTGATACACACTCCCTAGTCTATTGAAGGTGTAGAGAGAATGTGGTGCATGTGTACCAATGCAATTTCGGGAAACATGCATGATCAACGGGTGCATGGCCTCTTACATTGTACCCGTCAATGTAGGTTTTCTAATATGCGTCGTTCCCAGAGTACATGTATGCAAATACGGCAGGGTATTTGTGTACATGTATATACTGCAAGCGATCAAATTTTGGTGGCGGGAATGGCCTGGGAATGAGGCTAGATTTTCTAGGCCTTATCAAAGATGTATGAATGCATGGAAAATATTGCACCAAGATCAGTCCCTTCACACATGTACATATTCATGCACCCAATAGATTTTCAGTGACCACTTAAAGTTTATTGATCAACAACTAGTAATAGGCTTAATTGAGAGGCATTAATGGACATATCTCTTAGGAATGATCTGGGAATGAGGCTATACATAGAAAACCTGCATTGCAATCAAAGCTACTGTAGACGGTCATGCACACACTAGTTGGATCCTGCATTTCCCAATGTTTCAGTGACATCAGTGTCACACCAACACCTGTACCTGGAAGTCCTGTGTTTGTGTTTCACTCCCTCCACCTGCTGTCTGAGGAGGGTGCTGTTCAATCCGGCAGCTTGCTTCAGCACTGACAGCACAGCTTCCTGTGGAGGTGGGAGTGGGCATACGAACATCAAACCAAGTGGAATGGAATTGCCTTCTCTCCATGACGTCAGACTCCTGACCACACATTATTGTTTACACAATGTAATTGTCCAGATTGTTGTTTTTGTAACGCACATTACCATGTTCTGTTGTACCCTGCATGACTACAATTATTGCCTGTATGCTGCATGTTGTACACCTTGAGGAAGACCTACCCAAGTTGAAACACTGTGTGATTAAAATTATTGCACCTCGGTCATCTGACTACTCCTACCTACTATGTACTATAGTCGAGCTCAGCAAGCCAGTCGTTGTTCGGCACCCTCCCCCCTACTTTATTCACAAGGGGAATGGAACTTGACCATACGACCATTAAACCAAGTGGAATGGAACTTGACCCAGCGACCATTAAACCAAGTGCGATAGAATGTGACCATACGACAATCAAACTAAGTGGAATGGAAGTCGTACAACCATCGGAATGGAACTAACAAACACCTCGCGTGGTAAGGTGTACGAATCTTTAAATGGGAAAGAGGCTGAGCAGTAAGCAACACTCATCGATGAATACAGACAAACACCATTCTGGGTTTCATACAGGACTTCAGGTTAGGGGGTGAAACAGTGCACTAGCTATGCCCTCCTCCCTTCCCAGAGAATTTCACTTTCTCTGAAGTTGATTCTAAAGCCACTTTTGATGTATTGAACTGTTTGTTACAGTCATGTACATTTGATTTTGACACAAAAATCTGGTCTGAAATCCTAGGTGGGAGGGAACTTAGGATAGGGGAGAGGGGTAATTACATGAACAGTACTCTGATAACCTATTCCCCACCTGGATTTCAACAGAGGGGTCATCCAGATGTATTAGAAGTCCCTTGTAGACAGCTTCAATGTGTGCCCTGTACAAACCTCTGTCGTAGTTGTCTGGAAAAGCACTGTGAAATGATACGGAAAGCATTAGTGCCAGGCAGCTGTTCAACAAAGAGATACATACACCTCTGGTGGCCTACTACCACTGGACTGGTCGACTGAACTACTAGACTGATTATTTTTGACAGTTTAGTCGGGGATCGAGTCAGTATTAATTTATTAATAATTGAAGCCCTTGGACATGATGGATTTCGGGACAATCAATAGCTTTCATGCAATGATCAATTTGACCCTCGAAGGTGACCACTTCAGCATGTGCATGAGGTCTATAGGGATCGTAACATACTACGTTTTGCACTCACTCGGTGTATGCTTCCAGAGTTCTAGTGAGAGCAATCCTGACCTCATCGCTGCTATCGTCCAGCCTCTTGAGGAGATCACAGTACATTGAGTGTAGCTTGTCCACTGTATACATGATACATGAAGACAAAGCATGAGTGATAGTACTTACATAGCTTACTAGCTACAGTATCATGTTCTGTTCCTAGTATAATGTGTTTCAGTTTTTATTTTGTTACCCCTGACGGGTTTACCATAATGGTGTCTAACGACTAGACTCATTCCCACCTCTGGTCTTTGATTGCTTGCAGAATATTTCCATCAGACTGGAGGTGGGAACAGCCTGGGAACGAAGCTAGCTAACAAGGGCTTGGAGAAGGCAGAGCCTATTTACCAGAGGCAACATCTCTTCTCAATTTTTTGGGGAGGGCTGAGTGCACCATGACTACGGAAACATGTTGCATAGTGGGACAAGAACCTTGAACCTTGAGACCCACAGTCCAGTACTTTAACCACACCTTGCGTACCGATCTTAAAGACATAGAATTCAAAATGCAGTACAAATGATTTGCAGACAGTAATCAGCTATGTGCTGGTCTTACCATCGAGAGTGGCCGGTCTCTCCAGCAGGATCAGCCGTAACACCTTACAGGAGACCAGTCGTGTGGACTGATTGTCGTCGTCTAGGCAGGAGATGACCTGGTGGTGGAGAGGATTGTGTGTACACTGTTGGAGACTGCCAGGCTGCACACTCTGCTTGTATAACCTCGTTCCCAGGTCGCACAGTTGCATGAAGAACAGTGTGGACCTGGGAACGGGGCTATTGCCAAGGAGCTCTGGTACTACTGATGTTGATTGCGCGATTATACTTCAGAATTCAGAATTCAGTACATGTACTTTTCACTATAAGAAGGCGTCATAAGCATGTTGACAACAGTGTAGCTACATGTAGTCAGATCTCACAATTATTCTGCAAAAATATACAGTGACTAGGTCTGAAACTTCATCAGACACTCGTAAATATTGGCTACACATTCGTAACAAAAACTATGTATCAGTACAAACACTCTTGGTACAAATGAATGTGTGGATGTAATGCCGGACATCCTGGCACATGCCCCCTCCTATTCGAGCAGAAACTGTCTGGTGTCTGGAATACATTGTGAGTCCTGCTAGTATTCCCAGGACATTCGTATTTACTTTTGATTTGATAACCGAGGAATGCCACATTTCCAATACACAAAAAGGTTTTCATGCAGGTCCAGGGGCGGCCCATTAACAGGGGGTGGTGATATGACATCATCACTGAACTCGATTGAGTTACCATAAATGGCATTGTGCAAACGTGTTATTCGGGAAGGGCAAAGTGTAAATTCCTTCCTTCAACAGAAGAACCAAGGGCTTTAGTGGCACTAGAGAGTCTCACTCTACCAGCGCACCACCGCACACCCTGGTCTGAAAGTGGAGGAAAGATGCCTAGCCTTGTTCCAGTTGAATCGCCAGCGTGCAATCACACATACTTTTATTTACATCACGTTCACGACTGGAAGTATGAAAATGGCGGAATGCACGTGGAGACACCATCCTCAGTTCGAGGTTGTCAGAGCCGCATGTAGGGCTGATATCGAAGCTTTACCGGAGCTGATGGGACTTCTTATGGATAAGTAAAGGTACTTATTGTTTTATAACAAAGAATAACTAGCCACAGTAACAAAAGGGGGGTACAATTTGCCCAGTGGGAGTTAGACAAATACTGGGTATCCAGAAAGGAACTAAGAAACGAACAGCGCTTGGACATGGTACACAAGAGTTATGCATATCCGGCAGTAGCTAATGAATCAGAGAGTTGCTGGAGATTAATCAACTTGCATTGCATAATCAGGGCAGGCTTTGTGCATGCTCACTGCGTGCTTTGTTCGGGCATCTTTGTCAGTCACTATAGCTATATAGAGCGGCTGCGTTTGATGTCACCGACCGTAAATCAACCGAAATGCCCTCCGTTATATTCCTCATAAGACTGCATGTAATTATACAGTGATCTTAGAAACGCAAGCAGCTCGGAGTACTACTGTGTCAACTGTCGCTGTAGCGCAGTTACCATGCCGATCAGATCGAACAGCTACGCGACCTTGAATACAAGTGAGCTGGTAGTTTCCGTCCAGCTGCCATTGAACTCCATGTTCTTTTGTCATGCGGAAGTACTCAGTCACGTGGTTTTTGTGACGTCATAGAGCGTCAATGCAGCCGCTCTATTTGCACTTGTGTCTGCTTCAAATGTTTTCCCGCCCATAATTATACCCAACCACGACAGATTACAATCTGCAACACAGGTATTGATCTGAGCAGGATCAATACCTGGAGGCTTCACCCCGAGTAATATACCCGCAAGCTTCAGACATTAATGGTAACCATTTGGTTGAGCAGGGCTTCCCAGGGAGACCAGCTATTCATATTGCTAATGGGACATATTATAGTCAATCAATCTAATATCATCTCTTCTGTGTCACTCTCTGAGCCAAATACAATGTCCATAATCTCGTCCACTCCTTCATCATTTATCTCTGGTTGGTCATCCTCATCACTGTCATCCACGTACTCCTCTGTGGCTTGATGATGATCCTGATCCTCAACCTCCACCTGATGAATCTCTTCGTCCACATTCTGGCTGGACCGGTGAACTGGCATGTTCTGGCAGTTCAGACAGTGGCATCCAGGTCCACATCCTTGTAGATGCCTCTTGCACTTCCTGTTTTGCATTTGCAGCCATTGAGCACATACTGTAACCATTCTCTCGTCTTAGCCTGGTTCTCTGGAGTTTCCCACTCAATTTCAAGCCTGCCATCATTCTTCTTCCATCCAAAGTGGTCCAGTGCTGTAAAAGTATGTCATGTGTGTTAATGCCGATAACACCACGTACATTCTGTGTGTGTACTTAGATGTGCATGTATGCATAATCATAATCAACACCTAATGTTACACGTTACCTGGCATGTCAATTTCATTCTGGGTAGCCTGATTCCACATCCCCATCACCCACAGGCATCTGCTCCAGTGAAGTTTGAGCGCTTCTGTGGATGGCATGTTCTCCGTATCTGTTCGTAACCAGACAGTCCTTCGGATGATTGCAAGCCACTTGTTGTGTTTCTCAAGCACTGTTTCTCCAGTCACGGAATGGTAGAGGGCTACAGGGGAGGTAAGCTCGAAGCCAGAAACATGCGCCCTAAAGTATGTGCAGCCAACTAACCTATAGAAGGAGAGAAGGGCGTCAGACTCAACATTGAGTCCAATTTCCCCTATACTACCTGGTTGTGGATTGTTGCTGCCAGCGATGAAGGCTGCATACTGGTAGAATGTTGTTAGGAAGCTTATTTTTCCATGCCGACGAAGAAAGAGATGTAGTCACAGAGCTTGTGGGCATTGTGGTCGTGGGATCCCGTGGAGATCTGGGTCTGAATGCAAGGCTTGCAGCAAGCAATTTAGATGTAGAAACTTTGACCCTTTTTTCAGCGATTTGCTGAGTTGCACCACGATTTCACTTTCTGGTTGCTGCTTTCGTGCCCACATTTTGTGATTTCTTTTCATGCCGCCCTGCAAAATACACCAGGCTACCTGTGCAACAAGTCAAAACACGTGAGAAACAATTTCCCTTCGTAAAATTTGACGCAAGGTATAAGGCCTCATTAGTCTGTGGTTAATTGAATTTGTAACACGTTTACATGTACCGCTTCTGCTATGAATAATGTTATTGTTTTATGTAAACAATCTGTTACAAATTCAATTAACCACAGACTAATGAGGCCTTATACCTTGCGTCAAATTTTACGAAGGGAAATTGTTTCTCACGTGTTTTGACTTGTTGCACGGGTAGCCTGGTGTATTTTGCGTTGGTCGGTAGGTCACGTTCAGTGATGCTGCCAACATTTGGAAACATGCTGACATTTGCAAATGCCTCATCCGCAAACTGCTTTCGTACCATTGGTAATAACACAGCTTCATTGGATATTTCATGCACTCACCAACATTCTTTCCTACCAAGCATGCAACGTACTCAAGGTAGTTGCCAAGAGTGGCACTGTCTCGGCTACAAGGTAGGCACTGGCTTCCAATGAAAGAGAAGAAAGCTGCTTGTCAATGACAGCATTTCTCTGTTCGTTGGATGGACTTGGGGTTAGAGGTTTAGCTTTTTGGAGGTTCCTCAGAATCACCTTGAAGTGTTTATAACAAGCTGTGCATACCAGGCTTTCAGCAGTGAGGTGACAGGGATCACCCCTGACGATAGTGAGGTAGGTGTTAATGGAGTTGGGCTCTGGACAATGCCTGTTGCATCGCTCACCTTTCCTCAGTTTACCGCCACAGGATTCACAGGCAGCTGAGAGTGTGAGTTGACTGTACAGGTAATTGTAGTGTGCTTGGCACAGGTTGATGGAGCTGCCATCCTCCTCCACGTTAAACGCAACTATAGGCTTCCCTACTACTTGCTCAATTTCTGCTGCTGTGGCAATACGGGTACACTTGTGTATGCTATGCTCACAACCTTGCACGCCGCACCTGCCTCTACTCTGACTAGACCACTGTTTCCAACGTGGTCGGAAGTTCGGATTGCCAACATTTCTGTTTAGTTGTTTACAGCATGCATAGCATATACAAGTTGACTTGTCAACTTAGCCATGCTGTCTAAACAACACGAGCATGCTAATAGAAGTCCTTCAGCATTACAAACGGCAAATGTTTTGCTGTGACCTTTATGCTGTCTAGTTAGCTACCACTACAAGCACTGAAATTGCGTGCAATTCAGTCCCTCATATCTCCAAAGCACAGAGTGGGACACAGGCATACATTATTTTCCTTGAAAGTACAATTTACCATTCCTTTGCCTGAATCTCCAGGAAGCTGGAAATGGCCCCAGGTCAAGTTCAGCTTCCCCAAAACTCTCTCTCCTGGCTTCTCTTAGTTGTAACTTTGGCATCCAAGCTGCTAGAGACCTCCAACTTGCACTAATATGAAGTGCAGCTGCGCCTGCGTGCGTGTGCACTGCGTGGGGGATCTCAAGTTGCTTCCTTTTTAAGCGCGGTGACGTTTTGTAATCCAAGCAGCTCGGGTCAAAGGTCAATTTCAGCGACGCGCTCCGTACACGCGTAGCAAATAATTCAGTATGCACGGGTATGTACTTCCGGTACGCTGGCGATTCGACTGGTTCCCAGGCCTCTGCGTCCAGCTTTTGTTGCTTGCAGCATGGAGGGCTGGGAACGAGGCTAGAGATACCTGCATCCCTTATGAAATTTTGCAAAGGCCACAACAAATGTTTACTCAAGGAGTGTCAGCACTCCCCTTTTGTTCCGTAGAGGATTGGACTTGCAGCCACTGATGAAGCGTGGCAGTAGAATGGTCTGAGGTAGGACCGGGGCAGAGCTCACCTTGGGGAGGAGGTCTGCAAGGAGCTGGTTGAGTTGTTCTACAGTGAGTAGCCTGCCACGAAGGAGGGCTTGCAGACATGTCATGGCAGCAGTGCGGATGGCCGCTGCAGTCCTACAGAGGGAAACATTATACTGTAGAACTGGTTTGATCATGGGGCTGAGCGATTGTGGATCCAATATCATGATTATTGTATCCATATAATTGATTATATCACAATTTGAATGAGACCTGCATACACCATTCAAGTCACAAGGCTACTGGAATTAGCTACACACAGTGCTTATGTATTTATAGCCCTAATTATTGTATGCTAAGTATATTCATGAAAACCCATAAGCACTTTTGCATGTGAGGCTAATTAACATGCTGCAATCACCCTCGCGATGGCTGCAATCGACGGTGCACCATCACGATGCTCATGCAGAGATAATCACGATTAATCGCATAATCGAAATAGTCACTCAGCCCTATTCCATCATGAAAAAACCTCCACCTACTGCTTCCTTCGATCACTGGTTGTAGCCTCGTTCCAAGGCCCCAGTACGGAAAAACAATTTTTGGATGGGGCCTGGGAACGAGGCTACACTGGTTGGGCTCCAAACTAAAAAAGGCTCTGACTGTTCCATGTGCTAGGGAATGTTAGCCTTGCTCCCAGGCCTCCACTCAATTATATCCATGGAGAGAAATCGTCTCTCCATGGCTATGAGATAAAATCTGCCTGGGAGGGAAATGTTTGCAAGTGCATTCATCAACTTCCAATATGCACACGTATGGTGTAAACTATGACAGAGTGGCTACTGAGTATCTTTACCTTCCTCCTCTCCACACAGAGTTTGGGAGGATGATGTCGGAAACTACACGGCCAGCAAATGGGGAGAACTGCTGCTGAGAGTCCACTGTTGAGGGGGCATCCAGCAACAGGCGGATCAGTAGAGTGATGAAACTACAGTGGGAAATTTATCCACAGTTACAGTAACCATGCTAGTAATTCATAGCCCCCAAACCTGCTAGCCGCTAGCCCCCAAACATGCTAGTAATTTACAGCCCCCAAATATGCTAGCCCCCAAATATGCTAGCCCCCAAATATGCTAGTAATTTACAGCCCCCAAATATGCTAGCCCCCAAACATGCTAGTAATTTACAGCCCCCAAATATGCTAGTAATTTACAGCCCCCAAACATGCTAGTCATTTACAGCCCCCAAACATGCTAGTAATTTACAGCCCCCAAATATGCTAGCCCCCAAATATGCTAGTAATTTACAGCCCCCAAATATGCTAGCCCCCAAACATGCTAGTAATTTACAGCCCCCAAACATGCTAGTAATTTACAGCCCCCAAATATGCTAGTAATTTACAGCCCCCAAATATGCTAGCCCCCAAACATGCTAGTAATTTACAGCCCCCAAACATGCTAGTAATTTACAGCCCCCAAACATGCTAGTAATTTACAGCCCCCAAATATGCTAGTAATTTACAGCCCCCAAACATGCTAGTCATTTACAGCCCCCAAACATGCTAGTCATTTACAGCCCCCAAACATGCTAGTAATTTACAGCCCCCAAACATGCTAGTAATTTACAGCCCCCAAACATGCTAGTCATTTACAGCCCCCAAACATGCTAGTCATTTACAGCCCCCAAACATGCTAGTCATTTACAGCCACTAGTAATTCACAGCCCCCCAAACACGCGAGTAATTTACAGCTCCCCAAACATGTTAATAATTTACAGCCCCCCAAACATGCTAGTGTTTTACAGTCCCGCAAACAAGCTAGTAATTCCCAGCCCCAAAGAAAATAAAACCCACCCTAGGGTGCAGCCTACTCCCTCAGGTAACCACAGACAGACGTAATATTATTCACAAACTATGCGACATAAATGGACCTTTCAGCTATAATGATTGTTACATACTGTAATCTCATCTCAGGGTCATTGTCAGGGCTGAGGCAAGAGGTCAGAATGGGGATGACATCATCCAGCAGCTGGCCAATCACAGGCCCCGCTCCAGACAGCAGGCTGCTGAACAGGGCACAGTCCGGAGAGCGCACACTCCAGCTCTTGTAGCCATCCTGGGTAGACCGATTGCAGTGTGACCTCACAAGCATGCAATCACTCGATCATTTTCAACATACATGCAAAATACCTGGTACGTATCAGTGAAATTGGACTCACACATTCACTAACTGCTAGAAAGCAGATCCCCCCCCCCCCCCCCCCCCCCCCCCCCCCCTCCCTCCAACCCCGATCCACCTAACATCCATGCAGATCGTCCTTGATAATGGACCATTCATAAATGACAACTTGTGGTGACTGTGTGTGGAAAAGTGGGGAGGGCCTGGTAAGTTTCCTTTCATGTGAGCATGACGTACTCCACAAATGGCACAACCAAGATGCTATGTTTTGTGCGTTGTTCAACCATCTACATGTTCAACGCTCAGTGTGTAAGACAGTCACTGCCGCTAGCTAGATACACATGGTATGTTACCTGGTACCTTTGCTCTTCTTGCTGTTCTGAGCCCCAGTACGCCCACCCTCATTTCACAAATGTAGGTCTTCTACCCTTGACGTCACTCATGTGATAAACCTTCCAGGCCCTCTCCTGCTTAATCGTATGGCATGCAAGCAAGCGACAGATAGCTGGGCAGGATGAGGGTAGGTGTCTGTCCATCAAATAAAGCATATTGCCTGTCAGCTAGTCGCCTCTAACTTCAGTAATGTCTAGCTAGCAATATCCATTCCCAGTATTCTTTCCAAGTAATCTTTAGTAATCTCTAGTAATCTCCAGTAATCTCTAGTAAACTTGGCACAGATTTCACAACAAACTGCAATGGACACAAAATCGATGGTCTCCATCTCCTACGTAAGTATGCATGGTAAACATGTTGACTGTACATCCCATAACATTACAGTGTACTACAATGGATGCTACGGTGTAACAAGGACACACCCACCTTCATCCCATGGAGGATGTCTCTTGCATGGGCCTGATAGAGGCCCTGTGTGGTCTCCATGCCCTGAGTGTGGGCCAGTAGCTCAAAGCCACCCTTCAACCTGGTGGGAAATTTGTGCATAATTATTTACAACCAATACAGTGCTAGCATGGCCTATGCCATAGCACATGGCATACCATAACCATAACATTACGCCAATCTGAAGGACTGCTTTCGTGGGATTTATCTGGAAAATCAATATGCTTGTTTCGGTACAATCTTGAACTGTGTCTAGGCAAAGCAGATTCCCAGTATTCTACATCTAGACAAAGTCCAGAATGGGCTGGAACACAGCATGTTGGTACATGTAGTTAGACTTTTCTAGAAAACCTGCAAAAGCAATGCTCCACGACATATATAATAGCAGGCCGACCCTGAAAGACTGGCTGTAAAGGATTCAGATTAACATTGACATGACACGACCTGAAGGACTGCTCCGCAAGCACCCACAATCAAAGGAACTCAACAGTGAACCTGGTTCCGGCATACACAGAGTTTTACTTCTAAGGTCCATCACACCTCCAGGTCCATGTGGAGGCAGCTACATGCTGATGTTGGGATGACTTGGGAACATGGCTAAACCCTTCCACTTCCCGTTGTTGTGGCAACAGCCCTTCAGTATCCAGTCCATTAGCTACCATGCACATAAGGCCAGGGGCGGATGGCGGATACAGGATTTGTGAAAGGGGGGGGGGGGGGGGGGGGGGGGGTGGGGGGGGGGGGGGGCACTATATATTACATGCTGCCGGAGGCAGTGCATAGAGGTGTGTAGTGCCAGTCCGCAGCAAAGCGCGGAAATTTTTTTTCGCCTTCATTTTTCAGTTATCAGGATGGGGTCTCGTGGCACCTTCGTGGCTTTGCACTGCAAGTTTTCCAGATGTACGAGGATTGCTGGTCCCTGGCCATGGGCCGCCATGTGCTTATTCTTGCTCAAGTGCCACGTGCTAGCTATATAGGATATGCTGTATTCTGTATATATTATGGTGGGTGTGGTCGACTCAGCGCTCACTCAATCGTACTTGTATACGTAGCTAGCTAGCTACATAGCTGCTTGTATGAGTGAGTTCAGCAGTGTTGACTGCCGATTTCCATAGGTAAGTTATATTCCAGAGTAGAGACCTACCTAGTGTACAGTAGTCAGAAATATTTAGCTAGCTGTGTGCCTGTGTGTCAGTTCAAGCCTCGCTCACGCTCGCCGAGGGGGGGGGGGGAATGGGCCCTGTGTCCCCCCCCCCCCTGGATCTGCCCTTGTAAGGCTGTATATACAAATGTAGCTCACATATGGAGAAAATTGGATGAGTCACTATATCCTCATCCTAGGCAATACAGTCATTGACAATTGGTAGAAGGAAGTAAACTGAGATCAG
The DNA here is from genome assembly GCA_963931865.1 of Axinella damicornis. Taxonomy (NCBI): domain Eukaryota; kingdom Metazoa; phylum Porifera; class Demospongiae; order Axinellida; family Axinellidae; genus Axinella; species Axinella damicornis. Next base: position 11,774,486 of record OZ007508.1, read on the forward strand.
TTGGTAGAAAACTCGAACCAGCCAAATGGATGATGAACTGATCTACTCAGCCAGCTAGTGCACCCACAGCAGAAGACAGTGTATTGGTTATTGCACTCAAGTAGGTCTCTTAGCTGTTTTAGAGACATGAGGGATGTATGCTACATGTACCTATACTTGCGGAAGGCAAAGCACGAGGTGATTATACATGCAGGTGCATCTCTAAACAACTAAGAGACTGCTTAGACTATGGGTTATGTCAAAAGTTATATCTTTCAGTTTCAAATACTGATGAGCTGTCTATTGGATTTTAGAGACCTCATTAAGTTCAAAGGATCAAAGTGCATTCGCCATACCACAGTCTAAGTCCTGTATGTACCTCAAGCATGAGCTCTGTCATGCAATACTGCACACGTACCTGGAGTGTGAGCTCTGTCATGCAATACTGCACACGTACCTGGAGTGTGAGCTCTGTCATGCAATACTGCACACGAACCTGAAGCGTGAGCTCTGCCATGCAATACTGCACACATACCTGAAGCGTGAGCTCTGCCATTGTGTTTGGAGGCTGCTACCCTGAGTAGCACAGTGAACGCCTTGAGGCTGTGCTGGGGGTGGGTTTCCATGGTGACCCTTGTGGCAGCAGTCACACAGTGAAGTAGTTGCCGAAGGAGGGGGAGGTGCTCGGATTGGCTCACCTCTGGCTCAGCCAGGCATCCGATAATGGCCTTAGGGAAGAGAAGAGACCAGGAGATCTTAATACTACATGTGTAAGTGATAGTACAAGAAGCCTCATTCTGCCATTCCAATACCAATGCTTCCCTTCCCCCCCCCCCCCCCCCCCCCCCCCCCCCCCCCCCCCCAACTCACTCCTTCTACAACCAGTATACACCTTCCAGCATACAGGTACTTTCCCTTTAACCTCCCTCTCTTCCACTGCACTTGGTCCCCCTCTCTGATCACCTTACTCCCTCACATTCCCTCCCACCCTCCCTCACCTCACTCTGTCCAACCTCTCTCACCTCACTCCCTCTCTCACCCACTCCCACCTCTCACTTACTCCCTCTGAACGCCCACCCACCACCTAATGCACTCCTCACACATCTCCTGACCTCCCACCTCACCTGCAAGTGTGGCTGTATCTGCTCCTGCCTGGCTCCCCTCACGAGTGCGGCCAACACGGTGAGACAGCTGGTGCACTGGACCGGGCCCACGGCCACCGTGCTCGCCATGTTTGTCCCACCCACTCTGCAGCCGGCGCTTGTCCTCACTGCCGGCAGCACCAGGCTACACCACACCTCCGGGGACACATAGAAGCCAACCAGCTCACTGCACTTCACAGCCTGCGTGTTAGAACATGAAGGATTTGGGTATATGACTTCTCTGCACTAGTACAGACATGATTCCTTTATCAAGTAATGCTGTTTTCTGGACTTCTGCACTCACTATACAAGCCTACACATTTGCATAAGTCTAAATAGAGTCCACCAAAACATTTCTGCATGAGGGGGCTGGCAATCAGATTTTTTGGTGGGCTCTATTTAGACTTATGCACATGTGCATGTACATGTACTACTGCCACAATGGAAAGATGCCATTCTGATATCGAAAAGGAGTGTGAATTAGATTTATTGTTACAGTATAGTTCTGCACTTAGGAGTCAGGCCGTAATTAACTTTCAAACCTCGATCATAATTGAATCTTGTAGCCTCGTTCCCAGGCCCCCCGCACAAGAGCCTGGGAACAAGGCTATGCATCATGCAACTGTGAATATTGTGTGAAAGCCTACACTGTTACCTGTTCCACTACAATGGCCTCGTCATCCTGGCAGGCTCTGTAGAGTCCCCCCATGATGGACTGGATATTGTGTGTGGCGTGTTCCTCCATGTGGTAGAGCAGCGTGTGTAGCAGTTGGGAGGACTGCAGAGGGAGAAGAAGGGGAGAAGGAGGGGAGGGGGAGGGAGGATGGGAGGGAGAGGGACAAGAGAGAGGAGGTGGATGAGAACAGCAGGAGAAGGGAAGAGGAAGGGAAGGGAGGGGAAGGTGAAGGAGGAGAAGGATGGAGGGAAGGACGGGAAGGATGGGAGGAGGGAGGGGAGGAGACGGGGGGAGAGGAAGGAGGGAGAGAAGGAGGGAAGCGATGGGAGAAGGAGGGAGGGACGCATAGGAGGAGAATGAATCAGAGAGGTAGAGGTATAGTTGTGGATTCCTGATTCAAATGCTGTTTAGTTACTGTAACAGATGAGCTAAAACACTCATCAGTGTAGCCTTGCTGCCACCACCCAACATTTCAGATGACAGGCTGCAAACATGCACAACCAGAACAGGGCATCTTCACTGTACCTTAATCCTGCTGTTGACTGTCCAGTCCACAATGTCTCTCAGAATTGCAGGGAGGACTTTAGAGAAGTTTCTGCGCACAAGCACCCTGCACCCCAGCCTCGGACGAGGAAATTCTGCCGAGGAAGGTGCAACAGAATGTAACACACCTGAAATACATGATTGTACATGCATGAGCTTAGGAGGCCTGAACGGACAGTGATTGGCATGTGTCAGTGTCTTGTCGGTGTGAATTTCGAAGCCTGTCTACGCAGTACTGGCTCACCTAGGTGGGCTGCCACTGCACTGGCTCACCTATATGCGCTGCCACCTGCACTGCCTGGGTAAAGTCCATCTGGTCTTTCAGTTCCTCTTCGTTCTCAACCTCATACTTAGCACCTACCTATAATCCAAACATACATATGAGCAAATAACATGGCACCACATGATGCATTTCCATACATGTATACCCATAGATGTGTCCAATCTTTGCGGACCATGCTTATGCAGCCACAGCCACAATGAGACTGATTTTACTATCCCCTCTTTGTGGACCATGCCTACAGTGTATGCAGACACAGCCACGATGACAATGGCAAGACTGATAATACAGTCATAGTGTGTTTTACCACGATGACAATGACAAGACTGATAATACAGTCATAGTGTGTTTTACTATCCCCCCCCCCCCCCCCCCCCCCCCCCCCCCCGCTGGCCTTCTCACCCCAGCATTTGTCGCTTGCAGTACTGCATAGACACAGCCACAATGACAATGACAAGCCACAAGCGACAAACGCTGGGGTGAGAAGGCCTGGGTACAAATCTGAGAAGTACTCACCTTCTCCCACAGGTCATGACTCTTCTGTTTTATCTCCGGCACCTCGTCTGTCACACACGTCAGAAGCAGTGGGATCAGCTTGTGGTGGTAGGAGTACCTGGGGGAATTACACACAATTTCTCTGAGTGAACATCACAATAGAGAGGGAGTGAACTATGACACTGGGGCTGTGGTATGGTCCTTCACTGCTCACACAATACTCCTGCATATCCGTTCTAGGCTATATGCAAGAATTACTACCCAGAGCATTGAAGTGTGAATTACCTCGACACATACGTAAGTAAGTACATGTACTTACGTATGGTACAGCTGTAGCTTCTAAAGCCTAGTTCCCAGGCACCGTACATCCGGGAATGGGGCTACATGCAGCTACTGTGTAACAGTTGTGGCAGACACCAGGTTGAATAGTGTATGCGTCAGAGCATAATCTCTGAATGATTGTCTGGAAATCTGACTCTAACCTGTCAGGAAGGTCCAGTAGCCAACTTCCCACCACATCAGCAAGGCAGGAGCGCACAGAAGGGGTGGAGTCACAGGCCCTCTGTGCTAGCGCAGGTAAGGCGTCGTTGATGGGGTTAGGAGAGCCATATCGAACTGTAGTACCCAGAGCCTGGCAGACCGGAGGGAAAATGAGATTGTGTACAAACAAGAGTTTACTGTTTGCTCCACACGAACAGACACAGACCTAGCAAGTATGCAGGTAATTAAAAGCGGGAGGACACGTGTATGTAGAAACAGGAACGTAACGAGCTGGTAGAAAGACGTTTCCCATCAAGGAAAGCGTGTTTTGTAGTCCACAATAGCCCCCGACAACTACCAGTGTAGCTACATGTATGTGCATGGGGTGGGGTGGAAATTTTGTGATGCACTCCTGTTTGTTGGTGCTGAGTACTTGTAAGAGACTATGATCATGTGGAAACCACTAAACAGTCCCTTGGCCTGCTGACTGCATGAGTTCATGTACATGTACGTGTACAAACTCTCTAGAAGGTTGTCCCAATGCTGAGATGAAAGCCTAGTTGCTATAGTAACAGGCTACATGTACATGAGCGTGAGAGACTGATCCTGAAACATCTATCACAGCTTCAGGTGTTGGGGTACAAGGGATGGACTGCTCCTAGGATCTTAGTCTGATACCACAGCTGCAAGTGGGGGTACAAGGGATGGACTGCTCCTAGGATCTTAGTCTGATGCGTATCACAGCGGGTACAAGGGATGGACTGCTCCTAGGATCTTAGTCTGATACCACAGCTGCAAGTGGGGGTACAAGGGATGGACTGAAACATCTATCGCAGCTGCAAGTGGGGGTACAAGGGATGGACTGCTCGGACCTTAGTCTGATACCACAGCTGCAAGTGGGGGTACAAGGGATGGACTGAAACATCTACGTATCGCAGCTGCAAGTGGGGGTACAAGGGATGGACTGCTCCTAGGATCTTAGTCTGATGCGTACCACAGCGGGTACAAGGGATGGACTGCTCCTAGGATCTTAGTCTGATACCACAGCTGCAAGTGGGGGTACAAGGGATGGACTGAAACATCTATCGCAGCTGCAAGTGGGGGTACAAGGGATGGACTGCTCGGACCTTAGTCTGATACCACAGCTGCAAGTGGGGGTACAAGGGATGGACTGAAACATCTATCGCAGCTGCAAGTGGGGGTACAAGGGATGGACTGCTCGGACCTTAGTCTGATACCACAGCTGCAAGTGGGGGTACAAGGGATGGACTGAAACATCTACATATCGCAGCTGCAAGTGGGGGTACAAGGGATGGACTGCTCCTAGGATCTTAGTCTGATACCACAGCTGCAAGTGGGGGTACAAGGGATGGACTGCTCCTATAGGACCTTAGTCTGATACCACAGCTGCAAGTGGGGGTACAAGGGATGGACTGCTCCTAGAATCTTAGTCTGATACCACAGCTGCAAGTGGGGGTACAAGGGATGGACTGCGCCTAGGATCTTAGTCTGATACCACAGCTGCAAGTGGGGGTACAAGCTAAGGGAGGGACTGCTCCTAGGATCTTAGTCTGATACCACAGCTGCAAGTGGGGGTACAAGGGATGGACTGCTCCTAGGATCTTAGTCTGATACCACAGCTGCAAGTGGGGGTACAAGGGAGGGAGGGACTGCTCCTAACCTTGAGGCAAGCCACCCTCACTCGGGAGTGCTGGTGGGTCATAGAGGTGAGCAAGGGCTTGGCCAGGGACTCTGACTGCTGGTGGAAGGTTGCAGGGATTGCTTCAGCCAACTTGATACTGCAGCTGCAGCTCTCCTGGAGGCAGAATTAAGTTCATAGATAAATGCAGGAGGCATTGATTTAGTAAGACTGTACTCATTTTGATCGGCAAGAAGTCTGGTTGAAGCACGTTTGCTCAAATTGTGCAAAAAAAGTTCAACACCATGCATAGCTATATATTAGCAAGTAAATGCCACATTATGATCACATGACTCATCTAGATCATTCTTGGAGCAAAAACGTACGGCTCAAATTTTTACATCATCATAGGCCTGCCAGATTTGCACAAAGATTCTTCCATGGAAGGAAGTAAAAGCAGCTGGTCAATGGCACATTTGCATAAGTCTAAATAGAGCCCACCCCAAAATTTATGAGGGGGTTGGCAATCTGATTTTTTGGTTGCATGTAGGCCTTAGGGTAGTTAGTAAAGCCTCCAAGTTTGAAGCCTAAAGCATGTTTAGTTTGGCAGTTAGAGGTTAACCAGTTGAACATACATAACACGTGCTATGTAGGGTCACGGGGCTAGGTGGGCTCTATTTAGACTAATGCAAATGTACCCGGGGTATAACATATATACCACTCAGAGGATAAACGTGACATACATGTATCCTCCTTGTTGCATATATAGACAACAAAATGTGGCTCTCTGTTTGGATTAGCTATACAGTGGTTTCCGTGCGTTCCTACCTTCTTGACTTCTGGGTAAGGGTCCAAGATGGTCCTCTGCAGGATGGAGACTGTGTCACTGAGGTATGGGGCTATGTTGCCAGAGCAGAGGTCCACAAAGGAGGAGAGGAGAGAGACGAGGGAGAGCCTCAGTTCTTCTGAGGGCTCGGTCACCTCCTGTGTTCCAAGACGAGCTACGAGCACGGGCATTATGAAGGGGAGGAATACCACAATGTCCTGCACTACAGGAGCAAAGCTGTGGGATGGGATGGAAGGAAATTAATTAACCAACTGCACCCCGTAGCAGCCAAATCAGCATGGAGAATACCCATAACAATCTATATAGGAGGTTCAATATTAGGGGTTACATGTTCTTCTGCTTCTTGCAGTAGCAGGTAATGTGATAAAACAGTCAGACTCAGGAAACTATCATGTACATGTACATGCATACCACCACTGGTACATGTTCAGCAAAAGGTTTGTGGTAAACTGTACATCTCATAACAAAGCAAACACACACACACACACATGCTAGATGATTCCCCTTACTCTGCCAAAATCCCCACTGCAAGTTCCCTACACTTTTCCACTGGGTCAGAGAGCACCTTGAGAAGGGGCTTTACCAGAAACTCCATCAGCCCATGCAGTACCTCCGGTGAGTGGGCGGGGCTCCTCCCCACCGTCTCCCGCCTCAAGCAATCCAAGGCTCTTCTCCGTGTCGTGCGGTTGTCATCTGAGAGGCAGTTCACATCACGCTGGAGTTTCTGAAAGTGGGAGAAGTGAAACGTACAGGCCTGGATTAGTATCATTCCACTCACAACAAAATTGATCGACGGGGAAACGGTCCAGGGAGCTAGCCTCATACCTAGGCCCACACACAGGATGCACATGGGCCTGGGTACGAGGCTACCAGGGAACAAGGAAGCAGTGCACAAAATAATTTCTGTAATGAGAACCAAAATCTAGGTCATCCCAATGATGATCCCATAATGACAGTGAGTTGGAAGACAAGAAGTTTGACTAGCGGCTATTTCGGCAGAGCGGCTAGCCTAACTTTAAATTGTCCAAACCATTTTTGGAACTTGATAACTGGATAGCAGGCACTTAGTTGTCAGTGCTCCAGTTCAAAATGTTACCAAATGGGGTACAGGTTTGATGTACCACGCGATCCAAATCTTTGTCCTCGCCCTATAACAACAGATTATTGGTACATGTACATCACACCTGATCTTCCAGTTAACTCACTAATTCTGCCTACAGTGCGGAGATTGTATATCTCAGAGGATGGCTACCCCTAAAATGTTGTACCTATGGCTACAACAGGGGTCACAATCTGTACTGGCTCAAATATTGTCCATGGTCACACCAATTAAGCTTGGGACTTAATTTGACAGAAAGTTTGGCTGTATACAATCGGTGGACTGGACTACTGGACTCACACAAAATTCCATGAAACACCCTTTTCAGTGAGAAGCTAAACGTCCTTACTCAGCCTATATATTCGTTCGCTAAAGTTCCTGTTGCGGCATCTCTCCTCGATTTCTGAGGTCAAAGGTAATGTGCATATTTCAACAAATGAGGTTGAACTATAGGCCTAGTCATGGATAACATGAGATTCTGTTTCTACACTTCAAGAAAGGTTTCTGCTGATACTAACTGCTCTTCTAAATTAGTCCTTCAAGCAGGCAGAGAATCCTAACTGGATGAAGTTTGAAGACGGTTCTCAAATGTGTGTGACCTCATAAGAAACAGTTGATACAAGTTATGCATGCTCAAAGCCGGTACAGAACCTACAACCATAGCTGGTTTTGTTGAAGCTCATTAAATATGCACGTGACCTTTGACCTCAGAAATCGAGGAGAGATGCCGCAACAGCAAAGGGAGGAACTTAGCGAATCAATAGGCTGAGTAAGGACGTTTAACTTCTCACTGAAAAGGCGTTTCATGAATTTTGGGTGAGTCCAGTCCAGTAGTCCAGTCCACCAATCGTATACAGCCCATGATTTGTGTGACTTTCCAGTAAATAACACCGATTTCCATGGTATGTAAGATCACCCACCACACAGTCCCAGCTGTGTAAGTACAATACTGGCATGTATGGTATGGGAGGACATTAATTTATTCTTGTGTGCTATCCACGTTGGCAGAAACACACCTGTATTTACACAACCTCAAACAGCAAGCTAGGTACATGTATGAGTAGTTTGCAGCAGAGAACCACGCCATGACATACTGGGGGGACATCATCGCCATAGATCTATGATGTCACCGTCACCATGACACATCCATTTCAAGCAAATTGGTCTGGAGAAGCTCAACAATACCAGTGCATTACCCCCTGTACGCTATACAGCCCCCAACCCACCTAATCACTGTACAGTATACGGAGGGGCAACATGCATTCCAGGTTTGTTGACCACCAGACTTTCTCTTTTGAATGGTAGGGAGCTAGCTGGTGAGATCAACCCTAACTTTGGTCTGTCAAGCACACTTTGACCAGCATTTCTTCTGCAACCTGCTTGTACAGTACGAAAGAGTACGTTATACCATAGATATAAGACACACTTATATCTATGGTTATACCTACGGTGTGCTTCAAATAGAATACGTTAGCATTTCGGTCAAAAATCGACATACCTGGATTGTTTCCTCTAGAGTAGAGATCTCCATCAAAAGCTGACCCCAGCTAGAGGTCTACTAGAGGCAATGACTTTCGTTGGATCGTCACATGGATGGTCACTGTCAATGTTGTCCACGTTTTGAGCTGAACTCTGGTTGAACTTCCCGCGGCCCGCCAGCAGTATGCGCACGCCCCCTGAGGGGAATTCCCTTTCATCACGTGCCGAGACATGTGACTTTTAATCTGCTCTCTTTGTAAAGGAAGAAAGCGATTCTGAGCCGTTGAACCTCGTCTACGGTGTATACCCGCAAGAAATTGATATCAAATACCGAAGAAAGTCAAACTGACCTATTAATCGACGGCGGAAGGAGTAGAAAGCGGTGCAAGCAGCAAGAAATCGACCTCTTCACAGACAGATCAAGTAGAAACGCCCACCTGGTCCAAATTACGATTTGAGAAGTTGAACTTATAAACTTAAGCGATCGGTCATGGAACGTCTGTACATTGCCCCGTTGTTGGTTGCCATTCTTGCGATACTCACCCCTCCTGTGAGTGCACTGAATTTTGGTGTTGGTGATGGTCTTGCAATTGTCTTGTTTGTCATCCTGGGTATCATCGGAGTGTGTGCTCTCTTGGGCTACATTGCACGGAGACGGGCCAACAGCTAAACCGGTACTGCATTCGAACACCCTACGTGTAGTTACCTTACTGGTGTAATGTTGATCGATTGGAGGAATTTTACCCTATGAGAATAGTGTATTTTAATATTTTGTGTATCTGCTTCTGCATTGTATCTACTTCTGCATTGTCTCTTGTGTTCACACTGTGAAAACCTCTTGGCTATTTTGGGACCCTTTGACTGCATTCAATTGCATTTGAATACCCTGTCGAGGGGTGGTCACACCAAGTGACCACCGATTACATGCAGTACTTCGACCAGAGCTGCAACTTAATTTGCTGCAAGTGCATGGGGTCACAACCTGTAGCTGCACTAGCTGCACTGTTGATGATGACCCTAGCTGTGACTGTGGCAAAATCTGCTGTGACTGTTTGTATGGCGCACAGTATATTGCTGACATCGCAGGGTTGAGCATTATAGTATCTAACTGGAGATGTATGTCATCATCAAGTAATTCCTCCTATCCGAGCAGCCGCAGTGGACTTAATTTCTAGAAGCTGCAGAGGTATTATAGGCCATGATGTCCAAAGTCCTTGCTGAGGACTTCCCTCCTCCAGTGCACAGCTAGGCGATCAAAAACTTGAGATTGTTCTTACTATTCACAAATCAGACATGCATCTACTGGGCCTGCTGCTTGACTCAAACATGTAAACATTAGTCATGAACGTATAGAGTTTACATAAGTACTTGTTGTAATCAGCACCTGCTCTTCTTGTACCTGACCATTGTTCCCAAGCCTACATACGTGCCAGAGTACAGCACACAGCTGAAGGTTATTTGCATATAAACACGTATCAAAGGAATGATACAAATCCATACACTAAATGGTACAGTAATTCAGCATGAGGCTCCAAAAAGGGGATGACATCATACACTAATGGTAATGTGATTCAGTTACACATGATTGTATATTCAACAGCTCGAGGATATGACATCATGCTGCATTTGACATGCGCACCAAAGGAGGATCCACCAATATATATATAGATGAGATGCTGTGGCCGCTCAATGAGATAAAATTAATAAACCCTGCATGATTGATTAGTCAGAGTTGATTGGTGTCAGATCACTTGCCACACCCCTTCCAAATCCATGCCTCACTGTCCCATCTTGGGAGCCAGTTGGTAAGCACCACCACTGTAGGTCAGCTGCTGCTCCCGAACCTTACAGTCGAGAAAGGCCTTGAGCTCAGCCGGGGAGCACTCCTTGCCCCCCGACGACCCCTGCATTGCAAACATTCTCAGCATTGTGTGGATCCTGTCCAGAGGCAGCTTCCCCAAATTGGTCAGCATACCAACGATGTATGACCAGAATACCTGTTGGGGACAATTTGATTCATCTCCCGTTACATCACCATGGGACACTCAGCATGATCGGGTTGTATGTTACCTGCAGTTCACTATCCTTTTGTTCCTTGGCCGAGGCCATCACTGACTCCTCCTCATCCTCCAAATCACCTGTTAGAGGGATGGGGTGAAAGATAACATGCATGGGGAAGAGTGGGGGAGGATGAAAAGGGGAAAGTGCAAGGAGGGGGAAGACCGAGGGAAGATGGAAAGGGGGAAGAGATACAGACTGCTGGGAGGGTGAATAGAGGGGCGAGAAGGAAGGAGGGAGGGTGAATAGAGGGACGAGAAGGAAGGAGGGAGGGCGAATACAGGGACGTGAAGGAAGGAGGGAGGGTGAATACAGGGACGTGAAGGAAGGAGGGAGGGTGAATACAGGGACGTGAAGGAAGGAGGGAGGGTGAATACAGGGTCGTGAAGGAAGGAGGGAGGGTGAAAAGCGGAAAGGGGAAGAGTGAAGGAGGATGCAAGCTGGACATACTTCCACCTGCACCCCTGGCTCCCTCCTGTTGCTCCTCTACAACAGTGAAGGTATCAGTCGGATGCTCCTTCAGCACACCCTGGCCCACCCAGAAGCCCAGGTGCCTCCGGATGACACTGGGCTGGGCCTCCAGAGCTCCGCTCAAGGTATCCACTGTCCACGTGCCTGTGTGTGTGCATACATACATGTGTGAGGGTGGATATGTGCATGGTGTGTGCATTCATGTGTGGCGTGCATATGTATGTGTGTGTGTGTGTGTGTGCACGTGTCTGGTGTGCATGTACGATGTGTATAGTGTGTGTGTGTGCATGCATGTGCGTGTATGCGTGCACATATGGCGTGCATGTATGATGTGTGGTATGTGTGCATGTGTGCGAGTGTGTGTGCAAGTGTGCGTGTACATCTGCGTACATATATGTGTGTGTGCATGTGTGTGTGTCTATGATGGATGAACAGAGTGTGACCAGGCAGCTGTACTGAGTTTGGTTTGCTGCATGTGCACTCACTCTGGTCCTGGAAGTGGTGTATGATGGCTGCTCTGATGGGAGACACACTCAAGGAGAGCTCTCTGTCTGCCAGCTCAAGCTCCACCTGTGGGGGAACAAGAGATCAAATGACACTAGCATCATCTTGAGAAGGTGCGAGATAAGAACCTGAAGTCACGGAATAACAGTATACAGAATAACATGAGATGAAGCCCTTCCACTCTGCATACAGTGATTCAGTATGTGATTCCACATGGGCCTTCAGCAGCTCATACATTCCTGCTCCATATTCTGATATCTGAATTTAGTACTTTGCAGTTCCATCTAACTTTGTACAGTGCTCTTATGAGAATCGGTAGCACTTACCTAGCCTCATTCCCAGGCCTTCTCACCCCAGCATTGGTTGCTTACAGTACTGCAAGCGACAAACGTTGTGCTGAAAAGGCCTGGCTACAAGGACTCAGCCTCATTCCCAGGCCCTCGGTAGCTCCAACCAGCTCGGTTACTGAGTGCCTGGGAACGAGGCTATTACCTACTGTGGCCTCGTACATTCCGAAGTTCTAAGTGACAAAGTCTGGTAGAGGCCTGGGAACAAGGCTAGCAACTGCCATTGTTTTGTTTGTGCGCTCCAGCAAAGGGTGAAACAAGTGTCTTTGAGGGGTATGATATTTTTATGAGTAGAATATAGGGCATTACAGAGCGAGTGCATATACAGAGCATGGAGCTATAGTAAGCACATGACTTAGTGTGCAATCAGTTCCCAGGCCTCGTTCCCAGGCCTTCCACACCTCCAGTTTTTGATCGCTTGCAGTATGCAAAAACGGAGGGGGAAGGCCTGGGAACGAGGCTAATATCACTGGGTATGTGCAAGACCTCAGCAAGTGTCCATCAATGTACTGGCTACAAGGACTTGCTCACTTCCACAAGGCCGAGGTGAGGCTTCCACTCCAGCGTCCTCAAGCCCTTCAGACTCTTGTACACCTGGCAGTAGCGGTCCAACCTCCTGGGTGGTGGGAGGTGGAGGGAAGGATGATGGGAGGAGGGAATACGGAGAAGGGAAGAGGGAGGAGAGGAGAGGGGTACATGTAGGAGAGGAGAGGGGGAGGAGGGGAGAAGTTGGAAGATGGGGAAGAAGGGGAGGGAGGAGGGAGAACGGCAACAAAAAGAGAAGACACAAAGAGGATTAGGACAGAGTGCTGGTTTCTTGTACACAAGTCTGAGTAGGAACTCGTTACCACAAGCAAACACACCACAGCATGGATTACATGTAGCTCTGCCTCAGGAGTACACACATAATGGGAGGTTCCTCTCATCTTTACATGCTATTGCAAGTACACAGGTATGTATGTAGCACACATACATGATGTGGGCTCCTCTCATCATCACATGCTCTTGAGGTATACAGGTATGTATGTACATAGCACACACCCACTTTTGAAAGAGCTCTGGCAGCTTGAGTTTTTCCTCTCGGAATGTCGGCCAGAAGACGTGGGAGAGGATGAATGCACTCAGCTCCATCTCATCCTGCAGAACGTGTCACAGGGAGGGTGTGTACATGTGTATTGTCTGTGTGTGTCTGTGTGTGTGTGTGTGTGTGTGGATGACGTATAGCCTCGTCCCAGACCGTTCCTACCTCCAGCCCGTGATTGGACATTACAAGGTAGACACCCCCCGTGTGTCTACCATCTGTCTACCTGACATCACGTACTACATGTGACCAGATTCCCCAGGTCTTCCCCCTCCGTATTTGCATACTGCAAGTGATCAAAGAGTGGAGGTGGGAACGGCCTGGGAACACTGCTAGATGTTGTACGTGTGGGGGGAGGGGGGAACAAAAATATAGTTCCTAGGAGGTTTTCAAGTACAGACACATACACGCACGCACGCACACACACACACTCACACACGTACCCACACACCCACCCCACACCCACCTCCTCCTCCTCCTCTTTCTTCTCCTTTTTGAGCTGGGACAGTACGTGGGTATTTATCCTACGGGAGTCCACCATGTCTTTGATCATCACCTCACAGAAGTGGAGATTGCTCTCCCCAAATCTCAGCTTGAGCAGCTCAAGGTTACGCACCTAGGGGTTAAAGATCAAAAGGTCAAAGCTTGATCAGTGAGCAGTACCAGGAGCGCATGAGCCGCCGAAGGCGGCGAAGGAGCGTGCAACTCGCGAATACCCGTGAGTGCCATGTAAATACAAATCTGTAGTAGTAATGACTTCCATATTTGGAAAGCGGAAGCTCATTTAGACGTTGCGTGACGCCATACAGTGCACGTGACTCGTACTTAGCTTTGTACAGCATTGTTTTGACAGAGCCACCCGCAATGGCGAAGCGTACTCGTAAACATTGAGAGTGAGCTACCTCAAGCGAAGCGAGTTCGGTTTGAAGAAGGAACTCCACACCGATCCGAGGGTCGTGCTAGCTTGTAGCCTTCAGGAAGTATCTCCCCGCAACTTTCGTGTGCCAGGTGAAGGATTCTCCTATGCAGAGACGCGCTATCAAGCGGAGTATGACCGTGCTTAAGTTTGCAAGAGCGAAACAGGCAGGGAACCAGCGAGTGTCAGGACGCCCCTGAAGGCTTGCACGCCAATAAAACTGCCCCCAGAAAACTTATGACGTCCCGATCTATTTTCAAACGCGGAAGTACGCAACTAATTTGTATTTACATGGCCCTGAAGTTGCACGCTCCTTCGCCGCCTTCGGCGGCTCATGCGCTCCTGGCAGTACGCTATGTGCTGGTACCAACAACGATAGAATCAGTCCGTGATGCGGAAGAGTGTAACGTACAGTTATGTGCACTCCACCAAGATAAGTTAGTGGAAATTATCCCATGATTATAGAAGAGGATATTCTGGAGCAATTCGATAGACAGACAATAGCCCCACCCCCTTTCTTCCAAGCCTCAAGACTGCTTGCACTAGACACACTCAGTTCAAGTCATGAATGAACAATTTCATTTCCTGTCTGGTGGCTGAATGCAGCTCGACCTCTGAATGGTTGACTCATAGCTGAATATGGCCTGTTTAATGGGGAAGCAAATAATTTTAAATTGGAGCCATTTAATGATTTTCATGAGGCTGTTTGTGTCAGACTGTGTCAAGTATAACTTGCAACCAAGATTAGCCACAGTTGGCTTCTCAGGTACCAACGGCACAGACACATCCTCCAACAAACAGAATAATACCAGATAGGATGTTAATGATATTCATGATCTACAAAATAAGACAGATTACGGCCCTCGTCGCAGTCACGGTCAGGGTATGGTTGGACAGAGGTTCAGTGCTCAGTTCAGCTATAGCTTGCTTATCTCTCCCAACACTTTGCGGCTGTACAGGGTCTTGGAATGGGTGGGGGCTACCTCAGCTACACATACCTCTCTTGAGATGTCATAGTTGAGAGACTGCAGCAGTCTGTCCGCAAGCAGGTTGCGATACTCATTCACAAACATCTCGCGACTGCCATAGATGTTCACCAGAAGGCTAAAAGGTAAGGTAAGGTGTTTAATTTTTTACCTCCAGCGCTTTCAGCCTAAGGCTGGTCTCCCAAGGGGAGGAGGGGCAAAGAAAGCACATTACAAGTGAAGCAACAGGTGGGATTCGAACCAGGGACTTTTGGTCCACAGTCCAATGCTTTGACCACTTGGCCACAAGTCACTCACGGTTACAAGCAAGGCAGGTGCAGACAACAGTACATTGATGGACGCATGGCTATTTCCGCACAAACTGCAACATCTCTTTTGTACTCAACAGGGACAGTCGGCCTGCCCACCCCTGGAGCCCTGTTCTCAGGCCACTCCCCCTTCTGACTTCGAAGAGAGGGGTGACCTGGAAATGCCTAGGAACCGCAACAATGGAAAAATTAATGTTGCTGCCGCTCTATAGAGTTTTACAGAATGATGCCATGGTTATTATGACACTGAGTAAGCTTTGTCAACCCAAATTGATAACTGGACTTAATTCTTAATTATCGTTCCACCACCCAGTGGCACACCTTGGTGAGGATATCTAACACCAATACTCAGCTACTTCTTGCTGCATACCTGATGATATCTGATGTCTGCCTGCTTTTAGAGGTCTTGGCTAGAGAAATGAGGAAGATTCTTCACATAACAAACTATCAATGTGCACATGTAGAACCCCTTACTCTTCCTCCCCACCTCTCTCCCTCCTCCTCCCCCTCCCTCCCTCCCTCCCTCCCTCCCTCCCTCCCTCTTTCCCTCCCTCTCTCTTTCCCTTCTTCTCTCACTTCCTCCCCACTCTCTTCCCTTCCCCCCCTCCTCTCTTGCTTCCTCTTTCCCTCCTTCCCTCCTTGACTCACTCGGGTCAGCATCCACCGGGTCAGGTTTCCATGCATCAAAATCCTGATCCTCTCCGTCACTCTCTTCACTCAGGTCCACGAGCACAGGCTCACCACTTACCAGTTCCTGGATGGGAGTAAGGAGTTATGATGGATGCAGGATAGCCTCGTTCCCAGGCCTTCTCACCCCAGCATTTGTCGCTTGCAGTACTAGTACTGCAAGCGACAAATGCTGGGGTGAGAAGGCCTTGGAACAAGGCTAGATGCAGGAGACAACTGACACAACAGAAAGGTAGGATAGACAGGTACAGTGGAACCCCTCCTAAATGACACCTTGGTTACCTGATCAAGTCTCTGTCTCAGACGAAACCAACCCCAGCGTGGGTTGCTTTAGTATCGTGCATTATACAAATGTATATACTGGAAGCGATATACACGCTGGATGAAAGGTTTGGGAACGAGATTGGTCCTTTGGGAATGAGGACACCAATCTGGGCACATTGTGTATGTGTGTGTGTGTGTGTGTGGGGGGGGGGGGGGGGGGGGGGGGACTCCAAGGTGTCTGTATTAGAGGGCATCCACTAAAGATATTTAAATATGGATGGAACAAAAACAGGCCGAAAGATCAAAATCTTAAGTCCAGCTAGGTTCTTCTCACGTGTTAGCAATGTACCATTATACAGCATGCTGCAATAGAGGACTATGCAGAAAATGTAAGAGCATGGTGTGGGAGGGTACGTAAATTCAGTGTGTAAATGAACGGATGATGAGAAGAGGGTCACAATTGATGGATATATGGACAAATGAGAGCTAGGTTCCAAACTACGGCATTGGGATAGTAACAACACACACTCTTACATCTGCCAGTTCGTTACTGCTGTCATCCGTGAGGCTGGCCACGATGCACCTCACCGTGTCCGTCCGTGTCGTCAGGTAGGCCCTCACTGGGTCGCACACCTGCTCCAGCACCACACCACTAGGGTCCAGCAAACGAAGCCCCTAACATTCACAAGACCAATTTTATGACACAGCTGTTAACAGAACGTTCGTGAATGGAAGTGCCTCGTACCCAGCTATATTTGTCTCGCAGCTTTGGAGAAGGAACGCCTGGGAGGGCTTCACACGTGAGACAGTGTCACCGTGATGTCATATCTAATGTTATGACACCATGGAATTGTCATTGTTTGCATTAAATGCCTGCCGGGAATCAGGACCGAGGTGACTTAGCATCCATGAGGATACACAAAGCTTCCAGTGATGTCATACTGGTGGCATGGCTTTCCTTCTGAGTTTTCTCCAGCTTAGACACAAAATCTGGAATGGAAAGCCTTGGTACGAGGCCAAAGTGGATATCTGGCAACACCAAGTAGCTAATATAAGGCTGTGATGTTGACGTGATAATTGTGGCATATTTTGAACAGGCGAAGTAGCGAAGACTTGCCAAAATCAACAGCTGTTTGACGCAGATCACATAAACTTAAGTTGTTGGTACTCCTACCTACTGGGATTGGATGAAGGCAGTACGTGTTTGCTCCCTTTACATGTTGAAATTTGGGAGGCAAAAAGTGACATCAGACTACAGCTCACCTTGATGGAGGAGATGTACTGGGTTATGATGTCTGCTGTGTTGGCTCCAGGGTGGAGTAGTCGACGCTCAAACCTGTCAGCAAAGACAAACAGTCAGTAGGAGGAAATAATCAAAAGCTACGTACATAGTTGAGGAGGTACACTATTTCCTAGCATCACCCCATCCTGGAAGTACTAATTGTTTGAAATCAGCAATCAATCACCCTCCGTTTTGCATACTGCAAGTGATCAAAAGCTGGAGTAAGAATTAAAGGTTAGGCTATGAGGATGGTACTTGTGTACGTACATTTAGCAAGATTAGTAGCTGTGTAAGCTCTGGATTTTCCCGAATATAGCTAGCTCAAATACAGTGGAGTCTGAGCTATAGCGGTCACCCATGGGACAAGTATTTCTGGCCACTATAGACAGGTGGCTGCTTTAAGAAGGTCATCATGTACAGGATCAGTGCAACTGGGACCAGCAGTAGTGACCGCAGTAAGAAGTGGCTGCCTTACACAGTGCCCACCTTACGACAGGCTCCACTTCCACTGTACAATCACACAACCTTACTGGTCAGTTGAAGGTTCATAAATCTCCTACAAGCCTTTCCGCTTACAAGCACATTCTCCGAGCACTAAAACTAGTCCTTCAGGCTATCCTCGAGCTGTGGTTATTGACGCTATATTCTACATACCTTGAGCTACATGCCTTAGGAAAGGGCCGTCCGGTTATGAACTGCACAGAGCCTTACTTCATATGTCTCTGTATCGGTATTCCCCTCTCCTCTTAGGAGACATCCGATAGCCCCATTACCAGACTCACATGCCAATTTCTCATCCCTAGCAGGATCAAAACTGGCAGGTGGCTATACAAAGCAGTGCCTACAGGACTTTAAACAAAAATCATTGTCCCATGTTGCACATTGTCCAGTGTCAGGAGCATGCAGCCTCGTTCCCAGGCCATCGCCCAGCTTTTCGTCGCTTACAGTACAGAAAAAGCGGGGAGGGCCTGGGATAATTTATCATGTGCATCACGTCAGGGTAGAGGGAAGGGTAGAGAGACCTCAATTTAACGTGGGTACACTGATCGCAAATATACTGCGCGAAGCCGGCTCATTCAGTGCTTGAACGTTAGCAGCGTGGAGATGGACGGTAGCCGTGCTTTGGAAGTCTATGTGAACAGAAAGTGTCGAGAACGATTCATGCAAACCTGGAAAAGGGTCGTTTTGGCGTTCAATTCGGCCACTTCTCAGCGAGGCCATGGAACGGCCGTGTTGGCGTCTCACCCAGAACCTGATGCGATTCCGGAGTCTTTGAGTAGGACTAATGCGGCTGCTGTGTAGTATGGGGCAACATGATAGTGCTGTCAGCTATACAACAGTCTCAAATAAGTAAAAGTTCCAAATAAGGGCATGGTTAGGTTGCTACTGTTTGAATGAACTTATTCTGTGGCTGCTCCTTCTCGTTATGGGCTCCTGCCAGTGCAGGGGCGGAGACAGGTACCAAAAAGTGGGGGACTAATAGCACAACTGCACACTGCCGAAGGCAGTGCATAGAGGTGCGTAGTGCTGATCAGTCCACGTGAAGTGTGGAAAAAAATTTGCCTTCATTTTGCAGGATGAGCTCTTGTGGCACCTTCATTCTTTGCACTGCAAGTTAGTAGCAACACGACTTCCAGGATCGATGCTGCAGAGATCGAGAGACGTCGAGCTAGCTACTATTCACGGGTGCGCCTTTCGCCTGGTGCCAGCCTGCTGTTTTTGGGGGTTTTTTTTTTTGGTGGGGGCTCAGCCCCCCTGCTTTTCAGCCCCCCCCCCCCCCCCCCCCCCCCCCCAATATCTCCGCCCCTGCAGTGTGTACTGTAGTGTCCACTACTAGCACCACTACTCCATTCTGGGCTGGCTTTGCACCCCGAGTTTGGGTTAACTCCATCCTTATAAAGATAACCCATGATGAGAGACACTTTGCACTGACATGCTCCTGAGGCTCTTGATGAGGCTGGCCCTACAGTCCACCCTCTCCATGCATGCCCGGAGGTCACGGAGAGCAGGCTCTGAGTCCGGGTACTCCACTAGGATGTCAAACAGCTCACTGACCCTGAGGGAAGGGCGAGGAGGGAGGGTGTGGGAGGGAGGGAGGAGTCGAAGAGCATGGGAGGGAAGAGCATGGGAGGGAAGGAGGGTGTGGGAGGATATGGGAGGAGTTTGTGGGAGGGAGGGCATGGAGAGAGGGTGCGGGAGGGAGGGTAGGTGTGGGAGGGAGTGTGTGGGAGGGAGGGGATGGAGAGAGGGTGAGGGAGGGAGGGCATGGGAGGGTAAGTATATGGGAGGGAGTGTGTGGGAGGGAGGGCATGTAGAGGGTGTGGGAAGGTGCGTGTGGGAGAGTGGGTGTGGGAGGGCAGGTGTAAGGGTGGGTGTGGGAGGGTGGGTATGGGAGGGAGGGTATGAGAGAGGGTGTGGAAGAGAGGGTGGGGGGAGGGTGCTTGTGGGAGGACCCAGGAAGAGAAGAATGAGGGAGGAGAGAAGGATAATACAGAGAAGGAAGAGGGGAAAAAGAAGCAGGAGGGAAGAAGAGGGAGAGGAGGGATGGAAGGAGGGAAGGATGAGTGGGAATCAAAAGCCAAGACAAGGTAGGAGAGCACTTGGTACGTGAGCTCTGTAAACGTCACTGCAAATACCTGAGTTCCGCAAATGTCTTATATCCAAAGTACTGCACTTGAGGGAGCCATTGTTTCTGCACCTCCTCCGAATCACCTTTGATAAAACAAGGTCAAGTGATGGAGTCAGTTACACATCTGCATGACTCTAAGAAAAGTTGCTTGTTGTGGAATGTAGCTACTACTGATCCCGGCAAGGGGCAATCCCGTAATTAGACATTATGCTGATGTCTGTAGCATATACATGATGCTCCACTTCCCGTACAGCAAGGTGTGTTTAGCATTAAATTTGTGTGAGGCTCTTTGCTATGTATGCTGCAACTACAGAATACCCGGTAAAAGTCAAAAAAGTTTACCACTCCTCACGTCAGTCAGATCCCAGTCTCATCAGAGGAAAATCAAGTGAGTCTACGAGCTATGTAGTGAATTATTCATCAGGCAAAAGATTTGAGTGGAAATCACATTCCTGGTAGGCTTGTGCAACTTGTACAATCAGGCAAACTGACGTTTTCTCAAACTCGGTGAGTTGTATTGTTAAGACATTTTAGAGCCAACAGTGCATAATTGGCCTCGGTCAAAAACCACAATCCTCCACGGAGCCCAGGTATATTTTTCCCTACCAAGTCTGTGAGGTGTCTGTATTACTAAGACCTACGCCTTTCACAAAGATGCTTGGTGTAGCTAGGTCACTACAGGTTCTCTCGTTTCTGACAGCTTCAGCGATTAACCCCCATGGTTCCGACTTGGAGATTATGTAGTTGTCAAACATCCAGGAAACCTGTAATAGGTGTCTAAAACATATGTTGAGAGGGACATACGTACCATACACGTGTCTCAGCCACCCCACGATGACCTCCTCCAGAGCGCTGATGGTGTCTTCCAGGAAGGGGGAGTCAAACTCCTGGGCACACTGGTCACTCACGTGCGCCTTCACCTGGGGAGGGAAGTGGACAGCAGAGTGATGAAGAGGGAGAGGATGTGGAGGGATGTAAGACGGAGAGGGTAGGGAGAGGGTGAAGAGGGAGAAGGTGGGGTGGGGCTGAAGTGGGAGAGGGTAGGGAGGGGTTGAAGTGGGGGAGGATAGAGAGAAGAGGGGGAGGGTAGGGAGAAGAGGGAGAACGTATGGGGAGAGTATATGGAGGGATTGAAGAGGGAGAGGATATGGAGGGATTGAAGAGGGAAAGGGTAGGGAGGGGTTGACGAGGGAGAGAGAGGGTAGGGAGGAGTAGAATGAAGAGGAAGAGCTTTGGAGAGATTGAAGAGACTGGGAATTAAACTACCTTGCCGTGCACCACTTCAGCCACTGCACTGTCAGCAAAAAAGTGTAGCAGCCGTAGTGACCTCAGTTGAGAGACCAGCTCAGTGAATTTCTGCCAGAACCCCTTCACACTACTTCCACCTCCTCCATTCCCTCCTCCTCCTCCTCCTCCTCCTCCTCCTCCTCCTCCTCCATCCTCACCACCACCTCCTCTTTCCTCCCCATTGCCCTCAGCGTCTGTATCCATGGAGTCCTCTGCAGATCCTACTGGATAATTTACAAGGTACATCTGCATAATGTATACATACATGCAAATGCACCACGCAATCTAGGACTTCTGTGCAATCTCGAGATTGCTTTGGAAATTGCATGCCACTCTCAAGACAGCATAAACATGGTGCACAGTCTCGAGATCACATGGCATAAGTGTGAGATTGTGTGAAAAAAGTGCACAACCTCTTGAGAGTGTGCTTAAGCTGCTGCTTGAAAAAACCCCCAACAAAATCTGCTTTCTACAACACAGAGAGAAGGATTGCAAATTTGACATATTCCTAGCACATTCACAGGACTCACCATTGTCCTCCATATCGTCCCCCTCTTCCCTTCCTCCCTCGGGATCCCCTCCTCCCTCAAGATCCCCTCCTCCCTCCTCCCACACCCTCACAGAGTGAGAGAGCACACCCTCCACCAGTCGGTAGAGGAAGGAAGGGATGGATATAGAGAGAGCGGTGTGCAGTATCCGCAAGAGAGTGTCCATGATGGAACTGGGGTGGGGAGCAAGGCAAGACGCTGAATACTAGTCAGATGATCAAGTTATAAGCCTCATTCCCAGGTCACGTGGGAGTGAGGCTAGTAGGTTACTGTGTCCCTGGCAGAGGAGTACAAGACAAGCCACACAGCAGTACTCAGTCGAATCTCAACTGATTCTCAGTAAGGCTTGAGTAAAGTTTGACAACCTGAATACCCAATAAGTTGAATCCACATCACTGGTCTTACATAAGCTGATTGATGTACACTATTTGGACATGTGCACATGAATGCATATGTACACTACCTTGATCTTTACTCTGGGAATGAGATTATCTTTACTCAGGCCATCCACACATTAGAGCTTGGACTAGGGATTTTCCCTAGTTGACTTGCATTTTGCTTGACTAATTGATTAACTGGGCAAATACATGACATATTGTGCGGCGACCCTGAGCAAGTGGAACATTAGACGACTGTCATCAGAATGTGATAACATTCACGCCACAGAACACGGCAAGACAGGAACTGTGAATCAGGCTCGCTGAAGCAGTGCAGCAGGCGCATCATACACAGCCTGGATGCTGCACACTGGTCAAGCACACCATGTGCTCTGCAGGACATGCTCGTTGAGATGGCATGGACAGACTTCAACACAGAACTGTGGGTCAGGCAGCAAAATCAGGCAAAAAATGGCATCAACAGATGGTTGACATACAGTAGCCCCTATTGCTCTAGTCATTGAATAGGTAGGTGGTCTTCATCCTTGCTGTTGCTTGCTTGACTACCCTTGAGGGGTCTACCACGATGGTGGCTAACGAGGGCCTAGAGAAGGCAGAGCCTATTGAAACAGATCCCCTGGGACCGACAGCTTTACACCCCCTCCGAAGGATGCAGTGTGAACTATTTCAGGCGAAACAACTTCAAGAACACGCCTACTCATTTGCTGAGTCAACTCCTAGGAGAGAAAAAATCTCCTATGGCAAAAGTGGGACTCAAACCAGCAACCTTTCAATTGGTAGTTGAATGCTTTAACCACTCGGTCACCAGCCCCCCCGGTACTAGACGATTCGTGGCTGCTCGTTTGTGAATCATTTTTGAATGAACACGACACAAGAACACACAAAATAAGAACTGCAAGTGGTTTACGGCACGCTGCACGCTGCACAAAATAAATAATCCAAATTCATCTATGTGGGCCTCACTTAGGCTCACCCCAATCAAGGAATGAAAGGGTGTAATGACTAGAAACAAATCACTTAACTGACATCAAAAAATCTGTCTCACACAAGCATCAGAGTCTCTACATGCTGTGGTCCAGGCCCTCTCGACTAGTTGACATGTAGTCAATAGCCTTAGCTCAGGTGAATAGTTCACTAACTCATTACTACTTACATAACATAAAAACACAACATAGCTAGTCTAATAAAGATCACCAGCAAGCAGGTGTTATGCATAATAGTGGGAGCAACCAGCCTTTATAAAGGTTTGGAGAGTTGGCATGCCATCAAAGAGACTGTAACCCACCATCACAAGCATCTGGCAATAAAGTTTTCATTGGGAGAGTGAAGTATATGAGATGGATACAAACGAGGCACCAGATCTGCAGCCAACCGTAGCGTCAGTGGACAATGACAACGGTGGTAGTCAGATCATTTGTCAGGGGTCAGTACTTGCAACTGGAGCCACACCTCCACTAAAGATGTGAATACAATTCGGTATTATATCCTCACTGTTCTGGCTGTGCTCCTGGCATGGCCTCCACAAAGGCCGCGGTACAGGAGGTGGCCTCCACACTCAGCTGCAGCTCACCCACGGCCACCAGGAAGCCATCCAGCGCCTGCTCTGTGGACTGTGTGTTGGGATGATGGGAGTGAGTAGTGTGCACAGAGATCTCAAATACAGTGAAACCACTCATTTGAGGACAGATTGGGGACAATAATATAAATTCAGGTGTATTGTCCTTTGTAGAGAGGTTGTCCTCTTCTCGGAGGTCTAG
This sequence comes from Axinella damicornis, assembly GCA_963931865.1. Lineage (NCBI taxonomy): Eukaryota > Metazoa > Porifera > Demospongiae > Axinellida > Axinellidae > Axinella > Axinella damicornis. The sequence continues at coordinate 11,798,668 of OZ007508.1, forward strand.
AACCATAGGGAAGCCAATTATTTGGGACCTTGAAAATCGTCCTTTGTAGAGAGGTCTATTATTATCGTGTCCTTATGTTGGAGGGTCAACTATAGGAGGTAGTTTGAAAGTAAACAGTTGTCCCAAAACATCTTGCAATCAAAGGGATTTTAGAACTTTGGGATGTCCACAATGTATATCAGTGTAGCTCATGTCGAGTTCCACAATACACCAGTACCTCCATATTCATAGCAGTACATGTAGTATGTGTACTAGCAGTATTCATGGCTGATTGCTATTGTGACAAGTTTGTGGTCAGCCCACACCACATCATGCACATACACAGTCAGAGGAGGACGGCCAAGGTTGACCTTTTCTAATCAGGTCTCATTAAAGTCCCGTGTAATCCGATAATACAGATTACGTAATGCATGTTGAGTACAGTACTTCCATAGATCGAGCCCCGACGCAATCACCTGGAATATCGACTCGCAGGGAAGCGTAGGCATCTGTTGTCAATATAAAAGGCCGAGCCCTTCAAGATTCAGCTGAGGTATGGCAGAAACGAGTGGAAGTAGTGTCCCGGTCCAGACGGTCCCCACACGCGCCGCAAACGTCGGCCCTGCGAGACTAGAGTGGAGGTTAGGGGCCGTCTCGTCCATTTTCAAAGCGCGTTCGAGGATTGCCAACTGGGAGCACTCCACAGCAGCCCCAGAAACGGTCTTCTATTCGTACAGCTTTTGCAATAACTTTTAATAACCGTCCACTGTCACATGACAGAAAGGTAATAATTACTCGTGACGTATGCAGTGGCCAACCTCCTCTGATACACAGTCATGCAGTTAAACTCACCATGCTTTCATTGAAATGGCTCCAGAATTTGGGCACAATTTCAGAAGTGCATCTCATTCGGAAGTGTTCTAAACAGAAGGAACAAACAAATTTCTCATCCAGCCTCTTTCATGTACACAGGACATTACATCACTGTTAGTTGTGATCAGACTGAGGGGTGAATTCAGGAAAATTTATAAGGGGGGTGGGGAGGAGTACCTCGAAGTCAGTATCATGCTGGAGGTGCTTTCACGAAACTGCGCAAAGTGCGAAAAAAATCATATTTTCAGTTGTCAGCAAGGGCTCTCATGGCAACTCAGGGTACTTTTCACTGCCCTGCTAGCTAGATCCGCTAGATCTTTCTTGAAATTGTTAGGAGAAACCGTCGTGTGAAGCGCGGAAAATCTATAGTTGTCAGGACCCATAGAAAGGGCTCTCATGGCAACTTGGTGCTTTCCACTGCCCTGCTACTGCTTTCTGCTTCCGTGCTGCGTCTTTCTCAGCATCGTGATTGCGCAGTCAGCATGTAATATAGTAAACCAGGGGCATGCCCATAGGCGTACCCGGTATCAGTCAGTGAAGGGGGGGGCTACAGCCCCCTGTAGCCCCCCCCCCCCCCCCCCCCCCCCCCCCCCCCCTGGATCCGCCCTGAGACTCTGACAAGGGAGTGTCACTCCCATAATCGCCATAGTTACAGCTGGAACCGAGTCGCTATGCATTCTTCCATACTAAGTCTTATATTAGGTCAAGGCCAAATGTGTCAGCAAATGGCCAATGGCTGAAATACAGTGCAGTCAAACGGTAAGGCAGCAAAAAATCTCAGTCAGAATTTCCCAGTTGCAGCTGTGACTACAGCGTCTATATGAGAGTGACACTCCCTTGATGTACAGCAAGCTAATTGAGTAATTCCATTCATGCACACCACTCTTTTAGATATATAACACCCCTAAGGCCTAGCCTGTCCGCGGTGGTGCTCACCATTTAGAATCTCCCTGAGCAGTGGCTCCAGCATGGGCTCTCCCCCTAGCCGCCTCATCAGTTGTAGCCCCATGGAGACGTCCATCGCCAGATTTTAATGGAAGCAGAAGGAGGAGGCAGTGCCAATAAGAGTAGAATTAGGCTATAGCTAGCTACAGCTATATAGCTGCATGAGCTGCACGTGCGTAGCTGATCGATCTGCATCAGATTCTGATTAATCGATCGTGCATGATGCAGGACCTGGGGGCGGGGCTAATCATCAGCGGAAAGCGATGAAAAGCTGGGCATGGAACGAGGCTAGCATTTAGTTGCTATCGTAGTGAGTTGTTAATAATAGGGCTAATACTGATCATGGATATAGCTAGCTAAACGTGGCTGGAAGTACTAAGCTTGTTGCCATGGAATTTCAAGCCAAACACTCATGCAGTCTCCTATCGAACTTCACCGCATGGCATTAAACTATGGCGCAGTTGATAGTGAAGCCCAGCCACTTCTTGGACTTCACTAAACGGTTTGTGACGTCTCATAACTCCTCTTGGTGACTTCGTTGTATTTTCAGCCACGTTTCTATCCATGATCAATAATCATAACAACTTCAAAAAGAATTGGGCTTGTTGCACATGCTACGGGGATCCAAATAGTAAGTTGCCATAAAGGTGCAACAGTTATAGTAAGTTGCCATAAAGGTGCAACAGTTATCAGTGCAAGTTCAAGAGAAAACTGAAAGTTTATGCTTGTAATAATTATTACCAGTGACGTTCAAGAGGAGTTAGCTATGAGACATCTTAAATGCTGCTTAAAGTGCAACACGTAGATATTAGGAAAGGTTTGAAATTGAAAGTGCAACAGTTATCAGTGCAAGTTCAAGAGGAAACCGTGTGTTAATGCTTGTAATTTTCCATGGCAGCAAGCCTATATAAATGCTTTGCTAACATTATAGAATGCAGTTTCTACTGTCAGCTACAAGTGCTAGCTTGCTCAAAAAAACTAGTGACGCTGAGCTATGCAAGATGAGTTGCTCCATTCTTCAACTACTCCTATTTGGAGCTGCTTTCTATGTATACCTTCAAGTGGGTAGAACTGCAGGTTAGTCACTAGCTAGCTGCATGAAGCAGGACTGTGCATGTATGATGATACTTTATATACATATTAAAGCTGCTTGCTGAAAACAATACATAAAACTCTTGTTGTCATTCTCTGTTCTGCGTACAGACTACGTCACCCATATGGCATAAAAAGAGCTTAAGCTGCAGTGCATAAACTATTGTATTTTATACCTGCAGGGATTGTTCCCAGGCCAGTTCAGACTAGGAGCATCAATTCTGGAAGCACCAACAATCACAACATTACTTGTGAATCACTAGGCTCTTGTCCCCAGCTACGAGGCCGAGACGGTTGCGATGGGCTGTCAGGTCCTCCAGGAGTCCCTGGAAGGGATGGACAGAAAGGAGATCGCGGGTTGCAAGGCAGAGATGGTCGTGATGGCCTGCCGGGTCACCCAGGATTCCATGGAATACGTGGACAGAAAGGAGATCAAGGGCTGAGAGGACTACCTGGATCAGGTGGACAGAAAGGAGATCAAGGGCTGAGAGGACTACCTGGATCAGGTGGACAGAAAGGAGATCAAGGGCTGAGAGGACTACCTGGATCAGGTGGACAGAAAGGAAATTATGGGCTGAAAGGAGATCGTGGGCTGAGAGGGCCACCTGGAACACCTGCTGCAAGGAGTGGTGGAGTTGTTTACACAAGATGGGGGAAAAGGACCTGTCCTACGGGAGTAGCACTAGTGTATTCGGGGAGAGTTGGTGGAAGCTGGTACTGTGACAATGGAGGAGCAACAAACTACCTCTGTATGCCAGACAATCCTGACTATGGAGCTTACACGCCTGGGGTTCAAGGTTGGGGTCAAGTGTATGGGACAGAGTACCAAACTAGCAGCAGTCCACTTTCGGCTGTTTATGAACACAATGCTCCATGTGCTGTCTGCCATGCATCAACAAGGACAATAGTTCTAATGATCCCAGCCAAAAACCGATGCCCATCCTCCTGGACTCTGGAATACTCTGGCTACCTGATGTCAGCTACAGGCAAAAGTGACCGCGAGTATCAAGACCGCAGAACCATGTTTGAATGTGTGGACAGAAACCCGGATTCTGTTCCTGGCACTGCTGCAGACACCGCTGGAGCTGCGTTTTACCCTGTGGAAGCCAACTGCAATGGCATGGCATGCCCTCCATATGACCCACAGAAAGAACTCACTTGTGCTGTCTGTACCAAATAGGAAATTTGACTAACAACTGTGAAAGCCAATACTTGTACAATGTGTCAAGTAGCTAGTCCACATAACATCTTGTGTTAATATAGAATAGATCATGTGTTGTAAAAGAATAATTCAGGATTGTTCAGTTGGAGATGTAGAGATATATGTAGCTATAATAAAATTTAATGTTTTACGAGGGGCAACCGCACTCCTGGTAGCCGTTGCAATGCCGGCTGCAACTCTCCGTAGCGCAAGCTAAGTATCGCAGTTAGTTCCAATTAACGTACATGCCACGTAGCAACCACGCTCAGTCGAACGCTAGCAATGGCGACCAGGGAAGACACGAAATCATAACAGCACTTACAACCTTGCCAGCACATTGAGTTTTGGTATGTAAGCGTCAGTGAACGACAGCGATCACGGCTGTGTGGTCAGAATCTTCGTGTCTTTCCCGAGGGCTGTACTGCCACCGGAAGTCGAAGAGAGCGCTCGAGCAATGGTGGCCAACGGTGAGACAAAAGCGTTCATATCTCTACCACCAAGGTGAGTTTCAGCACAATTATTTTGATTTTGTGTCACTGCATCATAGCGATCACGACGGTGTAGTCAGAATCTTTGTAGGCCAATCCGAAATAGTCAAACGTTTCAATGATTACATTATATTACGCGGCACAATTTTTCCCCTACCAGGAGTGTAACTTTAATGACCACATGCACGGTCATTTGTAACTATTGTTCCCAACAACGTAACTCCATGAGTTCAAAACAAGTAGCTAGCTACATGTAGCTAGAATTTTGACGAAACAAAATCACGTACATGCACCCTCCAGGAAGTAAGTAACAATTGCTAGGAGTTCACGTCTTGCGGCTAATGAGGGAATGCTGGCTTGCTTAATTAACTCAATAAGGTCCTCATTACCTGAGTGCCATTGTTTTATGCAGATTTTAAGATCAAATTTCTCCAGTTTCTCAATGTCCTTCTTCAAGTGTGGATCCCATAATAATTATGGTACAAACATATTCTAAGTGAGGGCCAATATTCGCTTACGAGCCATTGAACTTTGAACCTTTGTAACGTAAATTCAATGTTTGCGGTGAATGGGTGGTTTATGCTTAGAGGGTCACATATATGGGCGGATCAGAATTTGGTATAAGCGTAGAAGAGTCCGAGTGGTGATAGAACTTCCTGTAGATAACACTAATGAAATGAGCTGGCCGGTAAGACCTGATGGCAGAAATGTGGTTTGACCAAGATATCTCGGAGGACAGTATGACCCCTAGGTACTTGGGTGACATTACACTTCCATTGATCATTAGGGGAACGTCTGGAAGGGTTGGGAGTCTCTTTCTGAATTAAACTGCCTATGGGATGTAGTGGGGATGAGATAGCTAGCTACAACTTGCTCATTCACAAATTCTTTGCAGCTGTAGCTAGTCAATTTACGTACCTTGGATTCATTGGATGCTCTGGCCTCCATGATCCATAGTGACTCAGCAGACCTCGACCATCACGGACTACCCACAGTCGAGACTCAGAGGCTGGCAGAACTAAGACGCCGGCTGAGAGTAGTGTTTTGTTAGTAGACTACGCCGCGCCAGGTTCGTGTCTTTCGTCATGCATATATACGCGTACTACGTTAATTAATCGGCCACGGAGGATCACTTCATGTCCACACTTTAGTACTCATCTGCCCTTCAATAAGGAACACATAGCTATAGTTATCACAAAGTGCAGCAGTACACATAGGATGGTTCTTCGCACTCAGAAATGCACAGAGTTTGGTTCTTATGTAATACCGACTCGATTATCCATGGTGAAACGCTTGGCAGCGTATCACGTCACCAAAATGCCGATAATAATGTCTCTCTCCATAACTACACACTGCGTCTGGTTGGTTTCTGTATCCCTCGAGGCAGCTGTACATGTAATGTCAGGATGCAGAGCACTGTACTCGTATAATGTGACCATGGATGCGGCCCGGAATTGAATGTGTAGACTACCAAACTGTGTGTGTGCTTGTCTGCAGCAGGAAACAGGCTTGCATGGACATGCTGGAACAGACTATGTACACCTGTAGATTGGTACATGCATAGCCCCATATCCAAGCACATGAGGAGTACACCCGTACACACACACCCAACACGCACATACACACAAACACACACACATAACTTCATTGTCAACAAGATGTCTCCCATAGTCTTGAATTCAGTCTAGCTGGCTGGCGCTGTACAGTTTATTCGCAATGGAAAGAGACAGCCGACCGTTCCGATTTCCAGACCTCCCCGCCCACCGGGGCGATCATGACCAGAATACCTGTTGGGGACAATTCATCTCCTGTTACATCACTATGGGACACTCAGCATGATTTGGTTGTATCTTACCTGCAGTTCACTCTCCTTTTGTTCCTTGGCCGAGGCCATCACTGACTCCTCCTCATCCTCCAAATCACCTGTTAGAGGGATGGGGTGAAAGATAACATGCATGGGGAAGAGTGGGGGAGGATGAAAAGGGGAAAGTGCAAGGAGGGGGAAGACCGAGGGAGGATGGAAAGGGGGAAGAGATACAGACTGCTGGGAGGGTGAATAGAGGGACAAGAAGAAAGGAGGGAGGGTGGAAAGGGGAAGAGTGAAGGAGGATGCAAGCTGGACATACTTCCACCTGCACCCCTGGCTCCCTCCTGTTGCTCCTCTACAACGGTGAAGGTATCAGTCGGATGCTCCTTCAGCACACCCTGGCCCACCCAGAAGCCCAGGTGACACTGGGCTGGGCCTCCAGAGCTCCGCTCAAGGTATCCACTGTCCACGTGCCTGTGTGTGTGTGTGTGTGTGTGTGTGTGTGTGTGTGTGTGTGCAAACATACATGTGTGAGGGTGGATATGTGCATGGTGTGTGCATGCATGTACAATGTGTGTGTGTGCGTTGTGTGTGTGTGCATGTGTGGCATGCACGTATGATGTGTGGTATGTGTGTGTGTGTGTGTATGGTGTGTGTGCAAGTGCATGTGTATGCACAACTGTGTATGCGTGCCTCTGTGCATGTGTGTGTGTCCACAATGGATGAACAGAGTGTGACCATGCAGGCAGCTGCACTGAGTGAAGTTACGTTTGGTTTGCTGCATGTGTACTCACTCTGGTCCTGGAAGTGGTGTATGATGGCTGCTCTGATGGGAGACACACTCAAGGAGAGCTCTCTGTCTGCCAGCTCAAGCTCCACCTGTGGGGAAACAAGAGATCAAATGACACTAGTGTCATCTTGAGAACATCAAGAAAGAACCTGAAGTCACGGAATAACTGCACACAGACTAAAATGAAATGAAGCCCTTCCATTCTGCATACAGTGATTCAGTATGTGATTCCACACGGGCCTTCAGCAGCTCAACGTTCCTGCTCCATATTAAACCTACCTATACGTAGTATCAGATATCTGAATTTAGTACATGCAGTTCCATCTAACTTTGTATAGTGCTCTTATGAGAATAGGTAGCACTTACCAAGCCTCACTCCCAGGCCTTCTCACCCCAGCATTGGTTGCTTGAAGTACTGCAAGCGACAAACGTTGTTCTGAAAAGGCCTGGGTATGAGGACTCAGCCTCATTCCCAGGCCCTCGGTAGCTCCAACCAGCTTGGTTACCGAGTGCCTGGGAAGGAGACTATTACCTACCGTGGCCACGTACATTCCGAGGTTCTAAGTGACAAAGTCTGGTAGAGGCCTGGGAACAAGGCTAGCAACTGCCATTGTTTTGTTTGTACGCTCCAGCAACGGGTGAAAGAGTGTCTTTGAGGGGTATGATACTTATGAGTACAATGTAGGGCATTACAGAGCGAGTGCATATGCAGAGCATGGAGCTATAGTAAGCACATGACTTAGTGTGCAATCAGTCCTTCTGTGGGGCTCTGCACCAGGAATGCTGAATTCATAGTCAAAAGCTATATCACTGTAGCCTCGTTTCCAGGCCTTCCACACCTCCAGTTTTTGATTGCTTGCAGTATGCAAAAACGGAGGGGGAAGGCCTGGGGAATCTTCTCACGTGATACGCAGCACGACCGTCATACATCGTCACGCCTCATATCAACAGTCAAAGACATGTACAAGACCAATCTTGCATTCTTCGCTAGCTACGAAGATGGGACAAGCGCCAACTGAGAGCTACACCGAGCGTATGAAGCGTACCCAGGCTACAAGGCATGACTCCTAAGGGCTGCCGAGTGACAATCGTGAAAATGCCCAGCTATGACGCAATCTTCCCGTGGAGCGAAAAGACGGCACTATTTGGAGATTCACCCCTTGTATCACAGCTATCCCTTAGCGGTTTAGCTTCAAACTTGGATATGTTTTACAAGTAGGACCTACTTCTTCTCTGAAAGTTGTTTCAGTTTTCTAGCTTCTCTGTAGCTGTGGATGGGAACGAAAATAAGCCATTGCATCTAGAATCTGTGACGTCAGCTGTGCCGCGTATCACGTGAGAAGATTCCCCAGGCCTTCCCCCTCCGTTTTTGCATACTGCAAGCGATCAAAAACTGGAGGTGTGGAAGGCCTGGGAACGAGGCTAATATCACTGGGTATGTGCAAGACCTCAGCAAGTGTCCCTCAATGTACTGGCTACAAGGACTGGCTCACTTCCACAAGGCCGAGGTGAGGCTTCCACTCCAGCGTCCTCAAGCCCTTCAGACTCTTGTACACCTGGCAGTAGCGGTCCAACCTCCTGGGTGGTGGGAGGTGGAGGGAAGGATGATGGGAGGAGGGAATAGGGAGGAGAGGAGAGGGGTACATGTAGGAGAGGAGGAGGGGAGAGGTTGGAAGATGGGGAAGAAGGGGAGGGAGGAGGGAGAAGGGCAACAAAAGAGAAGACACAAAGAGGATGACAGACTTAGCATGGAGTGCTGGTTTCGTGTACACAAGTCTGAGTAGGAAGCTCGTTACCACAAGCAAACACACAACAGCATGGATTAGCTCTGCCTCAGGAGTACACACATAATGAGGGGGGCTCCTCTCATGCTTTTGCAAGTACACAGGTATGTATGTAGCAACATACATGGATGTGGGCTCCTCTCATCGTTACATGCTCTTGAGGTATACAGGTATACATTATGTATATAGCACACACCCACTTTTGAAAGAGCTCTGGCAGCTTGAGTTTTTCCTCTCGGAATGTCGGCCAGAAGACGTGCGAGAGGTTGAATGCACTCAGCTCCATCTCATCCTGCAGAACGTGTCACAGGGAGGGTGTGTGTGTGTGTGTGTGTGGATGGTGTATAGCCTCGTCCCAGACCGTTCCTACCTCCAGCCCGTGATTGGACATTACAAGGTAGACACCCCCCGTGTGTCTACCATCTGTCTATCTGACATCACTACATGTGACCAGATCTCCCAGGCCTTCCCCCTCCGTATTTGCATACTGCAAGTGATCAAAGAGTGGAGGTGGGAACGGCCTGGGAACACTGTTAGATGTTGTATGTGTGTATGTCAGTGGGAATGTGTGTGTGTTATGCGCGCAAGTCTGTGTGTCTATGTGCGCAGTTGAGTGTGTTTGTCGTATGTGTATGCGTGTACATGTGAGTGTATTGGTGTGTGTGTGCTATTTGCCAAGCTGGAGGGGGGGGGGGGGGGGGGGGGGGGGGGGGGGGAGGGGGGAACAAAAATATAGCTCCTAGGAGGTTTTCAAGTACAGACACGTACACACATGCACGCACACACACACACACATACACACACACCCACCCACCCCACACCCACCTCCTCCTCCTCCTCTTTCTTCTCCTTTTTGAGCTGGGACAGTACGTGGGTATTTATCCTACGGGAGTCCACCATGTCTTTGATCATCACCTCACAGAAGTGGAGATTGCTCTCCCCAAATCTCAGCTTGAGCAGCTCAAGGTTACGCACCTGGGGGTTAAAGATCAAAAGGTCAAAGTTTGATCAGTGAGCAGTACGCTATGTGCTGGTACCAACAAGGATCAAATTGATAGAATCAGTCTGTGATGTGGAAGAGTGTAACGTACAGTTATGTGCACTCCACCAAGATAACTTTGTGGAAACTATTCCATGATTAGTAGAGGATATTCTGGAGCAATTCGACAGACAGACAATAGCCCCACCCCCTTTCTTCCAAGCCTCAAGTATATACGACTGCTTGCACTAGACACACTCAGTTCAAGTCATGAATGAACAATTTCATTTCCTGTCTGGTGGCTGAATGCAGCCCTCCGAATGGTTGTGACTCATAGCTGAATACGGCCTGTTTAACCAGAGGCCATCCCAACACTTTATGATGAGGCTGCACAGGGTGTGGAATGGGTGGGGTTACCTCAGCTACACATACCTCTCTTGAGATGTCATAGTTGAGAGACTGCAGCAGTTACTAGTCTGCTAGTTCTGCATACTTCTTGTATAATATACAAGAAGTATGCGGAACTAACATTCCATAGGTATAGTGCACAATAATATTATTATTGTGCACTATACCTATGGAATGTTAATTGTACCACGTGCGCACAGACCTTGTCCCACCCCTCCTGTGGTCAAATGGCCAACGGCTGAAATACAGTACTAGTGCAGTCAATGGTCAAGCAGCAAACATGACAGTCAAAATTCTTGACCCCAGTCGCAGCTGCGACTACGGCATCTATGAGAGTGACACCCTTTCAGTCTTAAAGGAAACCGGAAGGCTTTCCTAAGGCAAGGTAGCTGCCTAGTGCCATCACCAAGCTTGCCCCAGTGGTGCTCACCATTTAGAATCTCTCTGAGCAGTGGCTCCAGCATGGGCTCACCTCCAAGCCGCCTCATCAGTTGTAGCCCCATGGAGACGTCCATCGCCAGATTTTAATGGAAGGATAAGAAAGAAACAGTTGACAGTCCGAGTAGAATAGGCTACAAGATGAGGACGGACCTAGGGCCCGCGCGGGGCGTCGTTCGCGGGGCCGGCCAGACCCCTTCCGTGTGGGTCTGGCCCCCGCGAGACTACGCGGGGCGGGCTAGTCTCTCCGTCGACGTCCGTCCCGATCCCTTAGGCTATTCTAGGGGAATGTGGGGCGAGCGTGAGCGAGTTACATGCAGGTGCTGAATTTGCATGGAACAGTTGCATGACATTGTGCTGAATATGCATGGAGCAGTTGCATGTGCATGTCATCAGAATGTGAGTCTGACGGGGAGCATAACACAACTTAACGACACAGATCACACCAGAAGTTATGACACTCGTGCATGCACTTCACAGCGTTGAAGCAGTCTGGCAGGTAGGTCCAGGCATAGATTCCGTGTCTTATATCTATGGTCCAGGAGCGGTCTCTGTCTCTGTTGTTGCCACCGAGGATGACTTCCTCATTCTCTGCTGATGCCAGATCTGTCATGACTGGTCACAGTGAGTTTAGTGTTACCGTGTGCAGGGCAGTCAACTTCCCATCCTCTGAGCAGTTGCATGGCTTAGCATTTGAAAGGGACTCCGGCGAGTTATAGGGGATTGTGAGTTCAAGGAGGATCACCTCCCTTGGTCTCACTGAAGCGCTTTCCCGTCTTCATGAAATTTAATGCTTTAGCCACTCACCACCCCACTATAGTCTCCATCCTTGCAAGGCCTTGTTGAGGTAAACTGTTCATAGTTCGCGTCTCAGTTGACAGTTGGACGCGGACGATATCAACGCACGAGCAGGAAGTGAACTCAGTTTGGAAACTCATGACGCAAGAACACGCAAAATACGAGCAGAAAGTGATTTACGGCACGACATAAAATTATTACAATAATATTATTATAATTTTTTTTTGTTTTGTTTTTGTTTATGAAGTTCGTACATGGTACAGGAAGAAACCAAATAGCTATTAAGCTAATACGTTGGAGGTTACATTCCATAGCTAGCTATATAAAAACAGTAAGGAAAAATAGGTAACTGCAGTAACAGTGCAAATGTTAGCTAAGTGGGTGTGGAGTATAAAAACTGCTGTATATGCCTTTTAAAAGACTGTAGTGTTGCAGACTGAACTATGAATGAAGGGAGTGAATTCCAAGTCCGACATGCACTGGGTATAAATGAATGTAGAAAGTAGTTAGTTCTGGCGTATGGTACAAACAAAGATTGATTGTGGCGGTTTCGTAAATGCATGGGGGGAGCTGGCATATCTTCGAGGATGTTGGGGAAGGCGGTAAGATGGTTCTTTATTTTGTAAAGATGGCATAACTTGCTATATAAGCGTTCAACATATAATGATTATTATAGAAAATTTGCAGCAAACTTGTTTATGTGGGGCTCGCTCACGCTCGCCCCAATTAGTCTCGCGGGGCCAGGGTCTGGCCCCGCGAGACAAATTCTATACTGCGAAACCGTAACACTGTTACCATTGAAGTTCAAGAGGAGTTATGAAACGTAAATGCTGTTGAAAGTGCGACACAGAAGTCTAAAGGTTAGCTAATTATGATGCAGTTATAAGAATTATTTATAGTGAGTTGTTATGATAGCTAATTGATCATGGATAAAAACGTGGCTGAAAGTACTACAAAGTTTAATGCCAGTGAAGTTCGAGAGGAGACTGATGAGTGTTTGGCTTGAAGGCAACAAGCCTAATGCAGCCTTTGCCAACATGCCACCCAGCCCAATTAAAATTGTTGAGATGTGTGCTGTCACTGTGATGCATGTGCATGTGTAGTAGAATTAGCTAGATGAGTCTAGAGCTCCATTCTCCAACTGCTCCTACATGGAACTGCTTTCTAGTAACCTGGCCCTGGCCGTAACCCTAACACTGAAAGGGGGTTTCACATGCATCCCAGTTGGTATGATAAAACAGGAAAAACCCTCCGTGCTTTGCACAGAAAGAGACTGCTTAAAGTCTGCTTCGTGCACGGCGGTGCACAAATCTCTTATCAGGAGGGCTCTCACATATAATGGTATCTATGTAGCAGGAGCGCATGAGCCGCCGAAGGCGGCGAAGGAGCGTTTAACTAGTAAAGACGTGTCGTATTACCTCACACCTTTTGGTTTATACCGTATATGGAAGACCTTTGTGGTACCGCCCAAGTCAGCTAGCTCTAGTACAACTATGGCTGCACAAAGGCCAATTTGTATTTCACACCTACTTAGCTGGGTTTCACACAAATCCTTACAACTGCGTACGTAGTGGCCTCTTGCCATATAAGGTTTAATTTTGGAGGTGTAAGGTAATACAACACGTCCTAGGGCAGGCATTGGGAGTTCAACGTTCCTTCGCCGCGGCTCATGCGCTCCTGATGTAGGTAGGTGCACAATGCCTTTATTAGCAAGCATGCAGTCTCTTTCTCTAAATGTGATTTCTGCTTTCACTTTATTTATGATTGCATTGTTCACACATTTACGTGCACCTGCTTGCAGTACAGGTACATATACTGTCGAAGGGGGTTTCCATGGAAACCATAACTGGATCCACCACTACCATTGATCCCTAAAGTTTTAGGTACTGAGCGTGTAGGGCTCGTTGAGTGATATACACTTTGTACACTGCAGTGAGGACTTACATAGCTGTTCTGTGTTCTCCAAGTGTTCCTTCTGTCCCGTGAAATAGCCATCGGTTAATGGCCAAGTTCAAAGGCTAGCTATAGAGGTTGTTGTGATATCAGTGGACAAAATAATGCATGGTTGAGAGTACAGCTGCGCAAGCAGTTACCAGTGAAGTTATGAAGATAAATGTGCAACACAGTTAATGCTAATTATCATGATAGTGAAGCCCTGTTTACTATCGTGGTTTTTAAAAAGTTGTTATGATGAAGTTACCAGTGAAGTTCAAGAGGAATTCTGAAACATCATAAATTTAAAGTGCAATTGCAACACAGATAGTAGAAAGCCCAGCTATAGAATTTTCACATAGTTGTTATGATATCAATGAAGATGGATAAGATTGTGGCTGAAAGTGCAATACACAAAGTTCAAGAGGAGACTGAGTGGTTTTAATTTGCTTAAAATTCCATGTCAACAAGCCTATATAAATGGGGAAGTTGGCACTATAAATAGTTTCATTATTGTGCAGTTTCCATGCATTGTTGGCTCATTAATTGAAGACAAGAAACGACAACGCTGAGCTACAAATCAGAGAAATGAGTTGCTCCATTCTTAAACTGCTCCTACTTGGAGCTACTTTCTGCATATACCTTGGTAGAACTTCAGGTTAGTAAATATTAGTCAATTTTTATTAGTACAAACAGAAGGATGTATGCATGCAAGTTCCAGATGCTACCAAAAAAAATATTTGATACCTGCAGGGATTGTTCCCAGACCAGTTCAGACTAGGAGCATCAATTCTGGAAACACCAACAATCTCAACATTACATGTGAATCACTAGGCTCTTGCCCCCAGCTACGAGGTCGAGATGGTCGTGATGGGCTGTCAGGTCCCCCAGGAGTCCCTGGAATTAAGGGATGGACAGAAAGGAGATCGTGGGTTGCAAGGCAGGGATGGTCATAATGGCCTGCCAGGTCACCCGGGATTCCATGGAAGGAATGGACAGAAAGGAGATCAAGGGCTGAGAGGACCACCTGGATCAGGTGGACAGAAAGGAGATCAAGGGCTGAGAGGACCATCTGGATCGGGTGGACAAAAAGGAAATCATGGGCTGAAAGGAGATCGTGGGCCGAGAGGGCCACCTGGAACACCTGCTGCAAGGAGTGGTGGAGTTGTTTACACAAGGTGGGGGAAAAGGACCTGTCCTACGGGAGTAGCACTAGTGTATTCAGGGAGAGTTGGTGGAAGCTATTGCTGTCACCATGGAGGAGCAGCAAACTACCTCTGTATGCCAGACAATCCTGACTATGGAAATTACACTCCCGGGGTTCAAGGTTGGGGTCAAGTGCATGGAACAGAGTACGAAACTGGTAGCAGTCCAATTTCGGCTGTTGATCAACACAATGCTCCATGTGCTGTCTGCCATGCATCAACAAGGACAATAGTTCTCATGATCCCAGCCAAAAACCGATGCCCATCCTCCTGGACTCTGGAATACTCTGGCTACCTGATGTCAGCTACAAGCAAAACTAGCCTTCAAGACCGCAGAACCATGTTTGAATGTGTGGACAGAAACCCGGATTCTGTTCCTGGCACTGCTGCAGACACCGCTGGAGCTGTGTTTTACCCTGTGGAAGCCAACTGCAATGGCATGGCATGCCCTCCATATGACCCACAGAAAGAACTCACTTGTGCTGTCTGTACCAAATAGGAAATTTGACTAATTAACAACTGTGAAAGCCAATACTTGTACAATGTGTCAAGTAGCTAGTCCACATAACATATTGTGTTAATATACAATAGATCATGTGTTGTAAAAGAATAATTCACGGTTGTTCAGTTGAGATATATGTAGCTATAATAAAATTTAATGTTTTACTTTAATGACCACATGCACGGTCATTTGTAACTATTGTTCCCAGTTAACAACCTAACTCCATGAGTTCAAGCTAGAATTTTGACGAAACAAAATCACGTACATGCACCCTCCAGGAAGTGAGTAACAATTGTAGTTCACGTCTTGCGGCTAATGAGGGAATGCTGGCTTGCTAATTAGGTCCTCATTACCTGAGTGCCATTGTTTTAGGCAGATTTTAAGATCAAATTTCTCTAGTTTCTCTATGTCCTTCTTCAAGTGTGGATCCCATATATGGTACAAACATACTAAGTGAGGGCAGATCAGGGATTGGTATAAGCGTAGAAGAGTCTGAGTAGTGATAGAACTTCTAGCCTCGTTCCCAGGCCTCCCAAAACGGCCTGGGAACGAGAATATAGAACTTCCTGCAGATAACACCCATGAGCTTCCTGGCTGGTTAGACCTGATGGCAGAAATGTGGTTCGACCAAGATATCTCGGAGGACAGTATGACCCCTAGGTACTTCGGTGACATTACACTTCCATTGATCATTAGGGGAACGTCTGGAAGGGTTGGGAGTCTCTTTCTGAATTAAACTGCCTATGGGATGTAGTGGGGATGAGATAGCTAGCTACAACTTGCTCATTCACAAATAATTCTTTGCAGCTGTAGCTAGTCAATTTACCTTGGACTCATTGGACGCCCTGGCCTCCATGATCCATAATAATAATTATGACTCAGCAGACCTCGACCATCACGGACTACCCACAGTCTAGACTCAGAGGCTGACAGAACTCAGACGCCGGCTGAGAGTAGCGTTTTGTTAGTAGACTACGCAGCGCCAGGTTCGTGTCTTTCGTCATAATAGCTACGCGTACTACTAATCGGCCCACGGAGGATCACTTCATGTCCACACTTTAGTACTCATCTGCCCTTCAATCAGGAACACATAGCTATAGTTATCACAAACTGCAGCAGTACACATAGGATGGTTCTTCGCACTCAGAATGCACAGAGTTTGGTTCTTATGTAATACCGACTCGATTATCCATGGTGAAACGCTTGGCAGCGTATCACGTCACCAAAATGCCGATAATAATGTCTCTCTCCATAATAATAACTTCATTGTCAACAAGACGTCTCCCATAGTCTTGAATTCAGTCTAGCTGGCTGGCGCTGTACAGTTTATTCGCGATGGAAAGAGACAGCCGACCGTTCCGATTTCCAGACCTCCCCGCCCACCGGGGCGATCATGATTTTAACCTCTTCCTCCCACCCGCCTATATGCTAGGCCCTACGGTTGGAGATGGCGAGTTCGCGACCGTCAGACTTGCATACGACCTCAGAAATGGAGATACAGTGGCCATTAAGTGCTTCAGCCCTCGGACCGGAGAATACAGGATGCTGGACGAACAGATCATCAGGGAAGTGGCTGGCCTGAAGGGCCTGGTGCACGAACACCTGGTACAACTACACGAAGTAATCATCCACGGACATCGGGTGTTCCTCGTCATGGAATACTGCCGACGCGGAGATCTCAGACAGTTGATCAACAGCGAAGGAGCACTGAGCGAAAACCAAGCCAGAGAGTTCTTTGGAGATCTGCTTCTTGGTGTGCGCAAGATGCACAGCATAAACCTCATGCACAGGGACCTGAAACTGGAGAACATGCTTATTGATAACAAATTTAGACTGAAAATAGCAGATTTTGGCTGTGCCAGACGGCAGATAGCTAAACGATTGAACACTATCACAGGCAGCTATGCCTATGGTGCCCCTGAGCTCTTTCGAGGAGACTATTATGATGGAAGGAAGACAGATGTGTGGAGCATGGGTGTGATTCTCTATGCGATGCTGGTGGGGCGGCTACCATTCAGTGATAAAGGTGAAGTGCCGGAGTTGCTGGAAGAAAGAATGCAACCTCCACGACTTCCTATTGACCTGTCCTCCAAATGTGCTGATTTGATTCAACGAATGCTGAACTATGACCCTGCTGGAAGGTTATCTGTGGAAGAGGTGATGTGCCATCCATGGTTGATGCACAAAGATTTGAGGCAGGAGGAGTGAGAGCAGAAGTTGACAAACCGTGTATATTCAGCAGCAAGACAGCAAACAGTCATTTCCTGGTTGAATTTGGTCACTACAGAGTAGCCGACTTGCAAACTTTGCTCTTGTATGCAGTTAGCATGGTACTGCAATAAGATTGACTTTTTTGGTTTGTATTATCATGATCAGTAGTAAGAGACCATGTCAGTCTAGCCTTGTTCCCAGGCCCTGCCCATCTTTTCAAGTGACCAAAGGCTGGGCAGGTCTTGGGAACAAGACTAATGTCAGTCACCCATGTGATGTCATCAGAGTAGTTGCTGCATGTACGTACTATAGCAATACATGTACAGTACAATCAGAACTCAACTAGCTAATGCGTAATAATTATAATACACAGAAGACTAAACACACCGTTATGTCGGAACTGGAGCCTCCGAAGTACAATTGGGGACACTATAAACAGTGGACCTGAGGATCTGGGACCGGGGACCCAAGGATATCTTCAGCTGTTACGGGAGACAGAATGCAACTACATTGTACAAGCCAAAACTCAGTTATATCATTGCATGCAAGTCAGCTTGGCACAAATTGGAAGACATTTTCAGCATACAGCATTATCCTCTAGCTTGTCTTCATCACGTTTCCACTTCAGAACATAGCTAAATCAGACATTGGTCACCATCGAAAGCAAGACTGGTGACAGCCCCCCACCTCAATCCGCCAGTCGTGTTAGTTTATTTGATATTGCGCTTTGATAACAGCACCAGACAGATAGTTAATCAAAGTAAAATTAATATGGCCTATACAATGGACAGAGAAGTTTTCTTGCTACAAAATCAAAGACCAACAGCTATGTGATCAGTACAAAGTACTACATGAGTGTAGTTAGTAGTACAGTATGCATCGATGAACAATAATAGTACTGTATTATAGAGGGATTTTTATTGATCACGGAAGTCTAGTGTGGTTTAACTTTAGATGGTGAGCCAGCACTTGTGGTAGGTGGGTACAGTGTCAAGTCGTGGGTCAGCGTTCGGCTTACAGTACATTCCCCTCCGGCCTGGAGAATGACATCAAAAGAAAAAAATCATATGTACAGTGCCTCTAGCTCAAGTTCAATAATTGCAGGATGTGCCAGCTTTCACTCAGCAGGTCACACTATTATGTCATTAATTGGGGCGAGCATGAGCGAGCCCCACATAGATGAGATTGCTGTAGATTTTCTAGTATGTATTGTACATTGTGCCAATCACTTCCCGCTCATATTTTGCGTGTTCTTGCATGATGTGTTAATTCAACTACCACACAGCAGATGACTGAGCAAGAGACTAGTCGGTGCAAGAGCGGCAGTAATTGAAGTTCCACACATGCACATCCTATGAGTAGACAAGTACTTTCGCTCACACTCGCCCCACAATGCTCAGCATTCCACTAGTAATAATTACTAGTGGAATGCAGGACATTGGAGGGCGAGCCTGAGCGAAGTGCATATGTATGCATGTGCAGGGCATGCAAGGAGCAGTTGCAGTCACATGATTGTCATCAGAATGTGACCCGGCAATGAGCACAGAAATTATGGCACTCTTGAAACATACACTCGTGCACATCACAGCAACTGTGAGCCAGGTTAGCCTATAGCCTAGCAGCAATGTCACCGGCCATGGCGGTATGTGTAGGTCCACGCGCTGTCTCCATCTTTGTCAGTGTCGCCGAGGAGGAAGAATGTTCATGGTGCTCTAGCCAATGTCCACGAGTGGTCTCCGTCTTTGTTGTCACCATCGTTCGTCAAACAGGTAGCTAGATGGTTCGTCGAGTTCGTTGAATTTGAATATTATTGTGCACGTGCAAGTGAAATTCGCTGATTTAAAATTTACGGTAATTGCAAGATCCACCGGACAAGCAAACATTCGCAGAGCGCAATGAAGTCACGCTAGTGTGGGGCTCGCTCAGGCTCGCCCCATCCGTATCTTCAGTCCCTTCAGTTGCTGTTCCCTGTCTGTGTCTCCAGCACCAGGCAGCTCCAGTGCAACAGTCTTTAATTAACCCTTTAAGCCCCATTGACGTCTATAGGCGTCATTTAGACCCTATGCACTTGTAGGGTTTCTCGCCAGTCCAAAAAGAGACCAAAAAGTCTTCAGAGGGCCTAGGGACGACTTTAAGGCACGAACTCAAAAATTTGGTCAGATTTCGGCGCGCCTCCCCCACTAAACGTACAAGCAGGGGGGTTTCGAAGGGGGGGCGGCAGCCCCCCCTTCGGCCTGTCGTGGGCGTTTTTTGATTTTAATGAGATTCATTGACCCGAGAATTTTTGATTCTAATGATATTCATAGACCCCACCCAGGGCCTCAAGAAAACCTGCAAATTGGTGGTGTAAGGTGTGCCATCAGTCAGATCTGGCCCAAGTTTAGGGAAATGCTGGGCGAAAATCCGGCTGACATCCACCTTTGACCTCCGATTGCTGGCCTTGTGGGGGGTCATGAATATCATTAACGGTATTGCCAGAGGGGTCTCTCCATGTGTGCGGGCCCCACCAAGTTTGGCCGCTGAGGAGCGAATGCTGTGGGAGAGGAGTACCTACGAAAGTGGTGTGCGCTGAATGCATGAAAATGTGTTGTCTTGGTGGGAAGAATTCGGTGGTTAAAGGGTTAATGCTCTTTGCTATTGCACAAGCCTCTGTGCATCAAAAGTAGGGTATGAGCTATGCCAGACTATCACAACACAGTACGTAAGGATCAACAGCTTGTGAGACCACTGGAGATAGCAGACTGTTGTGCATCAAGCAAATACGAATGCCACAATGGGGATGACAGCTCGCCACCGCAAGATTGAGGTCAAGTAAGACAAATATCGTGCACGTCAAGACTCTAGTCCTGCCCCACTTCCATTAAAAAGGTTGTGTGCGTCACTAGTCTAGTCCCATCCCACGGACCTACCACTTCCATTACTCACAGACACACACAGATTCAAACATAACTACACAACATTGTGGGGGCGAGCCTGAGCGAGTGCATGTGCAGAACATGGAGACGTTTGACGAATGAATGGGCATAGCACAACCTGAGCTGGAAGACGTCTATAGCATGTGCAGTGCCCAATCGTACAGCACACCATGTACTCTGTCCGCTAGCAGGCATGTATTCAAAATGAAATGTGAGTCAGCTGCAGGCCACTAGCTGAAGCAGCCTAGCAGGCACGTTATACATGGTCATATGCATGCTGCGCTCTAGCTAATATCCGGCGCTGTCTTTGTAGCCATGTGGTGCATGCCGCCAATCGACTGATCGAAGAGGCAGGTCTGCGGTCTCCGTCCTTGCTGAGGCCATCACAAAGAGATAGGCTTCCGAGTGGTCTCTGTCCCTAGCTGTTGTGGCCATCCAAGAGGTAACAACTGTTCATGATTCGTGTCCCAACTCATTTCGACTTATGGTTGTTGAGCACTTGTAAATATTGTCATGATGCAGAAACCTTTGATTATTTGCAGAAGTGTTTATTTACGGCACGATGTACGCATACAGACAGACAGAGCTCACATACTACATGTCTATGTGGGGCTCGCTCAGGCTTGCACCAATGATGTGCACATGTAATACCAGGTGTGCTACGGCTATGCTTTTAGACTATGTCAGTCTTGCTACCACAATTGAGCACTGTGTGCATTTTAATACGGCACGGCCCACTTAGAAGTTGCAGGTCTGTTTTGCATACTATAATAATCACAAACATTAATGCTTGCACAACAGTAAACCACCTTAATCTTCCTTTTATTTATTGACTTTTCAGCCATTACCTCGCAGTAAATGCCGATCAGTGCATCAGCACGGCAGTAGAACTCCTCCTTCAGGGAGATCACAATGCACTGGAAACTGTGGGTTGTCTGCTGTATGATGTAGTTGGCCACCTGCATGCATGAAAACAGAATCAGAGGTTAGACTGTACAGTTACCATGCAGGCTGTAGATAGCCTCGTTCCCATACCCACACCCAGCTTTTCGTCGCTTGCAGTATGGAAAAGCGGGGAGAGCCTGGTACAATTTCTCACGTGAGTGACGTCATGGAACGGACCAATTAAACAAACGTGGGTGGCATGTAAACCACTAATAATGATTGATTTCACCCACGCATACTGGACTCTGAAGTGAGTACTTTCCGCAAAGGATTGCAGCACACAGTTGTGATTTTAACGCTCTTCACAAGGCAGTCAGTGAGAGGGAGTTATGTAATACAGTCAGGACACACACCAGTTTCACCAGACTGGCGAGCAATACATCTCTGAGAAATGAATTAGTACATGTACAACTCCTGAGGTAGTCAAAAAAGGTCACTTACAAAGAATGATGAAATCAGGGAGAAAACAATCAAAACTTTTGGGACAAGTCATCCATGGGCGCTCTCCAAGAACTTCAGTGAAGATTTTCCTCCGTTGGGTGAATCTGATTGTCAGCTACGTATTCATTCATAGGCGATCCATCATCTCTCCCTCCAGGATGTATTCTAATCTCTGTAGGGAACAGGTGGTATTCAACCTACCAACGTAGTGGCCTTGATATCAGCAAAGCGTATGGACCTGATGGGATTTCAATGCTCAAAGGGGCATCACACTCCATCACCAGCTCCTTAACCAACTGTGTTTACATTACTCATGCAGCTGTGTGGTAGAGGTGGATGTAGTGCAAAGTCTTCAAGAAGAGCACATTATTCTATATGCCCAAGCAGAAGTTCAAATGGAGATGCTGCAGCAGATCTGTATTGAACAGGAAAACTGTTGTTGCCATGCTTTGTTAAGGGGTATACATAGGTAGGTAGCTCAGAGGAATTGTGCCCGAATGCAATGTGTTGCGATGTCCGTGTAGCAGTGGTTCCATATCTGAACCTTGACATTCTTAAACCCGGCAAGGCACAGAGGCGTGTATCAGTGGTTCCATATCTGAACCTTGACATTCTTAAACCCGGCAAGGCACAGAGGCGTGTATCAGTGGTTTCATATCTGAACCATGACATTCTTAAACCCGGCAAGGCACAGAGGCGTATATCAGTGGTTCCATATCTGAACCTTGACATTCTTAAACCCGGCAAGGCACAGAGGCGTATATCAGTGGTTCCATATCTGAACCTTGACATTCTTAAACCCGGCAAGGCACAGAGGCGTATATCAGTGGTTCCATATCTGAACCTTGACATTCTTAAACCCGGCAAGGCACAGAGGCGTATATCAGTGGTTCCATATCTGAACCTTGACATTCTTAAACCCGGCAAGGCACAGAGGCGTATATCAGTGGTTCCATATCTGAACCTTGACATTCTTAAACCTGGCAAGGCACAGAGGCGTGTATCAGTGGTTCCATATCTGAACCTTGACATTCTTAAACCCGGCGAGTCACAGAGGTGTAAAAGACTGGTTCGTGAAATCAAGAGTCACGAGTGAGAGACTGAAAGCTAGGTTGCAGGAGGAGATGAGAATCCCAGTTATCAGATGGTTGAGGCATGTTGTAGACCATCCCTTATTTGAATTGCACAGTTGATTTATATTTTGAAGCAAGTATAGTCACATGACAGGTAATTTCTTGATTCACTAGTTACGTATACTCTGCTACCTTACCAGGTGGTATCTGTGAACAAGTAGCAAAGAGGGAGAAGTTCTACAGACATTTTAAAGCTGTAATCGACACAGTTTCTGATGCTCCACGACCCTAGGAGGTCAAGATTACAATGATAGTCATTGCTTGCAGTATACATGACGTTACTATTAACATTTTTATAAGTTCGCAACACAGAAGACATTATCACGCCGGTAGGAGTACATTTTGTAAGTAATGAGTGCACAGGAGGTACCATGGTATTCAGACAACACCACAAATCTCGTAGTTCTAGTCGAATCACAACCGTCAAAAATTTTATTTGCAGCGGAAGAGGGCGTGTCTCTCAATATGGCTGCCACGAGGCAGGTTTGAGAGTTGGTGTGTGAGAAGTCTCTCACCGAAGCAGTAGACACTCTTTTTCGTGAATACAATACCAAGAGATGGTTTTGTCATCGCCTTTGGCACATCTTTTCATGTATTTATGGTGCTGTTGGGTGAAAAGCGGCTGACCACTTACCTGGGTGTTAGGCTCTGAGTGATGTCTCGACCTATCCAGGACAGCTGGTACTTGGGACAGTAGGTCTTAGGCCATTTGCTCTGTATATTAGTAATAATATGAAGTAGGAAATCCGCACGATCTGGTGGTGGAGAGAGTGGGGGCCGAGATTGGGTTGCAACTGAACAGTCAGAAATCTGAAATCATTTGTGCCAATCCTGACATCAAGGACTCTGCCCTACTTCCTGCCGGACCAAAATCCAGTTCATCATGCACACGTGGAAGAGTATGTTGACAGAGCACCCAGGTATGCAGTGATTTTTAGTATAGTAAAATTTAATGTGTTAAGGTGGGGTACATACCCCTTTACGTTAGGTTACCTTCAACCATCGGGGGCCCCCGACGGTTAAAGGGGTATGTGCCGCTTAAGTTACGTTAGGTTACCATTAACCATCGGGGGCCCCCCGATGGTTAAAGGTAACCTAACGTAAAGGGGTATGTGCCACCTTAATGATCCCACAACAGCTGGGGCCTGGCTAGTGGGCACCCCAGGCCCCCGCGGCCACAACTCCCCTAGCCGCTCCTCCTCCTTGAGTTCGCAGAGGTCCCGGTCCAGGTCTTCTTCACACCAGAGGTCTACCAGCTCCTCCTCCACCACCTCCTGGTCCCCGAGGTCCTCCAGCCGCTCCTCCTATTCTGCTCTCTCTCCCAGGGGCTCATGTGGTAGACCCAATGAAGGCCACCCTGACACCCTCAGCGACAAGACCGACCAACTGAGGAAGATGGGGGGCAGACTGTTGCACTGGGAGCTGCCAGGTGTGCAGGTGGTAGGTGTGATCTGATGTTGCAGGCATGAGTGTATTTGGAAGCAAAGCCACCCTGTTGGGGTCTCCAATCGGTGATGTGTCCTCTATCTCTGACACCCTCAGCGACAAGGCTGAGGAAGATGGGGGACAGGCTCCAACATCAGAAGTTTATGCATGTATGGGCTAGCTAGGTATGGACTGGAAATGCGCCTAAATGTACACCTAGACCATGCCAATCATCTTTATAGATGGTATGATGGCACATGATTTTATGCCTATTTCTCTATTGCAGTGTCATGGAGGCTATTTGCAGCAGCGAAACCAATGCGCAACTGAAAACCATGTTGAAGATGTTTCTCTCAGTGCTCTCTTTCTTATGGATGCAGCAAAAGCAGCTGGAACATCACATTAAAAATTCACTGTCCCAAGAACTACAGGGGAGAAATGATCAAATCAGCAGTTTCGGAATAGCAAAAGAGTGCTTCATGAGCAGAATGGCATCATGGCACTTACCGTAATTTGGGAAAGTTTCGTTGTTAAAATATTTTCGTAGACAGAGACGGCTACGAAAATTAAACGCACGAAAATATTTCGACAGCTAATTATTAAAACAACGATAATTTTACGGTACGAACTCTGATTGCGAAACAGTTCAACACTGTCAATTCGAAGCTACTTCAAGCTGAAGGACGGTCTTCCCGATCCCAGGGGGTCGTTATCTTCTTGTCTGCCCTCGCAGGCAATCGCTCTTGCGAACAAGGAAGTGGAGAAGGTGACGAGCGATACAGGCAAGCAGCGTGGTCAATACAGGAGGTGAGACGAACTATTTTTGAGCGTTGCGTGGCTCCCTCTCAGATATCAGCATTTCTCCAGCTGCTGCCTCCCATATTTCTTTGTACACATGGTAGCCTCGAATACAACAGACTGTTTCAAACTCCTCCATGCCAGATCGCTCGAATTTCTTGGCGTCGCAAATGTAGCTACACGTGTTAAAAATGTTTCGTGTTAAAAATTTTTCGTTGCCCGGATGGGCTACGAAAAATTTTTAACACGAAAATATTTCGCATGAAATATTTTCAACTCGAATAATTCTCAATTTACGGTACATGTAAGGTTATAGTGCAATTAACTGGTCAATGGGATTTCCTCGACCTGGCTGGCTTCTCTACATGGACTTGAGGAATGCCATACGATGGAGGATGAGCAACACATAATCCGTCATTGGAGATGGTGGTTCCCTCGCTTTGTTGGAACAGACTGTAAGAACTACACAGCTGAATCTGTCTACCTGCTTGCAAACCTTGTTGCTATCTTTCCGAACATTATATTGCCTATATTGGGTCCCACAATCGTACGGTGAACATAGAGGGAAACAGTGAAGGAAAACCTTGTGCAGGTGGTAGGTGTGATCTTTAGGTGTTGCAGGCATGATGATTTGGAAGCAATGATGTTGCCATATCCTTATAGCTACTGAAGGGTTTCTTCGTGCTCAATAAAGGAGTGTTTGCTCTCCAAGTTGCGCTCAGTGCATATACGTACCAGTTGAATACATGCACCAAAAATTCATCGGCAACACTGAAAACTTTCGCTGTTTTTGAGACCTGAACACGAGTGATGAATTCACGCAAGTTACACAGTGACCTTGTCTGTGGTGGAGAGTCCCAGACCGTCATGAAAATAACATGAAGGCATTCCCACAGGAAGTAGATGTGAAGTGGTTGCTCTCATCTCCTCAACACAAGGGTGGCTGTGATGTGATTGTGATGCTGCGACTTGTCTCTCCCAAGGTCGATGCACATCTGGCTTGTAGCTCTGAAATAACTGAATCCAGTGAAAAGTGTTCGATTGTGTTAGGCCCATCCACCACCTGATGCCCATGCTAAATAAGCAGACCCATCTGCTTAGAAAGCTCTTCACGTAGCAGCAAAGGATGAACACTTGACCTGTTGCACTTTTTTAACTTTAATCTCAAGAAGAACCTCTTTATCGGTTTGCAGTTGAGTGTTAACTTAATATTAATGTCAGACTGAGAAACAGCACTTGATCCTGGAATAACACCAATTGCGCCTGGAGTTGCCGACAGTAGCCTGATTCCGAAAATGTGTTTCTAATGTGATTGGCCAGCAGCTTTGCCATGTGGCTGGGGAAATGGTGCGAGGTTGATGACAGTTATGTAGGTCACACACTTGCAATGGCTCCATTTTTTGCATATGACATGAATTAATTAACGGAACTTTCAGCCTCGCTCAAAATTCCGGTGAGTAAATTTCTGTGGATATTGTTCCAACTCTTTTCAAGTGCTTCATGGACATGTGACTTATTTTGCAGCTGGTCCTTCTATAGGGGCTTCACTGAATTGAGTCCTCGACCACTTACGTAACTGTATCTTTATCCATGATGTACTTGCATGCAACAACTTTTACACCCTCTTATACCTTGCTTTGTTCTAAATTTAGTACTTTGTGTAAGAGTTGGTCACTGCTTCTATTTTGGTACAATAACATCACTTGACTCAGCAGTGACTGGACAGAGTGACTCATGGTTTAGTGTGCTGATTAAGTTTGAATGGCAGCTACATTTGCTCTATTAAAAAGTGCGTAGCTATACATCACTTACATAAAATGCATGGGCACGTTACATTCTTTGCAACATTCCAATTTTGCTCGCCACGTTGATTTGAAGTCTTTTACCAGACTTTATACCCTGACATCACTCACGTGAGGAATTGTACCAGGCCTCTCCCACTTAACCATACTGCAAGCAAAGAATAGCTGGGCAGGACCTGGGAACGAAGCTAGGCTGCAGATCCTGCAGTCTGCCTCACCATTCAAGATCTTAGAAAAGGCCAACAATAATACCATTACTCACTCACCCTATTGATGTTGGTGTTATCTAGGGCTGCATCAATCTCATCCAGAACAAAGAAAGGAGCAGGCTGATAGCTGCAGGGATCAATATAGTTCAATAATTCTCTACCCTTTCGGCTGTCACAGTATTCACCTAGATACAATTAGACGCAATACGCTGAGTGATTATCGTACAAAATTTACATTTGGATGTGTTTGCTCAGAGGGTGTACAATTGCGTGTGACCCTCTATCAGTAGTGAACATCCATCTCACTGTGCATTCCAAGTTTGGTGTTTCGCTCTGGAGTTATAACCTGTCACGAACAAATTCTGAAACAGCTATAATCAGAAAATTGCATGCATTATTGGACACCGCTCGTTGTTGGTTCCCCGAAGCAGTTTTCGGCAAGATTTCTGTAGCTTGGGGAAGCCCCGAAAAGATTTCACTGTGTTTTCAGAATAGGTGTGGGTTCTTCTCCATTTCTTTCATATGCAGTCTACTGAACATGATGCTAATGTATCAAGTTATGTAGGATGGAAAGACGAAGAACAGCACCATCTTGAGAACTATGCAGCATATGAATACCGGACTTGTACCACTGTGCTGCCGAGAGTGCTGCACGTTCCAGTGATGTTTGCATCATGGCCCTAAATAGGTGTTGGCAGCATCCATACTAATGAAATCCACTGTCTGATCAGAGAAGGCGAGACATGGTCAACCATCAAATGACACCACTAAGTGCCTGAGGCAGCTACAACAGCAAACATCAGACATGCAGCAGAAAGGTCTTGGAGATTCCCCAAGGTACAGAAACCTCACCGAGAACAGCTGCTTCAGAGAAGCAACGGGGAGCAGCGTCCAATAATCCGTTTCAGAATTTATTTGGACAGATACACAACACCATTACGACCATGGCCAATGCAATCATATGTACACATGAGTAGCACATACACACAGTAGTGGTTTATAAAATGTAGCGGGCAGTGACACGTTGTGATTATTCCAATGGTGAAGTCGAGGCAATCATTATTAGGTATGGCTACCTATTGAAACAATGCACCTGTGAATGGCAAAGAGGAGGGCCAGAGCAGCCACAGTCTTCTCTCCACCAGAGAGGTTGTCCATTGGACGGAACCTGGAAAACATAAAACAGCATACATGTACGTATATAGTGTACCATTCATCTGCTGGTAATGACAGGTGGACATATCTTAGTAGATTTTAATTTGAAACCATCTTACAAAGCATGCAGACAAGCTAACAGTGTGTTTATTGAGTGCTACTGGCCCCACTACTGTCATTGTGAATGCGTCCACAGTGACGCAGCTAATTCCCCCCCTCTGGGTACAATCAGGGATGATGACTATGTGGTGGATCAGGAGTCTGCACACAGAACTTGGTGCACCAACAGATATTGCTGCTGTACCAGATCAGCCCCCAGTACAGCTAAGGATATGGTTTCCTGCCATATTGATGGGAAGCAAGCAGCAAAGTTTCAAGTTGGACTGGTATAAACAGTACCGTTGGTTTGAGTACTCACGCGAGAGAGATGCAGCATACTGCTATCTGTGCCGTTATTTTATGGGAAACACTGAACTGTACAAAAGATGGTTTCCGTCACTGGAAGCATGCACTGGGTAAGGCCATGGTTGCCTGGCAGGAAAATAAGGCCCACAAAGCATCAATTGCTGACAGGCTAGATGCAGCAACAGTGCAACAAGTAATAAAGAATCGACAAGAAGCATCTCATGAGAGGTCATTTTCAGCTTTGAAGCGGATTAAGACCAACCTGCGATCCACTATGCATGAGGAGAGACTTATCAACTTGGCTGTATTACTTTCTGCGGAGCAAGAGATTTCAGTTTAGAAGATGTTGTGGATAAATTTAATGCACAGAACAAGAACCGAAGGATTTTATTGTCTTACAGCCTGTTTGCACTACAGACCGAGAAGGGCGGATTCGCTCCAGATCGATCTGGGAGGTGCATTTACACTATCCTTCAAGGTGTGTGGCATTTCAAACAACCTCGATGGTACTGAAGACAAGCTTGTCAGATGCAAATACATTTCCGAAGAACTTCAGGATCAGCCTGGTGACCTACACCAAGAAGAAGACTTTGAAGAAGACCCGTTTGCAGAGTTTGACCTGGACAACAAGGAAGAGCCTGGAGTTGTATGGGTAGTTTATACTGTTGATTTTGTTATGTCTACACTTGTATAGATAGCCGCCCACTTGTTTTTGTACTGTATTTTCCTTGGAAAAGGGGGGTGTACGAATTAACAGGGTGTACGAATTAATAGGGTGTATGAATCAATACAGTATACTGGGATTGGAAACGTCCACGATTATGGAATTTTATCTACTCCGCATACTCCCATAACCTAATTCAGTGTGAAGTCTGCCAAAATGGCTGCAAGTGTCATTCGTGCTTCTATTGCCGCCATCCTATGAGGACAGGTAACAGCCATGGAGACAGCAAAGAAACTCATTGATGCTAGTACTGCTGATGAGGACAGCCAAGATACGTTTGTAAGGTTTGCAAAGCTCGATCATAAACTTGAATCGCTAGCTACTCCAAGCAGCAACAAGAAATTGAGCACACAGAGAAGGCAGTTGTGGAGTCGATTCCATGCTTCTAGAACATCTGAGTTGCGCGATTTGTGGATAGAGACTGTTCTCATGTCTGGGTTTTGACACCAAACGTACTCTACTCCTCAAGTATGTAACTGAAAAGCTATTTGAAAAGCATGTGAAAGCTAACTGCGGTCAGAACCAACTGAGCTTACTGAAGATGACCATAATGCCTAGTGATACGTATGCTGCTGGATTTGTTCCGTGGAAGCTAAAACAGAAGCCAATTGGCAGGTATGTATTTGGAATACCCAGAGATGGATTTGTGCTATAGATCATGGTGGTCTGTTTCGCGTTACTGACGACGTATACGTCTTCTTTCATGAAGTTGAAAGGTAGTTCAGAAGTTTCTTCACAGACTTATGACCCTGGATGGTGAACGTACCAAGCAAGACATAATTGATAAAGTCACTAGTGAAATCTAATGTGCAGTACTACTGGTCAATGGTTGCTATTCCTGGATAAAGATAACGGACAACTCTTAGTAGAAATAGTAGAAATAGTCCAGCTATGGCTCACAGTGCGAGGATTCTCAACAGCTGGAGCTTTGACCAGCAGTATAAACAGGCAAAGCTGGAGCTTTGACCAGCAGTATAAACAGGCAACTAAGTCCACAAAGTCAACCAGTCTATGCAAAGGAATGAAATGAAAGTAGTAACGTAGATATGGAAACTGATGACTAGCACAATATTACATTTAGTAATCATGACTTATGACATTAATCAATCAAATTTTTATTTAACTATTACATCTGAAGTCAAATGTCATGACACATAAAATTACTTAATAATTATGATTTGCC
Source organism: Axinella damicornis (assembly GCA_963931865.1). NCBI lineage: Eukaryota > Metazoa > Porifera > Demospongiae > Axinellida > Axinellidae > Axinella > Axinella damicornis. The sequence continues at coordinate 11,829,235 of OZ007508.1, forward strand.
AACCGTTGACGTTTTATAAGTGAGGTGTTATCAACAGTAAGAGGTTCATCGGGTTTTCCACGTTTGCCTGGTATAATCTATTATCTATGCAGGCAGGTGGCTGTGACTGTGAGCTGTTTGCCAATTGCTTCCTGAACTAGTGTACCCATCCTGTAAACTAGCCTCGTACCCAGGCCCTCACACGGAACGCGGAAGAGGGCCTGGTGACACTTGGCAAAATTCCCGTATGTGCTGAGGTCAGCAGTCTTGATTTTGGGTAGGTGAATCACGTTCGTCCATTTACCAATTATCTAGTAGTAATGAAATTCTTTAGCCACGTGGCCGTTTACAGCAAACATGAGCGAAGTTGTAGTTGTTCCTAGGCTTGAACTGGAAGCCAACCTGGAGGATGTTAGCGCTGCAATTGAAGTAGCGGTCAGAAGACTGGGCTATGAATCGCCTACCACGGAACAGAAGGATGCTGTGACTGCATTTGTCAAAGGCAAAGACGTTTTTCGTATCCCGGTAGTGGCAAGTCATTATGTTACGCTTGCCTTCCCTGGGTGTTTGATGCGGTGAGGAAGGTGTGTCGCTGCACCATCTATTGTGGTGGTAGTAAGTCCATTGCTGTCACTGATGAAAGATCAGGTATCTTCTTTCAATTCTCGAGGTCTGAAGTGCGAATTCGTTGGTACAGAGCAGACTGATGCCAACGCGGTAGCAAGAGCCAAGGATGGGAAATGCCAACTCGTTTACATCAGCTCAGAGTCTATGCTAACCGTACTTCATTGGCGGCACATGTTCCAGTCAGCTGTGCACCAGGAAAATCTCGTGGGAGTGAGGCTCACTGTGTAGAAAAATGGTGAGTTCTTAGCGAGTGTAGCTTTAACTGTTTGTTCACTGTGTTGTGATGCTAGAATATCCATGTTTATCATTCTGTGTAGGGGCCAAGAGTTTCGACAGGAATATGCAAACATTGATGAAATCCGATTGATTATTCCGCAACATACAAATCTCATGGCCCTCACAGCAACTGCAAGCATCAGTACCCGTGAACAACTTGAACATGCAGGACAAATGTGAAGCAGATGCAATTGACGATTCACCTTCTGTTTTAGCCACAGGAGCACATATACAAAGAGCTGTGATTGACAGACTTACTTCGTATCGGGACTCCTTATGTGAGGATACTCCTGTAATCTTTGGGCAGGAGATTGTGACATGCCTCCCCAACTCATTAATTAACACATGTATCAGACTTATTAGATTTGGGTGTTGTATCAGTAGATGTATGTAGCACAAGACATCATTGACATCATTCAACATGTAAATTGATGTATGGATGTGTTAAATATCATTTCAATGGAGGTGATGATGTGAATCATGTGATCAACCAAAACTTAGGCATGAAGCTTAGCATATGTCAATTCTACATTCAGTTGTTTCTTCTGAGCGGTAAGGTATTTCATGTAGTCGATCTCCTGGAACACGTTTGGCTTCATAGTTGGAAATGACTTGTGCTTCCATCCAGGTATGTAGTCAAAAACCCTGGACTTCAGCAGTTCTTGCAATACCAGTTCTTTGTCCTTCTTTGAAGATGCAGTCGTATGACGACTTGAGAGTGGCTTAAGCTCGCATTTGTCATCAAAATGCATTATTCCCCTAAGCGACTTTCCTGATCGAACAAATGAAACATTCGCTCCAAAACTTCCAACGCATTCCTTCAGTTTCTTGTTCATATGCTCCATATGAAGGTCAAGCGATATATTGTGGCCCAATCCTCCATGCGTGTTGACAACCCTTCCCCATGTGAGCTGCTGCGCAAGTTAAGGGGTTCCAAGAGCATATATGTTGGCCAGCATTCGAAATGCCTCCTTTGCATAGTTGACATGTTTTGCATGCTTGAAGTAGATCATCATGATTTTCCAACATCGAATGATCCGTGGACCATCACCCTCTCGTACAGCATCTCTCAATCCAAGCATCAGAAGTCCGTCATTCAAAATTGCTGATGAATAGTTCAGGACTCCATCCGGTGCTTTTTGTTGCTGGTCATCACTCACGTGGGGTATGTCTGAACGCTTAGCAATGTACCCTGGAAGGCGCCTTTGCTTTTTTGGAGGTTCTGAGATGTAGCAGTGATCGGCAGCAATCCTCTGCAGATGAGGGTTGTCAGTGTGCTCTACTGGCCGCTTCCTGGAGGTTGCACTCTGTTTAGAAGCAGCACTTTTGGTCTGTCGGATTAGAGCTGACAAATCTGACAGAAGTACATACCTGTCAACAACTAGCGAGACTTTGTCTCGAAAGGATTTTGAACGCTCAGGGACTGACATGGAGGCAATGCCATGAGGGAAGGCATTTGCATGTGGCTCATCACTTGAAGATGTTATTCCCAAAAAATGCATTGCTGCTGCAACGATGTAGCAGGTGACGATCGTTTCCAAAAAAAATCTTCAACAGCGTTCATGTGCTTTGTCACATTCTTGTGGATGTTTCGACGGAAGATCAGGTTTCTCAACTGAAATATCGTACCACTTTCAGCACTGGAAGTGCCTCGGAACAGCCTCTGCCACATGATCTGCAATATGGGATAATTTTTTAAAAATCAATGAAAATGTTATTAGTGGGCCTTACGTCATACATGTTCATCTTTGCATGCCAATCAGCAGGATAGGCTACCAAGCCTATCAAACCTTCAGAAGGAGAATCTGAAGTTCGACGGACATTTTGGGATGATCTCACTCTTGAACATGTAACAGAAAAGTACTGGTAGTAATTCCTCTGGATTGTTTGGAGTGTTGATTTTGGGGACATAGTCATGAAGGTGTGCCATGATGTCGACCATTCCATTTGTTTCATTCTCATTCTTGAGCAGCACACCGAGTGGCACCTAGTGCATAAAGAAATTTAGCAATCACATGGGCATCCAGTCAAACAAATGTCAACACGTTACACTCCTGGTAGGGCATCACTCTGAAAAGCGAGCCTGTTGTCCTACCAGGAGTGCTGTTGCAAAACTTGCCACTCAATAAACAGTTGAACGTAACACTTACGATTTCAGACTTATTCGCCATTTCAGCTGAGTGCTCATGCTGGATGTGCTCTGGAACACAATTGGCGAAAGGAGAGAAGTAATTCAGGTGTTTCACCAGCACTCTAGAAACCAACGTGACATAATTCTCTCGCAGAACTATGCTATCCCCAATGGAGGGCACAACGGTGGAAATGGGAGTTGTTTCGAGGTTTCCCACAGGTTTCTCATTAGGAACTTCAGATACATCAACACGGTCTTTGGTAGCATACATGTGGAAAGCGTGGATTGATGCCACCTGTTTGTCAACTCGCATATCCCTTGGCTTTACGTTTTGTCAACATTGTCACCAACAATAGTGTACGTGCACAAGGGATCCTCGTGTCCATCTCTGCTGGGCCCAGGTGACATGTCAACTTCCATGACCTCCCACTCTCCCTCATCACTCTCACTGTTCATCTGTTCATCCAAAGTCAATTCGCCCATGGTTTGAGATTCGTTTGATGCCGATTCTGAGTCGCTGCAACCAGACTCCTCATGTATCTCACCCAATGATCCTTGCGGTGACTTGATGGAAGATTCGGAGGAATGATCATCTGGTGTTTGCTCTGGTTCAATAGCTTCCTTCCACTGCCTGACCGGTTGTCATAGTTAATTCCTAACTTGTTGATGGTCTTGAGTGTCCGGCTATGCGATAAGCAAACTCCAATGGCCAGAAACCTGCAAAAGAGCTGTACAAGGACAGAAGAATCAAAGAATATATTCCTGGTGTGCTATAACAGACACAAAGAGAGGTGCACAAATAGAACTGATGAGTTGCCAGACATGACTATATGCTTTACATTTGCAAATGCATAGGCAGGCCAACCATGTATGAAGCCTTAAGTCAAGTTAAAACTCTTTAGGGCCCAAATTCTTTCTCTAGGTCATTTTCAATCTATAGAACACTTAAACATACCCTCATTTCTGTTCCCTGGCGTTGCTGGGCTCGAACTGCTCACACAGGTAATTTCAGCTATACTAAGCATATACGTGACTTAACCACACCCACCAATTAACGAGCTTGCAATCAAGCCTCTCGAGAAATGCCAACCTGCCGTAGCTAATAAATGGACCACGAACACCGGAAACGGAGGGCCTACAAGGCAAGACAGCTACTTTCTAAGTCCATTTATGCCAAAAACGGCAGATATGGCCCTCCCAGTGCCGACCAAGACCTTTCTATCGCGGAGCCCAGACACGGCCGTGCTGTTTGCACCCTCCGAGTGCACCCACCCACCTCCTCCTGTCCCGCCCTTTCTGCTGTCGCAGAACCTATATCCCAAGGACATTGCCGGATGTGACATCATGAAGCTGAAAGTCTCACGTTGCAGATATGCAACGTTAGGTCTTAAAGGGTTATATAATTATCATAACTTATCCTCAAACCAGCCCATTTCTCATAAGCTGTTGGCTGGAACAATTAACAAAACAAGTGATGCTTACCTTTTTAGGAGCATGTCCTGCATACGTACATCGCAACGGAATTTAGTGTCTGTGGCAGGCACAAGGAGCGGCACTTCTCACGCAAAAGAATTGACAGACTTGTTCCAACTGCTGAAAGTCTACCTGGTCTCTTCCGACGGAACTTGCGGAGGGGGTTGACTACAGCAGCTACAATGGCCGTGAGGGTTGGTGCCCGTTTCTCTGCTTCTTTTGCAAGTAGCCTCCATTCAAACGTAGAAAGGCTATCCATAGATGTTGCTCGTAAAGGAGACCCTTTGAAGCACAAAACTGCACTTTCTTGGTGTACCACTTTTACGACTTCTTTCTTTGTTGCGTCACCTATTGTAGGTGCTCTGAGAACTGAACGAGCGAGCATCATTGGATCCCTATACCGAATGCACTTTACAATTTTCTTGTATGGTGTCTTCACTCGGTATACTGAAGGCTTCCGGTGTGAACCAACGATCACCTGCAACAACAGATACAGCAGTACAGCACAACATAATTTATTGCAATCAACGTAGCCATTTCATGATGTAATGGTAGCTACGTACCTTCAGTGAATGTGCCTTCTTAGTGTTCTTGGAGCACAAAACTGCACTTTCTCGGAGCACAAAACTGCACTGCACTTTCTCGGAGCTTTGGGGTTCCATAGCTAAGTGACCTCCGGGCCTTGGGCCTTGGCAAACACTTTTCAGCATCTTCATTGCCTCTAGGTCCGACTGAGGTGTTTTCGTGTTGTCCAGTGACAGAGGGTGTGGAGTGTTGCAGAGGCAGTGGTACTCTGATCGCTACGCTGACGGAAGACATACCAAGTTGAGCCCTCACATTGTTGGCGATGTTTGTGAGTGCGTGCAGAGCTTTGTGCCCCTTCTCCAGTGAAGCGAAGCACGGTTGACGGCATACAAAACAATTAACTATCAATGAGTTCGAGTATGGACGGATCGACAAACTTGAGGAAATCCGTGGCGTTTGCGCTTGACGTGCTGCAACTCTTGGCTCCGAGGACTCGCCTCTGATCGCTCCTTGGTAGAGACTTTCCACAAACCCTGCACGCCATCACAGCTAGCTGTCATGCGAACGAACATGTTAACAGTGGCTAGCTACATTTTGCCAAGTGTCACCAGGCCCTCTTCCGCGTTCCGTGTGAGGGCCTGAGTATGAGGCTACCTGTAAACCATCATCTTTCCTGTGAATGCTAACTTGATACTCTAGTGACAAATATTCATGGCTATATAACTCAATTACACAATGGGGGCCAGAAGTTACATAACACAGCACTGAACATTCCAGAAGGGAGATTGATAAAAAAGAGATGATTGAAACTCGGAGAATAGCATCAGTTCGGATTCATGTTGAGAGAGCAACGGAACATATAAAAGATCGAGTTGTACCATCATCGTTACCTGATTTAACTGACCATATTTTCTTGTATTATCTGACCGCTAGAGGAGTAAAATCATCCCGGATATCAAAGCCTCGGTCTGCCATGACACAGTCAGCACTCTGCAGCAAATCTAATGCACCACTCTGCCTCGGTAAGTTGTTTATTGGAAATGCTACCCGAAACAAAGTTGAGAAACAAACGTAACAGTCCCGGATGGGGAAATTCCAATTAAAGCTTTGAACGTTAGGTCATCTGTTGAACATCAGGAAGCGATGGTTTTTCAACATAGATCTCAGCTGCATCCAACACCTCTTTCGTAGTTGGACAGAGGTCACGAAATGACTTAGGCATGTAGCTCTTGATAACTTCCCGCAGAGGCCAAAGCAGTATTTCCCGCAGTTTAAAGTAAAGGAAATTTATCCACGTAGTAAAGATTTCTTGATACAGTAGAACATGACAGTCCAAAACGACCAGCATATCTTGCTCGAAAAGTCCTAATTAAAATTAAAGTCTTACTAGGACCAAGTTATTAGACTTCTCAATGGAAATCTGTCAAGGGTAAAGGTCGTACTCGAACGCTATGGCCAATGGAAGAATTTTATAACTAAGCTCATAAACAGCTGGACCTAGGAACTTGTAGCAAGCCTCAAAGGACGCATGGAAAACCAGTGTAGAATGAAACCTCTTGATCACTATTAGCTATGTTGTCAATAGAGAACTTGAGTGAGAGGACCTGGTTTTGAAGTCCTGAAACTACTTGGCTAAGTCTATCGATTTCTAATTCCAAATGCTGCATGTCATCACCAGTAATTTCAATACTGCAACTTACATCAACACTATTCGTTGGCAATGGTGCACAATCATGATGTGTATAGTAATTTCTTCCTCAAGACCTAGTACTAGGCCTCTGTGCTTAGGGGATCTCCTCTAAAGTTGGTACAACAGTAACTCCAGTTGCCAGCCCAGGCAGCTTCAACGTAGGGTACATGTCTACTCTCAGACGTCGATTGACTGAATTCTCAAAGTGTTCACTGCATACACGCATGTTCTCATTCAAGGGAAGGGCCCATACCCGCCTTTGCTCTTGAGTGGAAGACGATGGAACGACAGGTGAACCTGTTTAGTAGGAGTACTGCTACAGCCAGGAACAGCACAAAAGAGTATACCATGGTGGTGGTTGATTCCAATTAGAGCGCAACCCCCCTGACCGTAATTTCTTTTAGCGTTATGCAAATCTGCCATTTGGGGACAACCTCTTTACAATGGACAACTACCCTGTCCCCATGGGAGTTAACAGTACAAGGTTGTCACAAGCTTGTTTGGAACAAGTACAAGGTCGTCACAAGGCTGGTGACCTTGTTACAACCGTGCCACCAGGTTGTAATAAAGCTTGGCGTTTCTATATGGGATGTGTTCACTATTCGGAGGTTCCACTGTAAATCTCAACTTACCGCTTTCCAGGAGCAATGCAGTTGTAGCTGACACCATCAAGGTATGGCTCCTATGTGGATGAAGCAATGTGAATACGATGGGTTGGGCAACATGCAGGTAAGTCAATCCAACAGAGGAAATAAATAATGTTGAATATGTACCACACAATCTATATAAGAATTTGCAAGATTGTGTGGCGCATTCTTGGAATCCGGAAATTGTGTGCCAATCTCGAAATTGCACGAACATATCTCAAGAATGTGTGGTATAAGTGTGCAATCTCAGGCACACAATCTCAAGGTTGCGTAAAGAACTAGAATGGTTGGATGGCGTTCTACTGGGTCTTCGGATTAACTCTTGACCATTCATCCTCTTAGGTTAGTTGAGTCGAAGGGAGCAAAGCAGCCTGGAAAGAAAATTATTCCAGCTTACAACTTCATCCCCACAGTAAGTTTCAGCACAGACATAAGTGTCAGTGCATGACGGATTGGTCAGAGGCTTTTATGAGAGCTGTGCTGCCAAAGACAGCAAAAAATTGAACTTGAGATCAAACTTTTGAAGTGTTTTGCACAATCTGGAGATTGTAATTACTACATTGGTGCAATCTCAAGATTCACTGCGAAATTGGCACGAAATTTCTGGATTCCGAGAATGTGTAGAGCAATCTCCAGATTGCACAAATTCCTAAATTGCATGGACCATATACAACATTGCAAGGGTACGTATCTACTCTGGGATTAGTCACTCACTGCATTATGCAGCTCACGTTGAGCACAGCATCATTTTCACACTTACCTCTGCGTTCTCTGGTCCCAGGAAGGCTTGAGCGCTGGTGTTGTTTGAGAGTTGCTACAATTCAGGATAAGGAACCTCAATAATACACTGTATTAGACCACTGCCATACTGTTCACTGATTAGTAAACATGGATTGGCCTTGATTTTGCATGGCGTGCTGGAGTCTACTGGCATGTACACGTTATAGTGAAGAGGTGCATTGTACCATGTCATTTTTGTAGCTTGCTCTCCTGTGACTGCGTATCAGCATAGATAATTATGGTATCAGTTACTGCATATTAGTGGCTGCCCTCCAATAGTAGCTGCAGTAAATCATGTGATGAATGAATAGTAGCCGCGGCGTTTGATAGGCGGCATTTATTAAACTCAGCATGAACAAGGAAGCAGAAGCGGATTGGAGTACTGTGTATGTACCACTTTGTAGCTAAGAAAAAGAAACTTGCTTCAGCCCCGTGTGGTACTGACAAAATGTAGGAAACTGTCAAAGCCATTAGTTTCGCAAAAGATTTTGCCGGTGACGCGTCGCTTGCCCTCCGTGCCTCAGGAATGCCAAACTTTCGTAGACAGCTCATGGGGTACATGTCCAACAATCCGTTCTCCTCTCTTGACGCTCACAGCAAAGTCACCATTGCTTCCCTGCTCAAGCGCAGTGCTAGACAAAGCGCTTCACTCGGTCATCCATGCACACGCAGTTGCTCACATCACATGCTATTTGAATACTATATTATACTATAGCCGCGGCTACTAATCAAGGGCGGTGTTTATTTGTTCAGCCCCTCTGGAGGTGCGGCTATTATTCGACGGTGGCCTCCTGAAGATGTAGACACTTGCTGGAACCACCACGTCCTCCCTTCGTCTCCAGTTGCCACTGACAATGCAAGTTATATCACTATCACCCTTCAGTAGGTAGTACTAGCACCAGCAGACTCAGGAATGTCTTGCGGTACATGACCACTGTTGTTGCTGCTCTGGCTAGCTACAGCAAATTCAATTTTCGACTTCACCACGTCCTCATGTTTGTGGGGGTGTATAGTCGAGACTTATCAAACAAACACCTCCTCCCCACTTTAATATAAAATGATTGGGGCATACTGTCGGGAACTACGGTATGTGCACCCTCATATCGCTGACACATATGGACACACGTTTGCATGCACATAACTACATGCAGCCGACACTTCCCATCACTGGGGTTCTCCCTCATGCTGAAACCAATTAGTGAGAGAGACGATAAGTTCTCATCACAGCTGGTAAAGATTACCTTGTAGATGTCATCAATCACGGTGGACACATGCTCAAAGGCATCAGTAAAGCGGTCATATCTGTCGGAGCAAACATAAAATGGTCAATACAAGTAGGCCAGAAACTTGGATACTTGAAATTCAAAACGCTGGATATGCACTTATGAATAATTAATGAGTTAGAAAAACCAAATGGATAGAGGCGGCTGTGGGGAGTGATGGTCTAGCCGTACAGCCGGTGGGAGGGGTGGAGGGGCAGGGTGGTCGGTGCCGCATGGACCTGACTGGCTTGCTTCTGAAGTACTGGCAGGCCTAGCCGCTGGCAGTTTGCGAGAACCAGGGCAGCGATTGTCCACAGGGCCATGAGTACGTATCAGTCCAGCAGCTGTCAGGGAGAAACTCCTAAGACATCCTGAACAGGCAGCTCGCGAAACTGCGCCCGACGCCATTTTCACTCCAAAAGGATTGTTTGACTACTACGGTTCGCAGGGACAAGATGTTGAGAGCTGTTCAAGACCTGGCGCCTAGTATCTATCCTTTTGTCCACTCAGTGTACTCCTCACCGTCCTCCCTCTTTTGGGACGACAGGACCCTCGTTTCATCAGAGGGAGTGCAGCAGGGGACCCATTGGGTCCCCTCCTCTTCTGCCTGGCCATTTATCAGCCGAGTTTTGTGTGGAGTATTTGGATGACATCAACCTGGGTGGCCCTACGGAGGAGATCCTACACGATTTGGAGGTCATTGAGTCATTTGCGGAGATTGGGTTGATTTTGAACAATCAGAAGTCAGAGATCATCTGCGATGACCCTGTCACGAGAGGGTCTATCATCATGTCTCTGCCCGGGGCTCGTGTGGTTGAACCTTCGAGGGCTACCTTACTAGGCTCTCCTATTGGGAATACTTGTTGCATTTCCGCTGCGCTGAAGGATAAGATCAATGCCCTTGAGGTAATGGGTGGCAGACTGCAGCACATCACAGCGCATGATGGTATCCTCCTCCTGCGAAACTCGTTTTCCATCCCCAAACTCCTCTACACCCTCAGAACCTCCCCCTGTTTCCTCTCTGCCAATCTGAGTGCTTACGATGTTTTGCTCAAGTCCATCGTCAGCAACGTGACTAACATTCGTTTTGGTGATGATGATCCTGCCTGGACACAAGCAACCCTACCGGTTAGATATGGGGGCCTTGGGTTCCGGAGTGCAGTGCAGCTTGCTCCCTCTGCCTACCTGGCTTCAGCTGCTGCCTACTCTGGTCTCATCAGCCACATACTACCAGCTAGCCTGCAGTCCCTTCCAATACCTCACCTGGATGCTGCTGTTTCATTGTGGTCTCACGGTCACGACAACCCTCCACCCTCCGGTACTGCAGCGTGCAGTCAGAAGTCCTGGGATACTTCAGTTGTGTCATCCACAGCTGAATCTCTTCTGGAGGGTGCCCCAGATGACATCACCAGAGCACGCCTACTAGCCGTGTCAACCAAGGAGTCTGGTGCTTGGCTTCATGCTCTCCCGATCTCCAGCTTGGGGCTGAGAATGGACGACAACACTGCGCGAGTTGCGGTGGGGCTCCGCTTGGGCTCTTCCCTGTGTCGTCCCCACACTTGCCAGCATTGTGGAGCCGATGTGGACCAACTGGCTACCCATGGCCTCAGCTGTAAGAAGAGTGAAGGGTGCCACTATCGACATGGGGCCATCAATGACATCCTTCACAGAGCTCTCACCATAGCAGGTATCCCATCAAGGTTGGAGCCACCAGGCTTGGTCCGTACTGACGGGAAGCGTCCAGATGGGGTGACGATGATCCCTTTGTGGTTTTCAACACCAACGTTTTACATTTGTGTCACTGCAGGATAGCGATCATGGCAGTGTGGTCAGAATCTTTGTAGGCCATTCCTAAGTAGTCAAACATTATTTAAATCATTTAGGCGGCACAATTTTTCCCTTACCAGTAGTGTAATAATTTCTGTATCACCGAGGGGCAACCGCACTCCTGGTAGCAGCCACTGCAACTGGTTGAAACTCGCTGGTAGCGCAAGCTAGGTATTGCAATTCATTCCAATTAACACACATGTCACGAGAGGATCATTCGCAGTCAGCTCAGTCGATCGATCGAGTCAGCAATGGCGGCACAAGGAGAAGACAAGAAATTGTTACAGCGCTCACAACTTCGCCAGCACGGTGAGTTTCAGCATGTAAGCGTCAGTGAACGACAGCGATCATGGCCGTGTGGTCAGAATCTTTGTGTTCCTTTCCTAAGAACGGTACTGCCACTCGAAATCGAAGAGAGTGCTCAAGCAATGGTGGCCAATGGCGAGACAAAAGCTACACCACGAAGGTAAGTTTCAGCACCAACATTTTACGTTCAGGTCAGTGCGTGATAGCGACCACGGCGGTGTAGTCAGAATCTCTGTAGGCCAATCCTAAGTACTCAAACATTATTGGGGCGAGCGTGAGCGAGCCCCACATAGACGACTTCAATGTGAATTTTCTTTATTTCTATATTTCTATATTTCTATATATATATCGTACGTCGTGCCGTAAATCACTTCCTGCTCGTATTTTGCGTGTTCTTGCGTCATGCGTTATTTCCAAACTGAGTTCACTTCCTGCTCGTGCGTTGATATCGTCCAACTGAGACGCGAACTATGAACAGTCTACCTCAACAAGGCCTTGCAAGGATGGAGACTATAGTGGGGCGGTGAGTGGCTAAAGCATTTCATGAAGACGGGGAGAGCGCTTCAGTGAGACCAAGGGAGGTGATCCTCCTTGAACTCACAATCCCCTATAACTCGCCGGAGTCCCTTTCAAATGCTAAGCCATGCAACTGCTCAGAGGATGGGAAGTTGACTGCCCTGCACACGGTAACACTAAACTCACTGTGACCAGTCATGACAGATCTGGCATCAGCAGAGAACGAGGAAGTCATCCTCGGTGGCAACAACAGAGACAGAGACCGCTCCTGGACCTACCTGCCAGACTGCTTCAACGCTGTGAAGTCAATGCACGAGTGTCATAACTTCTGGTGTGATCTGTGTCGTTAAGTTGTGTTATGCTCCCCGTCAGACTCACATTCTGATGACATGCACATGCAACTGCTCCATGCACATTCAGCACAATGTCATGCAACTGTTCCATGCAAATTCAGCACCTGCATGTAACTCGCTCACGCTCGCCCCACAATGTCCTGCATTCCCCTAGTACTAGTGCATATGTGAAAGCACGCAGAAGAGCCTCACGAGAAGCGAGTAAATACTTGCCTGCTGTATATTGTAAGAGACATTCAAGCCAGGCATTGCAGTGTTTATGGATGTGTTTATGTATTCACAGCCTTGTAAGTACATTCATGTGCTCCATCATTATGTCTACGCTGGCCAGGTAAGTATATTCATGAAGCAACCACAAAACCCATACTCATTTTTGAAGGTAAACTCTGTGTTATAAATAGCAGTCAGGTCCTATACAGGGGGACTAGCCTCGTTCCCAGGCCCGCGTGCCGCTTTCGGTTGCACGAAAGAATGCTGAGGGCCTGGTATGTTTCCTCACGTGCGTGAATTGAATGGGGGGGGGGGGGGGGGGGGGGGGGGGGGGGGGGGGTAGAAAGGACTTAATTGAATGTGGGCGAACTGGGGCTCAGAACAGCAAGAAGAGCAAAGGTATGAGGTACGTAACTTACCACACGTATCTAGCTAGCGGGGGGTATAACCGGTAGTGGGCGAACTGGGGCTCAGAACAGCAAGAAGAGTGCGGTAGAAAGGACTTAATTGAATGTGGGTGAACTGGGGCTCAGAACAGCAAGAAGAGCAAAGGTACGAGGTAACTTACCACACGTATCTAGCTAGCGGGGGGTGACTGTCATGCACACCAAGCGTTGAACGATACGCAAAACTTCGCTTTTTCGTTCTGAAAATTTTGGCCGCATGTCGACTATGTAATGCCCACGTGGCGAAACATACCAGGCTCTCCTCGCTTTTCCGTACTGCAAGGACGACATTCGCTGTGTGAGTGCCCCCGCGACTTGCATAGTGTGAGGTATGATTGACGTCCTTATTGCATTCCTGAGCGTTACAAACATATATATATAAGCTAGCTCAGATTCGTCTGCCCTGCTGCTCGATTAGTTGCCTCCTTCCCGCTCGGCAATAATTATTTACACGGCACAATGTTTCCCATACCAGGAATGCAATTAGTTCTATGGTTACTAGAGAGTGTATGGCTGGCTACCAAAATGAGTTCTTGCAACAGCTGCAATTATCTGATTAATCACACACCCCTAGCCTGAGTACTACACATAACTAACACATTCTTGGGAACTGCCGCAACAGACGAATGCGATCAAGAGCTAATGCACTGCCTAGGGCTAACACGAATGCGATCAAGAGCTAATGCACTGCCTAGGGCTAACAGGGAGCTAATATCAAATAGTAACCTTCAACTGACCAGTGGTATTCATACTATGGCGCACCTCTGTTTCTTGACCTTCTCGAACTCGGCCTTTGTCCTCCTGGCCAGCAGCCTGGTCTGCTCAAAAGCTTCAGCAGTCTCCTGTAAGCGAACTTCCACTCCTTCCAGCCTGCACAGTGATACACACCTCACATTGAAGACACTACCATGAATGACCCACCAGTCAGGACATCCTCTCCTACCATACACACCTCATATTGAAGACACTGCCATGAATAACTAACTCCACTAAGTGGTGTGCTTTCCTGACACAATCCTATTCCATGTGTGATTCTCAATGCGAACAGCATGCACACACACACACGCACATGAACGCGCACACATGCACAGACACGCATACACACACATACATACACACAAACACACACACACAAACACACACACACACACACACAAATGCACACACACACACACACACACACACACACACACACACACACACACAAATGCACACAC